>JAUMHP010000070.1:14575250-14586043 GCA_032361065.1 Enteromius trimaculatus
ACTTTTTAACGGTTGGGTAGTACGTTTGGTTTTAAATGTAGTACCTACTTAAGCAGTATGCGATTTCGGACGCAGCATGTTTCTTCTCCTGCCCCAGATGTTAGCGTGTGTGCTATTGGTTGGTCTGTTGGTTTGTTGTTTGTGTGCTCCCCTGTGTTGGGACTTCTAGAGGTGTTGCTGTGTCCTTGTTTTAATTTCACACCGTGTAACCATTACTTAAGATTTCCAAAACTTAAGACTTCCCTTTACAATATTTTTGTTATAAACTGACTTACTTTGTTGGAGCAGTAGGGAGGTGGACGCCATTTGTTTTTGACCCAGGTTTTCTCCTGTTTTTGGCTAGAAAGGGAGTAAGGTAAGACTTCTGTTGTTTGTTTTAATTTCTTTTTGTGAGACTAGACTCTCTTAAGTTAGATCTGTTATGTTTGTTATTTTGGCCTGGTTCCCCCCTAAAGTATAATTTTGTTAAATAAAACCTTTTTTTGTGGACTATCAAGTTAGTGTGGTCTTTTTCTGGAGTGCTGGGACAGGGGAGAAGCAGTTAATTTTTGCGTATTGTCTTTTTGTTTTAAGAGTATGCTCCTGTCATTTTCTTTGTTACCTCCTTTCCGACCCAGAAAGAGCCAGAGAGGTATGTAACAATAGGACATCCCTGATGTAACATAGCCAGAAAATGATTTCTAAGCAATTCTGAGGATTCTCAGCCTTCATGTTTTAAAACAATAATAATAATTGTTGAGCTAATCATATACAAAATATAGAATAGCGTGTTCCTAAGATTGGTATATATTTTCTTAATTGTACGACGCAGATTAAAGAACCTAATGGCTATTATTTGTGATAACTCTAAATACAGTTATACCTTGCTTCCTGGTTTGGGGCCTCTTTTCTTCGGGATTTTTATAGATTCCAGTTCCTTTCCAGGCTGGCTTGTCTGGGAACCAAATGATCCTTTCTGACCCCATGGCCCAGTCAGTTTGGTTTTCTTGCGGCCAGGCTTACGTTTCTTCTGAGGTGGGGGTCGGCCTGGTGTAGGTGGCATGCCTGTCCCCTCTATCCCACCTTCCGGTAGGGCACCAAGTGCACCTAGTGCCTTTGGTAACCCAACTGCAAAAAAAAAAAGGAAAAAAATATTAGGGAAAGAAAATTCAGCTTACATAGGACAATATACCACAACATGCACTGACAAACAGAAACAGAAGATGAGAAAGGCAGTCTTTGTTTGCAGAGGTGACCCATTTTTTTTTGAGCCATCTCAACAAAGAAATGAGTTGTGTTACACATTTTTGGTGCTAGTGGCCTCTGAAGTGCTATAAAGATGAAAAGAAAATGCAAGACCGAGAGAGAGAGAGAGAGAGAGAGAGAGCACAGGAAAAGAGGAAGAGAAGAGAGAGAATGAAAGACAGAGAGAGAAATTAAAGTGAATTAAACAGATTCTTAAGAACAAAAAAAGCATGAAAGCATTTATAAACTTTGAACATTTGAGTGCATTGAACATTTATCACGATCCCTTGTCAACAACAACAACAAAAACCTAGAATAGGCCAAAAAGACAGAAGGAACAAATTATCAATTTAAAGCAAAAGACAACAAACACAAAGAAATAATTCAGAGCTTTACGGACCTGTTAGTAAGGCCAGGATTGTAGTTTGTACTCATCCAACTCAGAGAAATGAAGACTTTACAACCTCACTGAACGAGGGTCTGCTCTTGATCTTGCAGTGTGTGTCAATTTGTGGCATCTTACTCTCTCAGTCAATTCACTTCCTTCCTGCCTCTTAGTTTCGATCTGCTCTCTAAAGTCTTAAAAGTCTGTGGATAGTGACACAACGGCCGTCTTTCTAGTACTGTTAACGCTGAAACTCTTTAAAGCACAAACACAATGGAGTTTGCTTTGGCTCTTTCCCAGACTGATACGTTTACACATTTTCCCAGGTTCAAACATAAAGACACTAACAAATAAAACACCATAAAAATTGGCTTACCCCAACTAGTTGTGAAGTTCAGTGTGTTTAAAAGGCCTTTCCACTTCCTCTGCCAAATGCGCTGGCCTTGCGTTGTCTCTTTAACCCTCTTTTCTCATCCCACTCAAACAGTCCCACCAGCTCTTTAATGCGAAGCATGCTATTGGGCACAGGGTTTGCAGCAATGCCAGCTGGGGGGATGCCAACTCCTTGTAAACTAAAACCCCAATGTTCTCTCTGATCAAATGCCTTTATTGCTTAAAGGAACAGTTCACCCACCCAAAGACATTTCTCTACCTAGTCTATTTTTGTTTCTTCTTTGTTTTGTTTATTCATTCTATACTTCTGTGGTGTCACATTTTCATGGCTAAAGTAGCATCTTCTATTTCCAAATGAATTAAACATACCTGGCTATTGTAAGTTTCGACAGATACTCAGTTGCTTTGGTATAAAAAAAGATCCACAATAAACATACATATACATAACCGTAAATTGCACAATGTTTTGGGGTAAGACGTAAAAATACATAAACAACCATTAGCTGCATTTGTTTGACTAAAACAACAAAAACAGTAACTTTATACAATAGTAGGTAGGTAATAGTAGGGGGTGGTTGACTGTTTTTCCCCCTAGGCTTAATTGTGTTCATGAGGTAAAGTCTAGAATGTTAATGCTTTGTTTCCTTAAAAGGCATTATTTTTCACTTAATTAAACTTTCCCATACTGCTCTGTCCCATCACTGATCAGTTCTTGTTTTTCTGAAGCCCCTCCCTCAGAAATTCACAATGGGCTGAGATTGGTTAAACCAACTCTAGAGCTTGTCTAAACGTCCCGCCCTTCAGCACAGTGCATATGCATATTTTAAACAGTAGCCAAGTTTCCTTCCAAGGCATTTTTGAGAATAAATATATAGCGCTTCAAATATTTTATGGATATAGCTGATGGAATTCTAATTATCAATAGAATTTTGTAAATGTCGACACAGTATTTTTCCGTTTAACTTAAGCGCATGAATTCTATCGATACTTCAAATGTTGCAAAAAACTGTTTGGAAACACCTTTTGTCGAGAAAAAGGGCTTTAAGGCAAATAAATGTAGTGTCACATGACAGAATGAGTCTATTGGCATCTATGTGTTCGTGGTGTTGCTCGCATCAAAGCACCTTAGCCTCCTTTAATCATATTCATATTATTGCATTTAAAATTGTATATATGGTAAAAGGATGAGTTACCTCTCAAACATAAATATCTTAATTTGATGATTCCTTTTAATACTTTAAAAGTGAAAATTTATTAGGCTCAATATTGTCCAGGATATTATAGTTGTGGAGGTAGTAATGAGTTACTGTGCGCGGCGTCGGCAAGAAAACTTAATTTTTTCCTCTTATAAAAATAGAAACAGTTTACTATACTCGTTCAAAAATAAGACATTATTTATTTTATTTGTGTGCATTCCCAATAAAAACCGCAGTGCTTCTGTAAATAATTGGATTTTGCTTTCAAGAGTGCGTCACAAGAATTAACTGAAATTCAGCACATAGGGTGCTACTTGTTGTTGGGTCGTTTTTTTTCATTTTGTTAATTTATTATTTATTTACAAAAAATATATATTTGGCATATGAGCCTTTTTTTCTTTTAAAGCTAATGTTTTTCTCTGTTCGCACAAGCTCTGCACGTGATGTGAATTCTCAGTTTCTGTTTATGCTGCTTGTTTTGTGTTATTAATCCCTGGAAACAAATAAAGCTATTTTTAATGGGTCACAGCCACGTATCAATTCAAATTTTATTTACTTGTAATTTAGCATAATCTTGTCGATTAATAATAAAATAACCTAAATTAACATTCCTATTTCCAATACAGTCTGATAAAATTGAATCAGGAAAACAACAACAACAACTGCACCTGCTTTTGAATAGCCATGAATGGCTTGATGCTGGAGTATCTAAATATAACAAAGTGCAAAAACATGGAAATTCATTAAACTTGTTATTTTTATGTAGGCCTCCATAATTTAATTATAGACTATGTTTTTTTTCAAAGGGATTAAGAACAGACTATTTGCATCTGATTTGAAATTATATATGGGAACAGCAGGACAGGTTTTTTTTTTTTTTGCGATACACCAAAACGTATGGGACAGCTCGTTTTTTTAAGGATGACGTCATCACGCACACCATTTTATCGGTAAAAGGCCAGTTGGATGGAAACAGGCCGGAGACCACAAATTTCGCACATTTTTGCAAATATGCAAATTCTTTGTTGATAGCAAAACAGCGTGAAAACTGGATGGAAACTTGGCTAGTGAGGTTGTCTATATTGTTTTTCAGTTTAAGCCCAAGTAAGACGCAGAGGATATTAGTGAAGATGATCACGCAGAATTTGTGCAAGCATGATTTACAATGGGATGTTTTTTGTTGGTTGATGTCTCATACTTTTAGATTTTTAGCTGCTATTTGTAAATGCTACGACTTCTGATAGCTTTTAATATACGGTTTTATCATAACTAAAGCTTTAATACAGTATGTCCACCGCAACTTCATTTGAGCTACGCTGATTTGAGAGGGAGAGAGAGATGCAGAGCAGGGCTGCTTTAAAACATTGATTTTAAAACTTGTAAATCTATTAGAATTGTTAGAAGACAGAACCACAATTCATATTTTTTTATGTGCACTGCTAGTTTTCTCTTCCTTTTCTCTAATGCAGGGCAGCATGGCCCTGCCTCCAGGGACATGCAGGAATAGTTTCTGGATTCATGATGTCTTCTTGTAGTTCCTTACCAGTCGTTTTTGTAGGCATAAAACTGCCAGTATTTTAAAAGAAAATTGCACTAAATGTTCAGATATTATTTATGCTCAAATGCTAATTTTTTTAAATTGAAATCCCAATTTAACCCCCCCCCCCCCCCGCCCTTAACAAAAAACTGTTTTCTATTAAACCTAAATGTTATTTAGAAATGAAAAGCTGAATTTTCACCTGCATTACTTAAGTCTTCGCCCCTCAGTGTCACGTGATCCTTTAGACATTATTAAATGGTGCTGATTTACTGCTAAGTAAAAGTATTTATTATCAATGCTGAAAACAGTTTTGTGATCTTGATCTTTCATGAACTCATTAACCCCAAACATTTAAACAGTATTGTATTTTGTACTTGCCTCTTTATTTCATGTCTTCAGTTATTATCTTACCCCCAAACATTCCCTGTGCATGAATGCCAACATAAAGTTGTCAGCGTGAGAAAATCTGAATTCATATGGAGTAGTCCACACCTTTAGTGCCTGGCGGCTGCAGGTTGTCTCCTGTGAGTGCGCACCAGCCGACTGGGAAGATGTCTCTGGAATCGTAGCGGCAGTAGTAATCAAAAGCGCCCCGCCAGCCATCGAAGGTGATCAGAACCTCAACGCCCCGCAGCGCGCCCACCGTGGCAGGACAGATGAAGTGAGGATTCTTCCTGTCCACTGCCTCCAGCTTCATCCCCACCTGAAAACAGTTTTGCTCTGGGGCAGGTGGTTCTTGCTGTAGGATCGGAGAGATGAAGGTGAAAGTAAGTGTAACATATCAGGCTAAAAGTAAAAAGATGAAAGACAAACTTTGCTCATATAGCGCCAAATGTCCAGGACATGCTAATCACATTGAACTCGACCTTTAATTATTGTTTGTGACAGATACCTTGTGAAAGATTCGGGCTGGGGCCATTTCTGCTCCATTGAGTGTTTTCAATAAGAACATGGGCCAGGATGATGCATTCAGACGAAACCCTAGAGAAGAACACAGAACATTGACAGTCGATTATCGCTTTAATTTAATATATAAAGTAAAATATACTATGGCTAAATTTAAGAGATCATATCATGAAAACACTATAAGCACATATTCTGTTGAGGTAAAAAGGTAAAAAAAAAAGTGTTTCATTGAGAATAGAATCAAATTTGTAAAATTTTGAGAAGGGAATGCAAAACATCTGGAATGCAAAAAAAAAAAAAAAGCAAGACAAATTAATGTTCTAAATTACAAAAGTTGAGTAATGTGTTGTCTTTCTCACCAAGTGGCGGCTGCAGCATGCCTCCGTTCTTCTCGCAGTTCCCAATAGGCTGGATTTCTGAGGAGTCTACCAGGCGCCAGAAATCATTCTTGTTGTCGCTACCGTCCAACCGCAGGCGGAGGCGAGAGCCCGTCAGGCCCACTACAGTAGCGATGCAGGTAGATGTAGTGTTTCTGGGATCCTGAGCTTCCAACTTCATGCCAGCCTTAAACTCATTTACCGGAGGGGTTGTGCTCTGAGAATAAGGATTTGCAATCAGTTGACATTTGTCCACCTTTTTCCTGACGTAAAAATGGGTGCCGTCATTTGTAAATTCTATGGGTCTAGCTTCCGGTCTCATCCGCATTCAGCTATTTTGAGATGTACAAAATGCTTCTTTTTGCTGCTTGATATTGAAAATTGGTGTGTCTTAGCGTATTATTTTAATGTATTACCTTAATTATAAACACAGTGCAAACAGTTTTACCATTTACTGCACATTGTTATTCTCCTCCTTATTTACCTATAGTAGCTAATGAACTGAAAGCCTCCCACATAGGCTTACTTCTGCGTTGAGGAAAAAGGTGGATAAACGGTTCATAATATGAAAAATGACTCACCTGTCTGAAGCAGTGAGAAGTAGCAGCAACTGCTCCCGTCTCTTTTAGGTACTTCTCCCAACTAAAATGCCCTTAAAAATAAAGGTAAACATGTCAGCATCAAATGGCTCTTAGGATTCTGTCCTCTTTAGCAAGCCTATGTAACATGATGATGGTTAACAACGAGATATAATCTAAACCTGAACCTAATTCTTCCATAAATACAATGTGATGTGCATTACTATAATGCTGAAGGTATCTTTACTGAGACATCTGACTCAAAGTAGCTATTTAAGTGTAGTGAGTTTGATACCTTGGTACTGTGATGGGACACGAGAGGGGCGACCACTGCGAGCGTGCTTGATTTGTTTGCCATCTTTCCACTCAATAGATGCTGTGAGAGGACAACACTTCAATATTACTACATATATTATTAAACCTGAATCATAATTTAGAATACATCCCGATAGCAGTTAAAATCTCAACAAAATCAAAATTATGCCAAAATGAGTGAATATCCTCCTAAATATTTGGTTATTATTCAATTTATTCAATGTCGATGTTGTAATAACCATATTTATTACAATACAATACATGTCAATAACCTCAAAAACAATATTTTAATAAGAAAGACTGCATTATATATTAATAGATTTAATATCAATTATAGATTTATAATTGCTAGAAAATGTTATTAATGTGCCAGAGACAACTCACATAATCATATTACCATAATGTGCCACATTTACCATTAACATCTGTTTAAATTAAACTAATGTTAATGTACTAAACAAATAAGACTCTCACCTTTCTGTGGTACAGGTTTCTTCATGATCCAGCTTCTTCCAATCTCTCTGCAAAAGACGGACACAGAACTGAGATTTTAAAGCTGTTTGTTACACCAGTGTCTGTAGTTGGTTCGGTCTGTCTTTTTCTCAGGCAGTGAATCGGTGTCCTGCTCAGCTGTCACGGGTCTCTCATTCTTTACATGCTGATCCGTTAACCACCTGCCAGCCGTATTCCCCCAAGAACAATAACATGGACATCGATAAGGAAAGGTAATTCTTCTTACACAAATTGAACATTTCGCAATTTTCCTGTCTAGAATGACTCGGGGGGGTGTCATTGGGTCAGACGCTTAACAAGTAGCAATGACCCAAAAGGTCAATGTGAAGTGGTAAACAACAAGCGACATGATTTGGCTGCTTTCAGACAGTCGGAACCCACCATATTTACTGAAGAACATAAAATAATTACAATAACAACAACGGAAACATCCAGTTAAAACCACGCGCACCGTTTTCCAGCAGTCAATAAAATCTAAGGACAAGTTATTCTTCTCGCGAGCACGTGATCGTTTCTGATTTTCTCATTTCTGTCAAAATGCAGAATAGATTAATTAAAACTAACTGTATGTGCACAGATACCTCAAAAGATGGCTCCCTGTCTCCCAGTTTTCCAGTTCTCTGTTCAAAAGCAGAGCGCCTTTGAGCGCCAAACACACAGTCCCTCCCTCTCCATAAATGACAGCGCAGTAGCGGCGGGGATTCGATTCATCTCAGAGCCTGGAATCTTAAGAATCAGTTCATTAAAAAAAGATTCATTCGCGCGTCAGGAAAGCAGCTACTACGCGAATCGGTTCACTTAAAAGATTCATTCACAAACCAAACACCACTACAGCCTCATTTTCATTGGGACGCGACAATGTTCTCACTCGATAACTCTAACAGAAGCGTGTTGTTTATTATTTTGCACATCTGCCAAACTCTCCAGGGACCATTTGTTCGCATTTATCGATATAAACTTTTAAGGGCACAGCACATAAAACATCACGCTCTTCTCAAATCAACATCCAATATATCGCTATGCTACGTAGCATCATGCCTTGTTTCGTATCGCATTTCGCAACTTCATATTTCTTTATGCCATAACGTTACTGACCGTAATCATAAGAAACGGACAGCAAAATATAGTTATTTTGGGTTTCTGTTGTTATAAGGCAACACTTCATCTCCAATGCTTATACAACAGACATTAGCTAAAGGCTAACCTCTAGCAACTCACTTTTTGTGTTTTTTCTTCTACGTTTAACAAAACTAAAGTTATAAAGTGATGCAATAATTGCTAGGTAATTGTTACGGACGGTAGGAAGGGGACTGTTTACCTTGCGGAGAAAGGTTTTTGTGTAATTTCTCAAGTGTGAGGGTTAGTGTTTATCCGCCATGTTTTTAGTGCGCGTGTAGTCTTGTGTGTGTCAGTAGAGGGGAGGGGCTGCACGCGACTGCACGGGACGATTAGACTCATATCAGATGGGCCAAGAAGGCAACTACTAGTTATCTATTCTGTAGTGTAAGTTTGTCTGGAACACTAAATGAGTTGGCTCGTTTCTTTTATTTATTTGAATAGGTTAACAAGAAAAATAATGCAAAAATCCTGATCAATGAATTACATACTAAATATAACATATAATAACGTTATCAAAACATTATGTAATTTAGCAAAAAAAACCAAAAAAAAAACTGTAAAAGTACAGTGAAATGTATTTATTTTTTTTTACATAAAAACACAAACCTATTAATATGTTGTACTCATTTTTCATTGCGCTTATAATGACTGCATTATGTATGTTTAGTTGAATTATATATTAATTTTATTTATTTTGTCCACTGGATTTTATTTCAATGTGTGTATTTCATTTTAAGGTGCATTTGTATTTCACGTGTTGTTACATATCTGCATCTTTTATTTATTTGCTTCACGTGTTATTTCACATTCTTATACTTTTATTCATTTAAGCTAACATTTAATTGTCTTTAAATGACAATATTTTTATTGTCTATTTATTTAATTTATTCAGTTGAATGCCTCCATACTGTACATGTGTGAAGCACATGTACTAAACATAATCCTTGACAAATGTATTGTTTTGAGATAAAAAATTATAGGTAATAAAAGGTTTTGAGGTCACAGTAAAACATTAATTTTAGATTTATATTTAGGTTATTTTACTTGTTTTTTCTTTTTCCAGACCAAGGTGTTTTTTAGACATCGCAATAATAAGAATAATAAGATTTTTGGCTGTCACAGATTTATTCCTTTATTTTTTATCAATTAATATAACAAATAATATGTGTCTATCAAGGAGACAAAAGTGTGTTATGAAATATGACAGATAAAAAAAAAATGAAATGAGCTGTAGTGGTTAAATCCTGTAATCCTGACCAATATATATTTTTTGGTTAAAAGCGTTTGGTGAATTTTTTTTTTTGCAGCAGCAGCAGCAGCATGTTGCAGGCAGAGGTCGCACAGCTGTGGGGCGCGACGCGAGGAGGCGGGGAACTGGAGGAGGGCGCGTCTAAAAGGATCCTCCTTCAGTCTTACCTGGAAAAAACTACAGGAATACTATAACGCCATAGTGAAGGCATGTCCAGGACACGGTCGCAGGATGTTTTTTTAATTAGCTAGATACTATTTTCGACCAACACCATGTATACGACTGAACGCAGGCGCATGAGCCTGCACGAGACCAGGAGAAAGGATCCGGTGCGAGTTTCAGCTGGAAGTTTATGGCAGGATCCTTTGGCTCTCGAAATCGGCGGCGGGGGCAAAGGCGTAATATCCCCGCGAAGTCGGACCAGGGCTTTATCCGTGGTGTATATCGCCGTTGACGACGGGTCTGCGCCTCAAACTGAGGCGAATCTTTCTCTGACATGTCTTAAAGAAGCTTGCGCAGACGCGCATGCTGTTCTGAAGAGCGTTTCTTTTGAGCGCATTGCGTTGGGCACCACTGAAATTCTGGACACCTTCTACAACGCAGGCAAGTTGTGGCACGTACACATCTGGGATTTTCAGGAATATTTCCAAATTGCATTTATAAGCGGTTGTTATTTTAACTCTGTGTTTAGATGTTGTTGTGGTGGAAATGAATAACACCATCTGCCAGCCCTCTCTATTTTATCACCTGGGTGTCAGGGAGAGTTTCAGTATGACCAATAATGTCATCCTCTACTGTAACAAACGAGAAGACGATCTTCAAGTTGTGAAGGTGAGACTGCACTGCACACCAAAACATCCTTCAGAAAGTGCAAGGTTGTTTCACCATGAAGTACACTGGTACCAGTTGTCAAACTTTTTATTCCATTGAATATTTCTCAGAGTGCTTTTTGAATTTCAGTTTCTGTATATATGTATGTGT
The DNA here is from genome assembly GCA_032361065.1 of Enteromius trimaculatus. Lineage (NCBI taxonomy): Eukaryota > Metazoa > Chordata > Actinopteri > Cypriniformes > Cyprinidae > Enteromius > Enteromius trimaculatus. The sequence goes on from JAUMHP010000070.1 coordinate 14,586,027, forward strand.
GTGTGTGTGTGTGTGTG
>JAUMHP010000070.1:14591394-14608443 GCA_032361065.1 Enteromius trimaculatus
TTTACTCAGTGTAAATATTTGTGGAGGCCACTTTATATATATATATATATATATATATATATATATATATATGTGTGTGTGTGTGTGTTTTGAGACTGTCTATGATGCGAGACTACCATGATGGTGTTAAGTGTTTGTGTGAATATTATTGTGCTCCTTCTCTATCTGTATAGTATTGGCATCTAGAGATAGGCTTTGGTTCATCATGTAACTTTCTCATCATTGCCTGATTTTGATGGATATCAGTTAAGGTACAAAGCATAACTTTTTCAAAATATGTAATAGAGGTGCCGTTTCTGAATACTTTATGAACATGTAAATATATAATTTTCCAAAACATCTGCGCAAACAAGCACTATTAATATCATTTTCCAGTGTGAAATCTCACTGACGTTATTCACATTCCTCAGAGATGTGCTTCAATCCGAACTGGCAATACGAAGTGTGCTGAGTATGTGTTTGGTAAATGGGTGGTTCACAGTCGTCTTTGGAAGAAGTGATGCCATGCGCTGAAGCTGATCTAATAGTTCCAGCCCTGCTTCCTTTATTTCTGTATTGTTTATGTTGCTTTAGCAACAGCTATTACATCATCCTCTGACTGCTGCCTCCAGGTTGAGGATCGTTTTACCACAGGGAAATTTTTCCTCCTTTTGCTTTATATGTGTGTGGCTTTTTGAACTTTTTTGGTGCGGTCAACCACTTTGATGATCAGGCAAGAACATGAAGGTTTTGATCACCCGATTCATCATAAAGGATGTGAGCTGAGTGGGATGGGCTTCTCTAGTCATTCAATGAGCCATACCTTGCATTTTTTTTTTAAAAAAGACTGGAATAGACTACACAACGCTTCAAATCTGCAGATTTCAGACTTTACATGGTTCTTTATTAAAACTGAGCATCGTACAATAAACAACTGAGGATCACATATTATGCTCTCAGGAAGAAATTACCACCCCACTTAAAAATGTTGTATCTTTTTTCTGAAATGCAAGCAACACATGACAAACGAAAACAAAACGTGTTGTAAAATCAGCTCAAAATAGGCATCAAACATGTTCAATACCATTCAACTGCGTTGATTCAAAGGCCAGAGAGTCAACTCGGGACTGCCTAAAATCTCCTGACTGGAATGGCAAATGACCGGGAAGATGTTGTTGAAATATGTAGTTGTACAGATTTTAAAATAATTTTGAACCCACTTTTTGTTTTCTGTCATTTTACTTTAAATCCCATTGCAGTAAACAAAGTTGAGTTTCAGTTTGCTTTATATTGATTATACATCAATTGCTTTTTAATGACTTGGCAAGAGTGTGACTAGCAGAGCATAGCTTGCCCTTGAAATCTGGTTGTAGTCCAGGGGGCTCTCCATGGTTAGTGGTGCTTTCAGCAGGTGGAGCAGCTGTCACTGCTCCGGACAGAGATTTTGAGGTTAACTGAACAGAATTTGCTTATTTCTTCATGTTCTGTGTATGTTACTGAGCTTATTCTCTTCTTCATTTGCTGTCAAAGCCTCTTTATCTTTCTCCTTGAGAAGACTGGTGGTGCGATACATTGAATAGGGATCTGTACAGGGATTTTGGGCTTTTGGACTAACTTCATTCTGTTAGCGGGAGGATGTTCTTTTTCCTCAAGGAGATTTCCACCCTTTCGAATAAAGCTGTTTTATCACTGCTCTACAGCCTTGAGTTTTCTGAAACTGCCCTGTGGTCCACATTATGTGAAGAAATGACATTTGGTGAACGGATAATAACCGTTAGATACTCATTTGACATGGAATAATTTTTTTCTGAAGGATAGGAGGGAGAGTTCCAGAAGACAACTCTGACACAAATGAACAGGCAAACTTTTCTAACAAAGTGTTTTACGACCTTTTGTGTTTAATACAGCTTCCAAACGTCTTCGATTCATTCAACATTTGAACAGTCTCCAGATGAATGTCACCTATACCAGAACATCTGCCAATTGTTTGTTGGAGATGTTTGATAATATTCAAGGAAGGTAATTTGAAAAGTCAAGAGCAGATCTCGGGTGCTCCATCTGTCCAGGTTTTATGATCTTGACCATCATTTTTGTGTCTTAGCATTAGGGTCAGTAATTAATGTTTTAGTTATAGCTCAAGCATATTTAATAAGTAAATAATATCTGAATAGTACAGCTTTAGTGCGACGACAGCTGTTTCTACTGCACTTGCAGTGAATGGAAGGTGCTCACTGCATAAAGCTTTCTCTTAAAGTAGCAATTCAATTCTTTTTAAAAACGCTGTCATTCAAAACGTACCAATGGGCTATATTTCAACAGTGAAGGACATTTTAAAGAGGAATTTAAGCTTTTAAACTGGTCCAGTAGGGTCACAGAGGGTCATTCACCCACTCTGTCCCCTTTTCATTTTCTCTTTATCTCCTGGTAAGTACAATGTTTGTCATGGTAATGAAAGAGTCTTTGGGCGGATCTTTGGATGGTGGAGTAGAGGGTGGAGGCCACATGAAGGTGTAGAAGGCCCAAAGGGGGCTGTGGTTTCTGCAGTGCAAGGATCAATCCATGGCTTTGGAAAGGGGTCCAGAGGTGAAGTGTGATGGTGAATGTCTTTTCATATTTACATTTGTGTGTGCATTACCTATATGGGTAACAACAGTGTTCAATTCTAGCATGTTATTTATTTTTTTTTTATTTTTCTTTCTTTTTAAATATATATATATATAAATATATATGTATATATATTTTCTTTTTGTTTGTTTGTTTATTCAGTTGCTATTGCAGAATGTTTAAGATCATGAAACGTGTAAAAAGGAACCCCTATACTATAAAAAAAAAATGTCTTACTGTCTTAAAGTTTACATAGTTGTTGATACACAATATGTAACGTGCTGCTAATATTTCGTGTTTATTTTTATAAGGCTGTGTAATAATTGACAAATCACATAACCGAATCTCCAAATTACGAATACTTTTGTATTGCATATGCTTTGTACTTTTCACAATGACAATAAAGTTGCATGTAATCTAATCTAAAAAGCACCAGTTACAGTAACTCCTGCTACTTTTCTACTGATATAAGTGAGTTAAATAGCCACATAGCTTTAAATGCAACTCTGATAAGAAATCTCAGAAAGATAAGACACCTGAGATTCACAGTAATCCTTTGTTTCATTCTCACCCCAACAATCAGGACCTAATCTACTAAAACTGGAATGACATCTGATCTGCTGCCTCAACCATATATAATATATATAATAAAAAAGAAACAAAGGGATCTTGTAAATAATAGGACTAAAAAAAAAAAGCAACAGTTGAAATGTACAACAACAGTACAATTTTAACATTGTTGACAAGCTTTTATGTTGTGCAGCACATCTCAACCTTGAAATTTTGCTTTGTTAGCTACATATCCAAGTGGAATAGTTGGTTGACTTAAATATATCTACATTTTATATTGGCTTACAGCAAATGGTTGGTGTTTCACTATGCAAAATTATGCCTTATTATGAAATTCAAGCCCAACAATTACCTTGTTTTGGGATTTTTGGATTATGGATTTTTGAAAATTACCTTGCATGCAGTGTGTAACATATTTCTGTGAAAGAAAACATACAACAAAGTCTGAAAGGGTACGGTATAAAGTTATTGTCTCTAAAAAAAGAAAGAGTCGACTCTGAATCATTGAAATTAGTAGTTTTTAAAACGAATCCCAAGCAGTTTCATGTTGACATCAATATGAAACATTGCCTTCCCACTTGTTGAGCACTCATACCTGGGAAACCTTAATTTTCACTTTGGTCTGTATGAAAATGCAAATTAATTTTTTGCCATAGGTGCCGCTTTTGGGACAAAATTAATACATATTATAAGAAAATGAAAATTTTGTTTTGACTTTGCATGCATGTCAACCTGTTTAAATTGGGACATGGGACATTTAAAATGAACTTTTTATGTCCCATAATAGGGGCACTTTAACAGAAAACTCTTGGGAAAAAAAATAAATAAATAAACTTAAAACCTTATTTCTGTTTCCAAATACATTCACGTTGTGGCATTTCTTAATATTGGTTTACATTACCTCCCTTATAATATCTAATGTCGTGCAACATTACACCAGAACTGTGGCTGACTGGAGACAATTATTTCAGACACAGTATGTTGACTAACTGGTTTCTCATTCTGCTGGGCATTTTGATCTCTAATAAACAAAGTACCCTGATTCATTTGACACCACATTGTTTTATTTAGGATTTGTCAACCCGTGTCATCGTGTTGCTTCCCATCTGAACTCTACAAGGCAGAACTGACTTTGGAAGAAATGTTTCAAACAATGAACAGATGAGACTGCCCAGGCTTCTTCTCAATGCGACATTCTCTCACTAACTCTATTCTAAAGTTGGCTGATACCACGTTCCTCACATAGAAACACACTTATGAAAGACTAAAGGTCTGTCTGGGTGCATTCTGGGCATTCCTGTTATTGTGATTTCATTAAGGGGCCACTGATGACCCTGACCATGCAGAGATGCTGACCCTTGGGTTCTGCAGGACAATAGACAGGCTTCTCGAGGCTGACTCTATTGAACCTGAGCCTCACCAAGCATATAAAACTAAAGTTTTAAGCCCAATGTCCAAAATGGATAGCAATGGAGCAAACCGCTAGGTGTCAAACAGCAATTAAACTGTTATGTTTAGACACTTTAAAGTCATTTTATCTTATTTTTAGGAGGCATGAGAACAAATCTGCATTGAAATATATCATGTTTTCAGTTCAGTCAGTGTAAATCTAAGCTACTAATCACATGCAACATGAATGACTCTTTGGGTGTGGAACACTATCCACATAAACACGTGAAACAGAAGCATGTAAAAAAAACATGATTTATCAGTTTATTAAAGTTTTTTTATTTCACACCTTCTTCTCTTGACAATGAATTAGTTAATCCAGGCTTATTTCCCTTTCTAGTTTTGATTTGATCATATTAGAGCTCTATTGTGTCCTGTTTACTCCGTGGTTGGATGTCCCTCACAGTTCAGCCTCTATTCAGCTATCAAATTCAACAAAGCCATTAGAAAATATTGCCCAGAATTTGTTAAAGTTTTTGTACGCCCACAGAGACATAAATATTCTGTGTATGTGTGTGTGTTCACATCTTTAGCTCAGTACTTTTTTTGTGAGTGGCATATGGTTGATTTGCTCTTATTTTCTATAATGAAATGCTCTTTGCATTTACATTGCCACCGCAATCACAAAACTGTCCTCAATAAAGCAAAGCTGCACTCTTTTCTGCTTTGTCACACCTCATTCGTTCTTCATTTTCAACTCAAAAAGAAGCTTATAAGTGAGTCTTTTTTTTTTACATTACAGTGTAATGTGGATTGGGGTGAGTAAATGGATTTGTAAATGCATTAGCAGATTTGTGGTTAATTTCTGTGTCTTTTTATTTTATTATTTACATCTAAAGTTTTGCAGGTGGAGTCAGCTTCAGAATCAGATCTGAATCAGAATTAGACCTTCAGGTCTGTTCAAACTAATTATTACTATCATGCGTAAAATTACAGATGATGCTTTGCATATAAATAGAACAGGGTTGTGTGTCATGAAACATTAAATTGAGAATTCTGTTTAAACTTCAGTTCAGTTCCCAATCTTGAATGGAGATTTAATTTTGAATGTGAGTTTATAAAGGTGTTTATCACAAAACTAATTTAAGTCAAGACAAATATGAATGTTGGCTACCCTTGTTTGAAGGTTTTAAAAACCTTGACATTTAAAACTTTATAGGCCCTAGGTAGAAAGATTGTTTATTGGGGTTCCTGTCTCCTAACTCCCCCAAACCTTTCTGTCCAGTTGCAGTGACAGGTGGCTCTTGGGGGTTTGTGTTAATGCAGTCCAACAGCTGCACAAAGGAGCCCCACTGGTCTTTTCGGGGGACGGGATGTCCCCTCTCAAGCGTGCCATTTGCACCCCCCTCGATTTCACTCCTACACCAACCCCCCTCTTCCCTTCAGCGTCCACTCTTATCCTCTCTTGAGCAGATGCCAGCTGCGCTCTACAGGTGGCAAGCAGCTTCGTAATTCATAACATTCAGCAAACCACTTTTTTTCCGTTATCATTGTTTTGCCTCTCAGGATATATTAGGTCATGTTAAACTAAACACTTTGAAAAAGTAATTTCTATAAGGCCTATATGTTCACTAATCTACACCATCATAACAGCAAACACTTGAATACAATACAATGTATTAAAAACACTAGTTTATTTATTGTATTTATGTGTTTACTTTTGAAAAAGGAACTTTTGACTCTATTTTAAAAGTGATCTGAACATAACTAAACAAATGCACATTTACGGACCTTCTTCTGTTGGTTCTGCAAAATGTAAACACAGTCTGTACGCTTAAAATTAATTTTGTCTAATTGTTGTTCATACTTCGTGATAGATTATTTAATGTATAAATTAAACACTGTTTTTAAGTGGAATTAGTCAGTGATTTGAGTTATAATATTAAAAATAGAAATATTTTTTCTTTTCCCCCACGTAGTTTGGATATACTATGGATATATCCAATTTATTACGTTTCAAAACCAAGCTTGGGAGAGCCAAGATGAATAAATAAAAAAATCTGAGTGTGTTTGTCTGAAAGAAGAAAAACATATACACCCAGGATAGCTTTGGGGTGAGTAAAATATGGGGTTATTCTCATTTTGGGGTGAACTATTACTTTATAAACTGTACATTTGTATGTATATTTATGCATATAATTTGCACGGGGAAAAGATGATAGCGAGAGAACTTTGAAACGTCTTTTTGGCATCTTTCTAAAATGAAATTTAGTTTAGTCAGAAACATGCAACACTTTGGAGACGCAAGCAGACGGAACCTTCTAATGTAAAACAGGTTGGACAGGTAAAATAGGTGATGCTTTTTAAAAGAAGCGAGCTTTTTAAAGATAAATAAATACACAGTAAATATGTTAATATCATTTCTACAATTTGTTTTAGTTTCTAAACAGTATTAGCAAACCATCTGTGGTAATTAGGGATCCCTATAATTCTCCATCCACCCCTGCGTAAAATGTGGAACATTCCACACCGGAGGCCGAGTTGGGACGGTCGTAAGCTCACAGTGAGCCGCATGCCATCACCGTCAGAGCGGCAGAGGAAGCACACAGAGACCGTGTCCGCTCTGTGTCAGAAACTTTATTTAATCTCTCCGCCTCACCAGACCGGGACAATCTACAATTTTATGATTGGACTTTAATTACGGGCTCTTCATGCATTAGTCGTATCCACAATACTTTTTTCCAAGTCCCTACAGTTGATTGTTTTGGGGAATTTTTAAGTGCAGGACAGAAACAGGGATCGGTTTCGTGTGCCTGTGGAAACCCGGAGCGATCGAAGAAAGTTTCTCCCAGTCTCACGAAAGAAATGAATACATTTTAGAGAGGAAAATCCGCATGAGTTAACGACAAACATGGAATTCAACCACCTTGACACACAGCCTGGGATAAATCAGTTCACACCCTCAGAAGCAGGCAAGTCGGCGTTTATGTTTCCTTAATAAATCAGTATTTTTTCCTCGTGATTTAAGATCCGTGTATGATTATAGTCGATTGATTAGAGAAGCCTTTACATTATACCGAATGTGTCTTAAGAACGATACAGGAACTGTTAAACGTAAACTTCAACAAGGTGTGCAGTTACACATCCTGAAGCTGGTTTATTAAATAATAATAAAAAAAAATAATGTTAATTATTAAAATATAATAATACTAGGGTTTCCGCTGTTCTTTATATTGCATTAAATAAATAACTTTTCATTCATTTATTTAATATACTTACGTTATTTATGTGACATTGTATTTTTAATTTTATGTGCACATTAATATAGGCAAACACGTATTTATATTGAATTTTCGTGTACTATATCAAACGGTCTCGGTTTCTATAAGCTAGCATCTGTTTATCCAAGATATGACGTGTTTATGGGGGCATGCATGACGTGCTACAGTGATTCAATCTCAATCATGAGATATTCACGCGGGAATTTCACAATCCTTGTGGACGACAACAAATTAGATATGTGACGTGTTAATAACGTTTAACGGTACTGGCTATTAGTTACTAGTTATCCAGCGATGATCAGGCTGCTAGCATGATGTTTTGTTGTCATTATCTGCGGATGTCATGGATTATTGTGACGCCTGATTGCAATGCGCCGCCCTATTTCTGTGACATCACTCCTGCAGTCTATAACGTTAGAATGCGAAATGATTAAAGGCGAATTTCAGTTCATCCCTATGATTGATTCATCATCAGACACTTCTGGTCCCGTGCAAGTGATTTCTAATGAATGTGTTGACTACATCATCTTGGCAGTGACACCACATTGACCCAATAAATAGAAACATATGATCTTTAAAGTGATTTGGATGATGCATTCCCTGGAAACAGCTAGTCTATGCAGACAGCCATTGAATTAGGATACACCATGCAATTATGCATGTCCTGATAGGCATGAATTTACGGTAACATGTCAGTTGATCTATTTCTCAACTCAAATTACAGCGATTTAATGGATCTGCTGAGACAATCTTTATGTCTTGGGATTTGGCTGTTGCTTTTGATTCGGAGGAGGGTTTGTTATGTAACATAGAGCCCTCCTGCAGCATCATAAGGTGTTGCTTCCGTTTGGCTTCATGCTGGAGGGTCTTCTTTATAACCGAGCACTGGTCTGTTCCTCATGACACTCTGCAGTGTTTTAGGGGGGTTAGGGATTATGTTTACTAAAAGTCATTCAGAAGTAATTGGATTATGTCATTGATTTATTGCAGATGTGTCATGTCTAGTAACTGGTCTCTGTATGAGGAACATGCCCTATCTATATCATTGAGACTTTGTTAAAACACTTAAAGACTATAGTTTAGTCACTTGCCAAACTTTCAAACCGAACATTTTGGACTCGAGTGTCTTTCTCAGAACCTTAACGAGATGCTGCTTTTGTGTTCTTTACATTGAAGACTTCATTCACCGTTGACTGTTACTCATTAACTTTCTTTTTATCCTTCATAGAAAGGCTCGGTTTGTGCTTTTAGACTGATTAATCACCTTTCGTTGTCCTTTCGTTTTATACCAAGACAAAACAAGACACATTGCATGGTAGCGCACACTTAGGAGCCCATTATTCAATTGTTTGAGAGAAAACAGAAAGTAAATTTAAGTTCTCCATGTTAAAAGCTTGCTCTGAATGGGAGCTGAGGTGTTTTCAGTCTGACGAGGTCTGCTCTGCCGAGTTCTGCCCTGTCAGGACATTTGAAGAGCATCTTCTAATCTCTCTTTTCTTTAGATCTGCATTCAGGCACGAGTGCTGCTCGGTTCCCCCCGCCTTTCATTTTACACCCCCAGCTGTCTGCACTGTTTGGCTGTCTTTCGTTATATTGTCTCTTTACTAACCTAAGAGTCGTAGTGTGCTTGATTCATTGGGTTTAATACAGCAGCTTCACTGAACACTAATAAATCGCCAATTTAAAGGCCAGTTTTATCCATTTTTGGTTCGTTTATATTGAAATGTACCTAATAACTGAAATGAGTTGGTTGTTGACTGATGTCTAATAACAATAATGGTGATGTATGAAATCATACTAATTACAGACTATGAATGAAATCTATTTAAATAGCTAAATGCTTATTTTAAATATATTTAATCAAGATTTGCTAAATCAAATATACACATTTTCTCAAATATTTTTGGCCAAACGGTGATTGATGAGCCTGTCATTATTTCAGGACAACTGACTATTTTAAAAGTAAATAGAATACAAAGAGTACTGTTTTAGCCATGTTTTAATACTTCTTAAAGCAGTGTTGACTTTGTTATTCATGATAATCCAAGCGCCATGGCTTTCAGGTTTCAACAGAACATTAAACATGTCAAGGTCCATGTGTTCTTGTCGGGGATAATGTGCCAGTTTTTATTGTGATCAATAAATGTTGGCTGCTGTAAATGGATATCCATTTGAAATGGTATATGTGTCCAAATATGTCAAGTCAGTCTGCTAAATAGCATTCTATATAAACATGTGTAAATCAAATATCAAAAATATTTTGCAGTGTGGTTAAATTATTCTTCAAAAAAGCCTTGTTCAGGCTATTGCATAAAAAGTTTCGTATACTGGAGCATGATCCACAGCTTTAAATATTTTTTCATAGTTGTAATTTAAATAATAGGTTTTGCTAGAGAACCGTGTCTCTGTTGATGCTAAAGAGTTTGTCAGACAGGAGCCAGTTTCTGTTGTGTAACATGTAGCAACCCCCAACACACATTCTTATACACACACCCCTCTCTGTCATGCCTGTGAAACAATATCATTCAGTTTCAGAACCCTGAACACACAGCGCTCTTATGTAATGAGCAGCAAATGACCCCATTTTTGGGATGACAGAATCTTTGGAACTTTGGAATATATACTGACACTAAATTAGGATAAAATGGTATCCCGTTAGGCATTATTTAGTTCTTTTTTGAAGTGGTGGAAAATTTGACCTTTGCTTCATTTGAGATGTTTTTAGATGTCGACAGCCTACCAGGGGATTGTGTTTAATTGGCATGTAACAATCAAATGAGCCAATTTTATAAATCCCAACCAAGCTTGAATACTCACACACACATGCACCAGTGAGACTGAAGCACATTCAGCCTGAGGAATAAATACGGTTCTCTTCTGCATCAAATCTGGCCTAGAAAATGTGTCTCTGGAGTAATTAATCCTCTCGGAAGAATTGAATTTTGTCAGACCCAGAAAATGGCAAGGAAAGGGATTGTGGAGGCCACATACTGTACTCCAGATTTTGTTTTATTTTTTCTTTCTTCATAATAGCAAGGCTTGACTCTTAATAATCCAATTTGCATGACCTCAAAAATATTGCACGTCACCTATGGTTTACAGTATGCATTCATCCATTTTGCTTCCCAGAATACATACAAAAGTTCGCATTGAATGAAGAATCTGGTAAATCCTCTTTGTAACTCGTGGTAATCTTTTACGAACAAATATGTTGCAGAGTTTCTAAACACAAAGCACTGAAATTATTTCCCCCCCCCATCATACACATTTTCCCCAACATACGCCTTCAGTCGTTTCATAAAAACCTTTATGGCTTTTTATCTTCTGCAAAGCATAAAAGATTGTTTGAAAAATGTTTCATTTTGTCCATAATGTAAGTCATTGGGGTCCAAAACCATATTCAACCATACTTAGTTTATTATATAGACAAAAAAGAAAACACCCCTCCCCCCGAAGAAACTTTGTCATCCAAGTATGGGACCGCTTGAGTTTGAGTTTGGTTTCTGGGTGAAAAAGTCAAAGTCATTATTCACTAAAAACCTTGATGTTCATTCTATTTATTTCTCTGCTTTCATGAGAAAATCTTTCTTCGTGCTTATCAGAAGATTAATTAGATGATTATGAGAAGATCAAAACTGAATACTAGCTTATTTTATTTATTTTTGGTGAATTATCCATTTTAAACTTCAGATATTTTGATGTTGGTCTTGTAATATGGACAGACATTGAGCTTTCTTAGTCTGAAGACAGCGATCATATTTGTCATTTACAGCAGGCGCTGTGTTTTCTGGTGTGGCCGCTGAGTGCTAGGAATGCTAAACATTTCTCACTGAATGTGTGTCTTCTGTTCATCTGAGGAGTGAGGGAGAGAGAGAGAGAGATGAAGGAAGAGCGAAGGGACGGGGTAGGAACGGTGTGACAAGATTCCAGAGCTCATGCTTGCATACAGATGGAATCACGTCAGGTCTTCTTTCCCGTGTAGCACACAGATGGTGTGAATCACAGTCCTGAACATGATCACAGACCATGAAGTGCTTGCATGTTGTCCCTTTCTCACTGGATAAAGCCTTCATCCACACCAGAATACGTCAGAGGACACACACCAAATGCACCGCCACTTTGATTCCATTACACTGACGTCTTTGTCCTTAAAAAAAACAAAAAAAAAAACGTGATGGACTGATCTGTTGGAAGACTGCATGTAAAGTGTCTCTATTATCTGACAGAGTGCGCTGAAATCATTCGAGATTTAAAGAGATCATTACAGAATTATAGAAATTTTCTGTTTTAAACTATCCTAAGTTAGTCTGCTTACTTGTAGGTTTTAGGTTTTGAGCTGCGGCCTGTTCCATAAACCAAGATTAGAGTATAAGCCAGGCTTATTTCAGTTAGTCTGACTTATTGCCAGTTAATTTGTATTAAAATAAGTCAGACTATCTGCCATAAGCCTGGCTTATTTGATAAACTTGTTTTATGGAACAGGCCCCTGGTCTCCAAAGTGCCAAAACCTGGCTATCAGATGATCTAAAACCAGAAAAGTAGCTTAGGCTGGTTTAAGATGTTTTTAATGCCTTTTAATACAGGTCATCTATTAATGAATTGAACATTACATGCTCCTGATGTTAATGAGCTCTTCTGAGTGCTCTAAAGCACTTGTGTGTATTATTTGGTGCTTCACTACACACTTCATTAGTCTCAGATGGTAGGATGCACCAGATAAAGAAGATCACGTGTTTAGTCTTTAGAGTCTTTACAGTTTTAGGCCCTTTGTGAATGTTTTGGTTGTGGATGTGAGCGTGTTAGTTACATCATCATCTAAAACATTAGCTTAGTAAGCTGTTTTGCTGTATAAGCACCTTTTAAGGTACCATTGTTTCTAAAAATGGACCCTTGACTCATTTGAGGCAGCAACTCCACGCGCCATGTAATAGTAAATTGATTGCAATAGAGTTTGTCCAAAGTTTAAGTCAGTTTACTAGACAACATGTTTTTAGCTAGCCAGCTTTTTTAATGTGGGTAAGTTTGTCCAAAGTTGGTCAAAACTCTGTTTTGTTGCACAGTTTTTGAACCGTCCAAATGGGTGGAGGCAGATCTTAATGTAAGCTTGCAGTAGATTGTGACGAAAAGAGAGGGTTTGCGAAGTTCAATATTTATTGCCAAATTTGAGCTACGATGTTTTGTTTATATATTCAGAATTACATGGTCAAAAATTAAATAAATGCTGAATTGTTCACGAAGATCAATACACATGCATTTCATGCTGACTTTAAACCCATGACACATTTTTTGTCATATCATCTCAAAGGTTGCGTAAAGTTCAAGGATCGAGACACAGGCAGCCTTGGAATTCAATGAGGGCATTTCCTCTCTGTCACTCCGTCACTCCTTTGCCTGGTTTACTCTCTTTGAATCTCATGTTTTGGTGTCTGAATGTGTCCTAGTTTTACACCATAAGAGCTGTACTGAACTTTGAGCCCTGCTGTATGTTGACAAAGGCTGGATTTTCAGCCTGTTTCTTCTGAGAGGACTGGAGGTGTGAAGATCATATCATGGAGAAGTCGGAATGCAGTGACAGTCAGCTGACCTGTGCTGTAATGTCTGACACGACTAAATGCCAGTTTTCTCACATCCAGGTTTCATGTTGTAATTTCTCTAAGCCAATATAAAGTTATAAAGTCAGTATTAAGTTTTTCCTATTTTGTCCAAAAATATGAAATAATAGCTAAAAATCTAATTTAATGCAGCGAGTTTATAATGTGCAGCATGGCCAAGTATCAGTTAGAGATTTACTTTTTGTTTTTATATTAAATATAAAAAGTGGTAATTGGCAATAAAGTGAATTTTAAATGTAAAAATGATGGGAATGAACAAATCCCAAACTTTCCTACATTGTTTTTTTTTTTCAGAAGAAAATGGGACATGGTACAAGCTGGTGTGGTTTGAAAGGTCTTGATGAGGCACAAAGAAAAAACGTCAGTAGGTTATAAAGATGATACGATTCACACAAAAGATGCATATTAACCTCAAAACTTAAAGGGGTAAAATTATTAGAAACCACTAATGGAGATGTCAAGCTTTTATGATGACGCTAACTTAACCTCAGATCATTATTTGATTGTTCGGTATATTTGGATTTGGCCATCAAATAAGCAGCACACTGCTTACATTAGCTAGATACAGATGCTAACAGCAATAAATTCAAATCATATGACCATTTTGTTGGCCAAACCAAAATTTCTAAATGTTTGTCTAAAGCCTTGTGTTTTTAATTCCCCATGTGATAGTTAGCACTCAGTTTCCAGATCTCGGTCTTGGCAAGTTAGTGAGTTCACACAGTACATGTAAGTGCTTTAGTGCTGAGGTTGGTGTGTATAACGATCCCATAATTAGGCTTCTGCTGCTGGGATGGTCGTTGGGTGGAGCTGGAAACACAAACACTGAGTTTAGCTGAATCTCCAGACTGTCTTCAATTGATGTTTAGGTCTTCACTGGTTTAAAATGAACTGGTTGAAGGTTTCTGATCATCTTTTTTCCTTTACAATCATACTGGTTTCTTAAGCTTGTAGGGACCGGTTTGAGTTTTATGGAAAGAAGTTAATACTTTTATTCAGTAAAAATTCATTAAATTAATCAAACGAGGAGGTATGTTAATTTTATGCTGAAATTGGTTGCTCTCATTATGAGAGTCCTTGAATGCTTAACAAACTGCACTAGTCACGGGGATGACAGCCTGCATCAGGAAGTTATGAATGGCTTCCATCACTGGTTGTCAACTGTGGCCTTCATTCGTTGAAGTATTGCCACATATGGCCGTGTCACTTCCTCTGAGGATCTTGTTTTAGATGAAAACATGCAGGGGTATTGTGGTTACAGACCCAAGGGATGTTCTGTTGAGTTCAAACCACACACAGTCATCCTATCTCATTGTGTCTGTGGTTGTAAAGAGGGGATACTGTTATTTAGCAAACAAAGTTGTCACTGAATGGTAAATATCATTGTCATTACTCAACAGAGTTAAGTTGTTTACGGTTGTCAAGCAACAACACAATTTGTCTTATTGATATAGAATTAAATTTGTGTTTGGTTGAACAGATATGCACACAGTGGCTTTTTTGTAGAGACTTCAATGTGAATCCACTCCTATTTTTTGTATTGTTAGTTTTAAAGTCACAGCACACCTTCTGTCTGAATTGTTCGCATGGTAAAAAAATAAATACAACCTCACATTGTGTCAGTCATGTTTGCATACTGCCATAAAAAAGACAAAATAAACCAATCATCATTCGTCAAAACAATCATAAAATATTTGGATCGGGTTCGATTTTTAGCAATTTTGCGTCCAAAACAACCATTTTGATAGAAAAGGATGACAAATATGAACTGTATGTAAATATATGTGTGTATATTAGGGCTGTATGATTATGACAAAAATAATTGTTGATTATTCGCTTGAAATGGATTAACACAACTTACACTGAATGATTCTTATACCATTGTTTGATGCAACTTCATGTCATTCTTTTATATGAAAATAAACATTTCAACTGAAAAACTATTACTTTTCTATAGTCCTAAGCCTCAAGTGTCACCTATTTATTGGATTGGTTTCTTCTTTAAATTAAAAAACGTTAAAAATATGCATGTTTTAAAGCAGTTATTCGTATTGTATACAAAACAATACTATTTTGTAAATGATATTGTAAACTAAAATTAAAATAATTCCCTTAAGATTCTTTTCCTCTCTTCTCTCAGACACTCCCACACAAACACACACACACACACACACATACGAAAACAAGTTTCAGCTCCAACGTGAACCATTCAAAGGTACTGTTGAGAAAATCCTAAGCTTATTCGTCGAGCGTGCAGTGACCTATTGGTTCACTTGTTGGCACCTCAAGCTTGAATC
Organism: Enteromius trimaculatus; assembly: GCA_032361065.1. Taxonomy (NCBI): domain Eukaryota; kingdom Metazoa; phylum Chordata; class Actinopteri; order Cypriniformes; family Cyprinidae; genus Enteromius; species Enteromius trimaculatus. The sequence goes on from JAUMHP010000070.1 coordinate 14,607,127, forward strand.
TGAGGGGCTTAAGTAAATTTGTTTTGACGCATCACATTTTAGCAAGTCCAGACAGTCAGAAACTTTGCAGCACCGGTTCTCTGTCTCTTTGGCTCTGTCCCAGCAGCTGGTGTTTACTCAGGGCTTCCAGTGAGTCTGCTTCTCTCCCTCACACTTCCCCCAGAAGAGGCGCCGTGTCTGCTTACATCATCCATCCGGGGTGAGGAGAGAGAGGCTGGGGGGGGGCGTCGTTGAGGATGAGGTAATTCATTAGGCCTCAAATGAGATGCAGATCCATTCTCAGTCAGCCTCCCAGTTCTTCTGTTCTCCCCCCAACCCCCCACTCACCTCTTCCGATCTTTGATTTAACGGTCACTGCTTGCTTCCACTTCCGGCTCCCTGTTTGTCTCATTTCCATATTTGAAAAAGAGCATTGCTCAAGCTCTGTACCCCCTCAGGATCAATGCGCCCTTTCTTGGGTAAACTGCTCAAGCTCTTCATTTAACTGGTTTTCTGTGGTTTTAGAGCAACGCAATAACATGTTTTCATTGGAGCTTAAAGGAGAAATTCTGGTTTGTTTATTTACTTATTTATATTTATTTTAAAAAGATAAACACTGTTTTGTATTGGATTGTAGGCTGATTTATGTTATGTGATGCATAACGTATAGCTCATTCATTGTTTTTAATGATTTTGGTTTATAAACTTTTTCATGTCTATATACTGTTAAAAATGGCAGATTTTATCTTAACATGAAAACACATTTTCATGTTTTATAGTAATGCACCAACATTTCAACACCTGACAATATTTGGCTGAAAATGAATTATCTTTTGGCTGAAAAGGTCAAATAGAAAAGTTTTAATATGCACTATTTTACATATTCATTCATTTTATTGAACGTGTTAATTTAGTATATGTTTGAAGAAATCTGTCATTAAAACAAAACCAAAAAAAATCAAATAAAAAGTTGATATAAAAACCACCTAGCAATATAAATGTTTTATACATATATTAACCCACTTTTATTCATTAGTTAATTATTCAAATACATTTCACCTCTGTTTTGGTGACTGGATGCATTGCTTCTAATATTTCTTTTTTTTATTTGTGTCAGTTGTCTGCTTGATTGACAGCATGGTGCACTGCTATAGTATCAGTCTATTTTCAGAAATGATAATGAGTACAAAGCAAATGCATAATGCAACAGAAATCAGCGATCACATTGTCCGTAATAGCTGTACTCTTAGCTACTACTACTTTAAGGCCCAATCCCAATTCTATTTTCTAGCCCTTTGCCTACCCCTCGCCCCTTCCCCTTGCCCCTTGAAATAAAGT
>JAUMHP010000070.1:14608543-14622076 GCA_032361065.1 Enteromius trimaculatus
GAACCGGAAATTGGGTGCTGGTGGTCCGGCCAGAGGAGAACTGGCCCCAACTAAGCCTGGTTTCTCCCAAGGTTTTTGGATGGGGTTTTGCCTCTGGCTTGCTTAGTTGGGGGCATCTAATTTCTACTGATTATCGTCGTTTTAACTACAGAGACCATCTCTACATTTGATAAATAAATAGTTTACTCTCGTCATTATACATTACCATCACTCTTTTCTCCAATTTGATAACGTTCAGTGCTTTGCTACAATCTGTATTGTTAAAAGCGCTATAGAAATAAAATTGATTGATTGATTAAAGTAGAATTCTTATATTAATTATTATGCAAACAATGTCCAATGCAATGAATTGAATGGTAGGGGAAAAACCTCCTCCTTTAGACTGCTATATTTGCAGGTTAAATCTAAGTGGTACAGGAATGACCTGTGAAAGGGAGGTAATGCATATCCTTTTGGGAAATCTAACCAGGTCCAAGATGGCTCAGCTGTCCCTACTTATGCTTTTCCAGAAGGCCATCGAGACATGAGTTACATGCCTGTACCAAACCCTCGGCCAAGCTCACATCCCCCTGACCTTTGTGCACACACTTTTAGCACTCTTGCCATCTGTATAGCATGACATCTAAAACCACCTCGATTTATGTCTATCTCTGTCCCTAAAGAATGCATTCACATCTCGCACTGAACCACAAGATTTTGTGTTTTAAAGAAGACACCCTTTTTTGCCTCTTTTTCTTTATTCAAACTCTCCATCCTGTTTTTTTTTATTTGCTTTACACGTTGACGTCTGTAAGGTGAGACTTCTGTAAACAGTGTAACTCTGACTTTTGTAGCTCAGGTTTTTCAGAGGTTATTGTTTATTATTGTCCATTATGACACATCAGTCATATTCATACACAGTAGGGGGCAGCAAATCAACATGCATGTTGGGACTCACTGATCAAGTTTCTCTCACCCCAAGACATTCAGACTGGTTGCCAACATTTATTTTACTTTGCTGCCTCTGTTTCAAAGAAGAATGTGAAGTATGGGACTGGCTATATTTTCCAGCCCAGTGTTGCCTGTAACTTTAGAAGGACCCACAAATGACGGGGTTTGTTTTAACATTGTGTTGTTGCTGTGGGGATTGCTCCAACTGTGGGTAGCTGTCCTGTCCTGTGTTGTCCTGCTGGGGAAAATAAGAGGGGCTATTTTTAGGTCGATGTCAGTCGCTAGTGAGTTATAGCGCTGAGGCAATGCCAAGGTGATGAATTAATTTACAAAGAATGAGGACCAGTGGAAGGTATACGTTTGGCTTAGATGTGATGGAAACAAGAAGACAGAGGTTCTTTCATAGTAAGCTCATGTCACTCAAACAGTAATGGAATAGCTTGGGTGTTAGATGGGGAAACACACCATAAAGTTTTTGACGTTGATTTACAGCCTGTTATCTCTTCAGGGCCTTTCTGGAGTTCTTCTGCTAACTTCTACACATGATAAGTCAATTTATCCCATAAGACGTACTTCACAGGTAAAAGTTGTTTTAGGCAGGTATAATTAAAACTTTTATGTTTCAGGAAGCCCAATTCTGCAAATGTGTTAAGATGCTTCAGTTGTCGACGTACAGTATGTGACATTTTCTTCAGAAAATGTAAAATAGTTTAAATATTGTAGTCTAAGCAAATACTTTGTTTATTGGTGGTTATTCATCCTTTTATTAAAGTTTTATTGGCACTTTTCAAGACTAGAATAAAGCATAGGCTAGAGATTTAAACATGAATGACGGACGACTGACACTTTCTTTAGAAAATGTACATAGTTTATTTATTATCTATTATTATCTGACATTTTCTTAAAAAAATGTGGTAGCTATAGCCTACTTTGTTTGTTATTTATTGAGAATTTATTTTATTATTATTAGAAAAAATGATCTCAAGTTAGAATTAGGGTTGGGATATATATCGAACAATATATTATGTGCATCTGGTCAGTAAAGCTGGTTCTTTGATCGGCGGTAAATCTCCATCAGCTGTTTTCAAATGCAGCGCCAGCTTATACACAGAGCCGTAGATCACTGACAAGCTATATCACGCAGCCCTAGTTTGAATCCTGTCTTATCAGTAAAGACAAAAAATGCTTGTTGAATAAAGAACAGCATTCTGTTTCTGTGATTGCTTTTATACTTTTATGCCGTTTATATGTATTTCCCTGCCACTTATTTTGTTTCAGAATGAACGAATTTCTTGAGATCACAAAGATCCACTGAAAAATGCCCACTACTAATGGACTGAAACACTGTTGGAGTGATACAAAGATTCAGTGTGATGCTAAGAACCCTACAACCACTGGTGTTTGTTGGGGGAAAATGAGTGTTGAACTAGCATTTAATAAATGTTGCTGAAAGGCAGACATGTCCTCCATACCGCCACTTTTCATGAAGTACAAGGGTTATCGAGCGGTCAAGCTCTGTGGTGAGTGAACATCCATCGCTCCACACTGAGTTTCTACACCATCAAAGGACTTCAAACAAACTGCTGTCCCCAGCCCTACTCGCTCTCACTCACACTCACCCTCAGCTGTCTTATCTCCCAGGCAATAAGTCCCCTTCCCACAGCTGTTATCGTACGATGGCATATTGACGCAAAGGCCTAATATGGCTGGTGCTCAAAATAAGCCCATTGGAAATTGTTATTGGCGTTTGAGTGATGGGTACTTTCCAAACAGGCCTGTTTTGCACTTCTCCCGGTGAGAGATGGGTCTTTCACTTCAGCTGCGGACTATCTGGTGTTCACGTGATCTTTGAGGTGTTTGGCTAAATTGCCATTGTAGTAGGATGTGGCAGTCATGGGGGTGGTGAAATCTGTGGTCACTGAGCAGCTGGAGGTAAATGGGTGGCAGCTGGATAATCTGTACTCTAGTCTTTCTCAAGCATTTGGGAGTTGGTTTGCTTTCCGATCAAGCACCTTTGATCGACACCAGTGTGGAGTCCCCTTAATATGTGCCTTTGAGAGTCACATTCTTATTTTCATAAGTCACTGCACCCCTTTTATGAAAGACATATTGTATGACTCATATTTAGTGATTTAAAATAGTTCATTGGCTTTTGCCTTTTATAAAAGAGAGCAATAAAGAGCAGACTGGATAGTGGAAAACAGTGTGATACTGTGAAACTTTTCTTTGAACACTTTGAACAACTTCTGATGTGTGTGTAATATTTGTTTATGGCTTATTAATCAAAATATGGAAGGATAAAGAAGCTGAATCTGTGGGATAGTACCACGTGTTTTTCCCTTTTCTCACATCCTGAATGATTTGCATGCAGTACTTAGATTTGAATGCAGAGGATCCATGTCTTGAACATACACCATACCTCGAATACATCAGTGTCTTCGACTCTGGACTCGATGTTAAGTAGCATTAAGGAGCTATGAGGATCCAGAATCCAGTTTTGCTAGCTGGCTAGAGAGGCTTTTATCACAGCAGGAGAGCAGCAGCTGTGTCTCTTCTTTTATTTTCCTGTGTTGAGAACATTTGCCACCTCCAGTGTATTAAAAGGCAATGGCGAGAGAAAGATTCATGGCTGAAAACCATCTTGTCTGGCACTGGATTGTCGTACTGGCTGATCCGGGGGAAGACTTCAACCTCACAGACTTTATTTGATGACAAACTTTGCTATGAACTGTCCGTCACTGCGCCATCCATATCTACTTTGCAAACAGCAAAATGGAGCATTATATAGATTGGTGTATTTATAGCTAGTATTCATTAGTTAACGATGGGTCTCTTAACTTCATAACCTTATGATAGGATGAAAACAAATTTAGTGGCCAGCAAAACCACATGCCTCAAATTCTAAAATGATGCAAAACATCACGTTTTAAAGCAATATATGAAAAACAACAAAGGCATGTACACTTTCATATTTACAGTTATTGTAGGCTTATATATTTATCAGCCTGGTCTCATAAAAAATACCTTCCTCTGTGCACTTTTTGTGCAGCACCATTTTTTACGTGCCTTACTGCATGTTTCTCTGCAGTTTCAAAGAGGAACATCCACTGAGTGACACTAAAACAAAGGTTCAATACATGAACCCTGGTACATATTTAATACGTAGATATAGGTGCGTATTGTTGTGTTTTTATTGCGTTAATTATCCAGGGACTGTCTTTAATGCTAAATCATGTTGGAAATGTGCCCTACAAGTTATTTTTATGCAGATTTGACCTGTTTTGTGACCGATTTGAACTGTGTAACCGGAGCTTCTCGTCTCTCAAGTTTATCTCTGTACTCCATGAGCTACCGAACAAACCTACTGTCTATTAAAACCCATAGATATCAAGCTTGATATGTGTGATAATCAAAAGCTCAAATCTTCCACCATATTAATATTGTTTTGTAGTCACATTATATTATAAGTAATTGTGCGAAATAATGCTTTATTAACCAAAACTCTGTAAATTTGTGTGAAAAGGAATAAAACGTGTCAGTTTTACTGCCTCTAGTGTTTATTTCTTTTGGAAACTGCAGTGATATGTACTTGTTGGTACGTATTTTTTGTCTCGCTAAAAAGTGCACCCTGGTACGTTTATGCCATTTTTTTTTTATTAAAGACTTCAAACAATTACTTCACCCAGACATTTTTAATTAAGTTTTGTATGGATTTTTTAATAGTCTAATATATCCCGAATAGACTGCCTCATCACAGTTTCCACTGAGTAAATGAGAAGCTCATAAGAAAAGCTGTCATCAAAGGAATGAAGCAAAGCTGTAATGAGGCAAGTCGGTCAAGGGTTAATAAACTTCCGTGTCAGTAAATGTGCATGTGTGCATACGAAAGACACTTGAGAACAGGCACTTATGAACTGTGGACAGTGTGTTAAAAGGGAGTGTTTGTGAGGATCACCAAACTGCATGCGCAGCACCGTAGTTTCTCATTCATTCAACTCCAGTGTATATGCTGCAACACCCTTGCTTCATCCCTACTTCTATTTGTTTTTCCATGTAAACCAATAATTTAAATCAATAAAACCATTAAGCCAATGAATTTGAGCAGCTGTCTAACCAATCATGTTCCCTACGTATTCCACATGCTGTGGCAAATTTCAGATTTCCATACCATGGCCATTTTAAATCTGTCCCAGATTCACTCTGTCATGTAAAAGATGATTTAGACCTGGTGTGGATAAATAGATGTACGAATGTTGATATTTATCACACATTTTGTGCATGCTCAGACAGCAATATCCTTTTCAGTTCCACAGCTGTGGACATTAGGGCTTATATAAAGGTCTCTGTTGGCCTTCATATACCCAAGTCCAGCTTATGACAATGAAAGCCATGAGCACTGCAATGACAAAAAGAAACAAAACCATATGTCCAAACAAATGCTTTTTTTCTACCATATGCAGTCATGTAAACACTCCTGTACTTTTCATTCTGCTCTTAATTTATGAGTAACTACCTAAATAATAAATATTAAATAATCTTTCAGATGTACATCCATTCATACGTCCATCCATTTAAAACAAGCTATATTTTGATAACTTTGTAAACCTAAAACTATAAAATGTATTAATATTTTCTAATTTAATCCCAGACATTTTAGAATTAACAAGCTCAGATCAGATTCAACAAGATACATTGAAAAGATACACTTTTTGTAAAGCTGAATTGAAAATATAGAGATTGTTTTAAAATATTCTAATATAAATGTCCTACAATCTATGGAAACAAATATGAATTATTTTATTTATTTATTTGATATGAACAAACAATCCACTAAAATGAGTCACACTTTGCAATGCCACACATTAGCAGCAAACGACTGTTAACATAAAGTCCGACTTATTTGCGCAAATCAGTTCGACTGAAACAACTCGTTTCAATAAACCAGTTCACAAATAGATTTCATGGTTCTTTCTCATCATCACATGGACAGTGCTGTCACGCCGTGCTCTAAACTCAACATTTCAATAAAACCGTATGGAGGCACATATTGGTGTTTATGTGCAAAGTCCGTAAAGTTTTATTAATAATATAAAGGTGTTTATTGTATTTTCATATGCAAATGCTGTCTTCAAGTGCAATGAAAATTAGGTTTTTTAACTTGGAAGTTAAACGTAAGTGCTCGTCAAATAATTTCGATACCAAAGTTACCAATTTGGCATAACCCCTGCATCGACATGGCAAAGAAGAGAACCATTTTAGTGGAATTTGCGGGTAGTTAATACATTTTACCCAAAATAAAGCTTGTTTTAAATTACACTTTCTGTGATAGTTTGTATGTTGTGGGAAAAACATATATTTTAATCCTAGTCGTTGAATTGTTGATTTGAGAACCAACAGGATTGATTCAGTCATCAATGAATCGTTAGCGAACGTTTTGTCACCTGATAATTGCAGTTAAGTTAGCAGTCAGCATCAAGCCATTAGCATTTTGGCTATTTTATTAAATTATTTAATCAAATTGAATTATAATGAATTATTTATATATTAGGCCTATGTTGTTGTTTTTTTATTATTTAATTCAATTAGATTTAGTCCTTCCAGTCTGGCTGCCCTGTCCTGTCTTTCCTATTATTTTTTTTCTTCTTCTGATGATTGAACAACACTCAGGTTCAAAACATTCTGTAATTCTCAGAATAAATATGTAATATAAAATAAACACATTCTTTAAAGACTTTTTTCCCTCAAGTATGCAGTGGGAAAAGATCTTTCACAAGCCTTACAGAGAGCTGTCTATCATGTTTAGAGCTGTAGGCTTGATGGATCAGCATTCACAGAAAGTCTCTTGTAAGCTCTTTGTCATGGTAATGTTGACCTGCCAGCAAAGTCAAACTTTATTAAACATTATGAGATGAAAAAAAAAGACGTTTTATTTACAGGAATTCAAATACAAACAAAGAAACTTTGCATATTAGCCCATGTGTCATTAAGCAGTATGTCATTGTGTGCTTGGAAAACATAGCAGACGGCTTTCTCTATGTATTTCTGGATATTACAACCCCCCTCTCAGAAGATGTTCATTCAAACGTTTAATTGTGTAGAAAAAAAACCAAGCACATACATGCCACAAAACTATTTTGACAAAAAAATCCAAACTTCTGGCTGTATAAAACACTTTAAAAAAAAAAAAAAAAAAACTAAGAAAGATAACTATAGTTAGTAATGTTTTAAAGATCAAAAAAATATGGAATCACACAAATCTGAGGAAAATTAAACGGAATCACCAAATTAAAACACTACTAGCACTACTACTGTAGTACTTAACAGCTTGATATCTCTGAGGCATGGATTTAACTAATGACAAACAGTATGCTTTATCAGTCTGTCTCCAGCTTTGTCTTATTGCAGTTGCCAGATCAGCTTTGCAGGTTGGAGCCTTGTCGTGGACCATTTTCTTTAATTTCCACCACAGATTTTCAATTGGATTAAGGTCCGGACTATTTGCAGGCCATGCCATTGACATTATATGTCTTTCCTGTAGGAATGTTTTCACAGATTTTGCTCTATGGCACGATGCATTATCATCCTGAAAAATGATGCTACCATCACCAAACATCCTTTCAATTGATGGAATAAGAAAAGTGTCCAAAATCTCAACATAAACTTGTGCATTTATAGAAGATGTAATGACTGTCATGTCTCCCATACCTTTAACTGACAAACAACCCCATATCATTAATGATTGTGGAAATTTGCATGTTTTCCTCAAGCACTAAACAAAAGTTCCAGCATCATCACCCTGCCCAATGCAGATTCGTGATTCAACACTGAATATAACTCTCATCCAGTCATCCACAGTCCAAGATAGTCTTTCTTTAGCCCACTGAAACCTTGTTTTTTTCGGTTTAGATGTTAATGATGGTTTTGTTTGGCTTTTCTGTATGTAAATCCCATTTCTTTCAGGCGACTTCTTACTGTCCGGTCACAGATATTGACTCCACTTTCTGCCCATTTGTTCATCATTTGTTTTGTTGTGCATTTTCTGTTTTCAAGGCATATTGCTTTAAGTTGTCTTGGCGCTTTGATGTCTTTCTTGGTCTACCAGTACACTTCCCTTTTACAACCTTTCCATTTGATTTGTACTTGGTCCAGATATTAGACACTGACTGGGAACAACCAACATCTTTTACAACATTCCGTGAAGATTTACCTTCTTCAAGCAGTTTGATAAATGCTCTTTTTTAAATGCAGACTAATTATCAGTTGTAATCAGACAGGTGTTTGTTTTAGAAATGCAAAGTGCATGGTGATTCCATATCATTTTCCTCAGATATGTATGATTCCATATTTTATTTCCTCTGTTTGATCTTTAAAACATTTGTCATTGACTATAGTTATCTTTCTTTGTTTTGTTAAAAAAAGTGTTTTATACAGCCAGAAGTTTGGATTGTTGAGTGAAAATAGTTTTGTGGCATGTATGTGCTTGTTTTTTTCTACACAATTAAACATTTGAATGAACATCTTCTGAGAGGGGTGATTCCATTCTTTTTGCCAGGGGTTGTATATCTCTATCTCCTTCATAACACAGTGTGCTTTTCTGTTCTTCCTAACTCATTGCCCTGGCGCTGCCAAATCTTACTAAAATAAACTCACTTCTGGACACCCACCGTGGCAACAAGGGCTTTAGCAACGAGTCAGATTTCTTTTAAGGGTTGCTAGGCTGACCTAACCGCATTAGCCTTCAGCACGATGAGAGAAACCTTCGTTTATAATTGAGATGCCAAGTATTCCAGATCTACTACTTAACATCCGCAGTGTCCTTGGTTCTCATATTCCTTCTCAACATCTTGTTGCCTGTATTCATGGCTGTTTCTTGCCTCTGGGAAGGCTTAGATGTATGTATTAAAAAATAGTTCATGAAATTAAAGATAAAAAAAAACAGAAAGAAACGTTCCTATTTTGGAATAGTTCCTATATTCTTCATCATCTTCATTCATTTTCTTATAATACACATGTATTATTACCTTATTTGTTCAACGACTTCCAAACGATTTGTTGAACATTTCCGAAAACCCTCCAATGATTGGTCGATTTTATTTATCAAAGCAGTGTTTGTGAGCTCGTTTCAATGATTCAGAGTCGATTCTTACTTTTGATAAACAACAATTTTATACACTGTGCAATTTCAGATTTAAAACTTTACAGGATGTTTTTAATTTACTTAAAGCCGTGTTACACACTGCATTAAAGGTCATTTTCAAAAATCCATAATAAGGGCACTTTAAAACCAAACATTTGCAAGGGATTATTTTTGTACTGTGCTTTTAATAGAAACTCTTTCTCAAGTATCAAAGCTGCCCAGTGGAATGATTTCAGGATTATGTCGTGTTTTCTTAGTTAACCAAGGAATTGCTGCCTGACAATGAAAAAGTCCTTACATAAAACTTATGTAAAACTTACATTATCTATTGCTAAACCATGCCATATGTGTTACATTTATCTTTCAAATGTCTAAACCAGTTTATGCGTTTCTAAGTCACCTCCGTCCAACAATCCACCAGAATAATAAATAGCTGCTTCTCGCTGGCACAGAGTGAAGTAAAAGCAGTAGTTGACATGAAGATGACGCTCTGCAGAGGGTTTTTCTGCAGTTTGTACTTTATTTAATCCAGAAGTGAGCCTGTCCCGTATCCAGAAATATTCTGCCATCTCTGAGGGGGTCTGAAACTGAATCAGTCCCTTCAAATAAAGTGACATTCTAGATTATAGAAGGTCACTGCTGCAAATATTCACAACAGTTTCTGTTCATATGACTCATCATCAACAAAACAAAACTAACCTTGCTTACCATACCAAACCATTTAAAATATATATGAACAATCTGAGACCAGATTCCCATGAATGTGATGCAAGATGGTGACTCAGTAGGCTAATGCAAACCATTGTATTCCTGTGCGTGACTAATACGATCTAAAAGAGCAAAGAACAATGGCTTTTAACATACAGTAATTTATGACTGAGAGTTCGGTGGGGAGTTTCTGCTGCCTAGAAGGTATCTTGAGGAGCAAGTGATTACCCACTGCTGCAATTTCGGCAGCCGTGACAACTTTGCAAAAGAGCAATCTACTTAGCACAAATTTCCATAGTAGATTCTTTTGTGTACTGAAGGATTAGTTGACTCATAGACAATGACACTGATACTTTACATAATGGATTGAGAAAGCCTGACATATGAAGCTGCTTAAAGGTTATAAGAAAGGAAAAAGGGAAAAAGGGTGCAAATACTCTATGGGGAAATTGTCTTTTGACCGAACCCAGTGTCAAACCTTCACACAGGGTTTAAAGACTGGAAAAGAGCCTCATGATTTGATAATGTCACTTGTCACTTGTCTGCCAAGCTGCTTTGGAAAGCTGGAAGCTTTGCGTTCTATGTTTTTGTGATGGTCACCCTCTTTCTCCTTGCCCACTGTGAGCAGGAACCAAGAGTCAAATGGAAATTAGGTGAATGCAGTCTGAAATCAGAGCTGTCAAATATGTTGCATGTTTATGTTTGCCACAAGCAGGGAGCTGACCGGTGTGAATAGTTGTGATACCTGCGATACGTAAGACGAGATGTGCAGAGACAGAATGGTAGGACTCCATTCGCTCAACCTTGGAAGGCACCAAATAGCCAGAAGTGCAAATCTGGAACTGGAGAAACAGAGACAGAAGCAGAACAGTGAATCCATTCAAACCAATAATTTGCCCTGGCACCATTTTTAAAGCGTAGAAAATGAGATCATTGAGTTTTGGTGTTTGAAGGAAGGTGAGTAAAATATTTTAAAAAACAGGAAATATTTAAACAGGAGCTGATATTCAAAGCCAGTTTTAATTAAATTTTATATATATATATATATATATTTTTTGGTAATTAAATTACAGATTTATCCCATTTAACCTTCGGGAAGCCTTCTTTCCCTCTTGCAGTTGTTGCTGTACGGAAATTAAAGAGCCATGCCATGTTTTTCTGATTGAGGAATGGGGATTTGAAAACCCCCTGTACTCTAAACCCTGCCTTGAGCCATGCACCTTTGGCCTGTTAAAGCCAAGAAAATGCTGAGTTTTAGCTGTTTTGGTAATTTTAATTTTTTTTAAACTAAATTTTACAAGCACAATAATATTCTGGTTATAAGGAATTATCACAGAGTGCTCTGTCCATAGTACTTAAATTTAATTGGTAGGTCATGCCATATACAAAGTAGTAAGATATTTGCCATTATCCAACGCTGTATGTCAGACTATTTGTGTAAATGAAACCAGAGTAACTTTCATACCAGTGGGCAACTGATATGAAAAAGACATTCATTTGAAATCAAAATTGATGTCAAGAAATATGTCAAATATGCAAATCAAGCTGACATCCAAAATGAAACCTGTGTTAGTGTGGGATTAATTTCCTATTTTCACCCAATTATTTCAGAAAATGCCTTTCAAACTGAATTTAAAATAATGTTAGATCATAAAACAAATGTTAGATTATAAAATAAAAATAAATTAACAAATTAATGCATTTGCATTTGTCTAATCTAAGAAACTTTGTGTTTGCATGAAAACGTTTGCATTTCTTCACAAAATTTAATTAATGAATTAAAGCATTCATTTTCCCAACTATTTAATGTTTTTTCATTAACATGTTCCTTTAGGGGCTTTGCAGTTTGCCTTATTGGTACAACAATTGTTTTTTACATTGCAATGGATTATTTTGTCCCTTGAAACTTAATGGGTCTATACTGTAGATCCAAAAAACATATTTCAAGCCAAATGCCATTTGGCTAGTCAACGTATATTAAAACGTCTTGCAGCAGACAGTGAAAAATGTAACCCAGTTTCATGCTGTAAGTGGTAAAACATCTACTATAATATAAAGAAGTAAAACCACAGTAGCTTTGTGAGTGTATATACTGAATGTAAACCTAACAGCAGGATGGAGTCTACATGGTCTGAAGAACAGACAAACGAGGTGTTAATTTGCATGATTTTTTTTGTCAGCATCTTGACGATAATGACACATAATCTAATAAATACCGTATGAGGACACTGAGATTTTGCCTGTAGTGAGAGGGAAACCATTATTTTCGGTTAAGTAACCAAATGTGAAGTGGAATAAAATCCAGATGGGCTTCTTGGACTTGGGTTTTGGCTAACAGTGACAGTAAAGGGAGTGTGCGAGAAAAGAGAAAATTTGTAGTTTAATCTCTGCTGTTATATAACTGATCCGTCTGAAGACGTGCCCGAGAAACTTAACCCTAATACAAATGTGAGCAAAGCTTACGAGCATATAACTCCGATTATTATAAATGTGATTTACCTCTTTAGTCACGTCACTGCTAATTAATATAATGTCATAATTGCTTAAAGTCTGCAACACATGCGATCCTATCTGCATACACTCTCAAGTTCTATGATTTGATACTAAACAGCATTTACTTTCTCATTTTCTTCTCTAAAAGTAATGGTATTAAACGCCTGGGGTATTGTATTACCCTCGGAGTGATGCACTCCATGATCAAAAAGGAAATATGTTCTAGTGTGTGGTTAGCTGCACTCATAACTGATTACATGCAGACCGTATACAGTATAGCAGATTGTTGGAATCTAAGTAGATGCTTACCATGCCCTTCTGAAATACATGATTGTGACTGGACATTCTGTGGTCCGTATAATGACTAAAATGTATAATTTACAATTGTCCTTGGTTTCATACTGTATGTCTCTGTGAACAAAATTCTGTAAACTTTTACATGGTATTTACATGAAGTTTACATTTCTTAAAAGATTCTGAGAGTTTTGGGACAAAAAAAGTAAATTGGTAGAACCCAAAAGAATTCACCTGCACTGTGCCGGAGGAGCATGGTTTTATTCTCTGATGAAAAAAAAAACAAACCCCAACCTGGACACTCCTGATGGCTTCCATGAGATGGAGATGTTTTCTACACAGCACAGTGGTGCTTTTTGCTTCAATGGGATAATGGATCTTCAGGTTGGGTCGAATTGCATCTGGCTATGTATCTATGTTGCAGGGGCATCCCTCTTGACTGAGGGCCCTCGTACAGTATGTGTGGTAATGACTAGGTCTTTCACCAGGACCTCTTCCAGGACAATAACGCCGCTCTTTTGGACCATTCTGCATGTTCCCATGATTCTTTTTTGGTTCCACCACTTGACTTTTCTGTCCCATAACTCTCAGGATCTCAGGAAAAGACTGTCTTATGCGTCCAACCTCGGCAGTGAAGGCGTGTTTTGCGAGGCGTTGCTTGTGCCGCTTAACAATCCTGACACGTTCAAACACAGAAAGACATCTTACATTTGCCATCAGCAGGACAGACAATGACATGAAAGCTAAATTTTATTTAGATTTAAACTTTTTAAGGCTGTGGTCTTAAAATTTTGATCAGCTGATGAACAGCCTGTTTAAATGCAGTTTTCATTCAGTCGCCTACAGTATTCTCTATTTTTTGTCTCTTTCTCCAGTTTATTTTATTTTGTGATTTTAAAGCAGTACTTACAATCTGGTTACGATCCACCAGAAGGTATGAAATATGAATACTTGTAATGTAAACAAAAATT
>JAUMHP010000070.1:14622176-14648304 GCA_032361065.1 Enteromius trimaculatus
CTGAATGACAAATTAAAAAAAAAAAGCCAATGTAATACATTATGCAGCCCTGGTTGAATTTTAACCTAGATTTCAAAATTGGGGTTGTGCTTCTCAGGGAGAGCTTATTTTACAGAATTTCTATTGTATTTTTATGTCAGCTGTAAAGCACAACTATCTGAATGGTATGTTTGCAGCTTCACAGCATGTGAACAATTATCAAGTGTGAACTTTAAATATACCGCCAAGCAGTCTGTCACACGACAAACTTAAATCCGGTCTATACAAAACAGCTGCACACCCTCAAAGCAAATATTGTGCAAATGTGAGGTCACAGCTGATGAGATTCTGGGAACATATTGCTCTAGAGAATTAGTGGTTCGTTTATGCAGGTATCTCTCTCTCTCTATATATATTCACTTGTTGACAATGGGCAGTGGAGCTTGCAAATTATTAATACAGGTTTAGTGAATCATGCACAAGACACACTGCACACACTTATTATCACCACTGACTAGCTCATTAATAAATGCCAAAATAATCATTTCATGATTAGCGTATGCATTATATTATTACTTATATTTTTGAACTGTGTCACGTTTTTTAATTAAGTGAGCAGCCACTTGTTATTAACGCAAATCATCTGGGCTTACATATCCCAATGGTATAGTCCGGTAATTAAAATGTGTCCAAGGAACATCAATATTTGACTGGAAAATGTGACCCTTTTAATGTTTACATCCGCAAGGAAAAACTATCCAGAGTTCAGAACATTGGTATAACAACCATTGTGTCTCAGCCAACTCTGAATACTAATTTGTTCCGAATTCTGCAATATTCTGCATGAAATGACTATTTGAACAGGATGTTATTTACATTGGAAAAGTACTGCTGTTTATGTTTGCATGTGGGCGGTGAAAATTAAAGTTTGGGTTTATTTAGCACTACGGCAAGAACTTTTAGTGCTCTGGATTTTGTGTGTAGTAATATACTTACAGTTTGCTTACTGGAAACATATATTAAGACATTCTATATAATAATTATTTGTATAGCAGAATGAAATATATATATATATATATATATATTATTTATTGATTTATATGTGTGTACATTCACAACTCTATAGGTGTCAGTGTTTTTTTTTTCTATTATCTAATGCTAAATACCTTTCAACATTGATTGAAAATTATTAGGATGGACAGCTCACTCCTTTCTGGGCCTGTGATTTAAAGATGCGAGGGTGGGCATGTGTCGGCAGGTATTTAATGCCTTGCCCCCATCTTTGAGCTGTTAGTCTAACCATCTCGACTTAGCCAAATTTAGTGCTGGTTCACAGTTTCCAGACTTGCCGTATGGTGGCAGATTCAGTGATTGGGTCTCTCTGGCTCTAAAGGCCCATCGCTGTAGAGTCTGTCTACACAGGAAGTAGACAGTGCCCAGTCCCTCCGCCCCCTCCCTCCATGCCAGCAAAAGTGTGTCGAAAACAGCCTGTTCCTTTAACCTACAGATGCCGGCACCACAACTATGTCAGTTGCCTGAAGCATCAGCTGAGATTCAGAGTTGGACATCAGTGTCACCACCCATAAATGATGACGGCCACCCACCACAACCTCATTCCTTTGTGGTGTAATTAAAATGATAGCCTTTCTCTCATCCGGGCTTTTAACAGATTAAATTCATTATTGTTGTGCTACACAACAGAGCTGTTGTTTTATTTTCCTGTTGTTCCCACAATTTTCTCCATTTCTTCAGCTCCAGATGTTTTTTTTTGCACCAAAAGCATGTTAGTGGAGGTTGGGTTAGACAACCAAGCTTGAGTGAGTCATTGTGGGTTGCAAACTGCATTCCATGCTGCTCCTGAACATAAGCTCACTAAAATCTCTTATTCATAAAGGAGAAGATAATGATTCCAAATGATGCCATGACTTCATTTCTCTTTTTTACAGCTTAGTATCTGCCATCGGTTGTTTGGTGTATCTGCACTCTCTTGTTGTTTTTATGTTGCTGTTTACATGCTTGAAGCTTTTTTTTAAATGAATTAATGGTGTCTCCTGCAGGGACAGCTTGACATTTGGACATTTTCCAGCTGTTTTCAGCTGAATCTTGTTAATGATCACTAAACAAAAGATATTTGTTTAATCCTGAATTCTTAAACACGATTATTAATCATTCTTAAATATGCGTTTAAACCTTAAACCCTGAGTCAGTGACTCTCCATTTTGTAATCACTTTTAAAAAAACACATTATAAAAACATGAAATCTTTTTTTTTTTGTTATTATTGTAAAAAGTTAAATTGGGGAAACAGTAAAAAAAAAATATATATATATATATATATAATGTAGTGTGCCTGTACTGTAACATTTTGTCAGTGAGCATGCATTTTAGCTTCTCATAAATATTTAGAATGCTAAAAAAAATGTAATTACAGACTATTTAACAATATTACAGGGATATCTCGTATAATTTACTATGCCTGTTGTTTCAGACATGTATTTTTTTCCATCTGAGGAGATGGATAAGGGGGTGAGAGGATAGTAAGATAGATAAAGTCTCCATTTAAGTGGCTTTTATGGCACCACTCTCATGATGATACTCCACCCTTTTAAATCTGGCTTGAATATGAGACCGTCCTTGGTCTAAAACTCACTATAGCCTACACAAGTATGTCAGTGCTTTGACTAAGCATGTTTCTGGCCTCAGACTTTAAGATCCAGTGAGTTTACGAGTCCAACGTTTGAGTCAGTCTCACTGTCAAATAAAAAATTAAATGCTCCATAAATAATAGTCTATGTGGGGTCAAGAGAAGTGTTTTAAAGAAACAGTTCACCCAAAAATGTTAATTCTGTCATTAATTATTCAGCCTAATGCTGTTCCAAGACCTTGGTTTACCTTCAGAATAAAAAAAAAAAAACAAACATAGGAGATTATTACTTACATAAACAAAGTAAGCTATGAAATGTAGGTAACTGGACGCATTTCTTACATTCAGACAGAGGCGTAAATCCATGTACATACGTTCATTCATTTTTTGAAGGAACTACAGAGAAGGCTTGGTTGGATAATATGGTGGAGCTGTACTGTGGTTTGTGCAGAATGTTTTTATAATAGCATCTAGGCGTCAAGAGTTCATAAGAGTCGTTGCTAATCTTCGTGGTGCAGGGTTCGACACCCTCTTTAATATCAGTAACATGAGCTGTAAATGGTCCCTGCAGTGGGACTGAAAGTCAATTTACAAAGCCAAGGTCTAGAGTTCATGAAAAACATATAAATAGCATTATTTGATTGCTAATATCAGGTGACCTTTCGAAGAGTGAGGTCAAAATTATGAAGAAAATACCAAAAAATAAGTTAGTTTTGTGTCACCCAAGTCACTCAATATACAGTAGGTCTAGGGGTTTACTTTGCGATTATGACTGCCTAACTTGTACATTATCACGCTAATTACACAGCTGCTTGTTAAATAAATAATAAATGGCCATGACAAATTGAGATGAAGCTATTGTGTTATGTGAAAAACACAATATGATTTGCATGAAACTAGCACAGCTGTGTGCGATGGGTCATTACACGAAATATTTGACTGCAGAATGCAGCAATTGACCGATTATGTGAACCCAATCAGTGCCAACCACGCTCTGGAATCATCGCTGCTACGTTGGAAAGTTAACTGTAAGTGAGACTGTTAACAAGCTGTAAATATTGACTGACAGTGCTAGGAAAATGGCATATGGGAGGGACGGATTAGCACAGGCGCTAAATTTACCCTCTGTGTTTTGGGGGCTGGGATTGAGAAGAACGTTTGTGAAGATCTGAAATTGCTTTCGAAGAGATGTTTTGCCTCAGTTGTGAAGCGCCCTGTTTACTGCAGTGGCTCGAGAGGCTTTGCTTGTAACCTTCTTTATTGAAATAACAGATCACAAACTCCCAGCATGCATTAAGGCCGCAGGCTACATCGGCAGCCAGGTGGATTAACCTGCGTCTGGGGAGTTAGAAGCAGTTTTCTGCCTCAGCTGCTGTTTTCTCTCAAATGCACTCACCATGTCTCTCTGGGAGCTCTCTTCAGAGACGGTGGCAGCTGGCTCTGCCATGTTTTTCAACATACTGTGCCTGTGGGCACACATTTATAAGTCAAATACACCTCCATCTCAAGTCAAGCCGCATGGTGGAGACCTTGTAGTGAATGGCTTCTCAATCACAAAATAAAAGAGCATTCTTGATGCTCATGCCAGATAACACTGAGGCATTTGCAGAGATATCCGCATAACACGCAGTGCTAAGAATGTTGTCAATTGAAGTCATACGCCACATCTTCAATCAATCAGCAGTACCTGACTTTAAAAAGGATCAGCTGTTTTTATTGGATTATTTGCAATGGATAGTCATAATTTTTTTATGAAAATAAAGAACATCAGTACAAAATATGACGCATCAGCTGCTGTATGTGCAAAATGCACACGTGTACACCATTATCTGAGTGTACTCTGGCAGTGAAGTCTTAAATACTTTGCTTTGTGATGAATTGACAATTTTTAAAACTCTTCCAGTTGAGTTTTTTTCAGCAGCAGCTTCATCAGTTGCCTGTTTTTTTTGTTTTGTTTTTTCATATTTCAATGAATAAGAGAGAGAGACATAAATCCAATCAGGATAGGAAAGGAATCTGTTCTGACTGCAGCAGTCCCTCTGGATTGACTCTTAATGACTTGCAGTCAGTTGGGTCAAATAATCAAAGACCCCGTTTTAGCTCAAGGCTTCCCTTGAAATCCCATAGATACCGATTCATCAAAAATCCATTTGTAAAGCCCCCTCCCACATATAGTCTATTCTTAACACAAATCTTGCTCTTTACCAGTAACTCCAACTGACCCACCTGTTATGTGTGTCTCAGCGAAGGCTCTTCTTTTATGAGTGGGCTGCACTGCATTATATTAGGAGTCTATTTAGGTCTGCATGTTTGGCAGCAAGCTGCAACTAGAGGCTTAGGACCCATACTTAGGCAAGGATAGAAGCCTGAGCAGGGAGTGCTCACTCTCTTTCATTTAGCTTCCTTATGGTTAACAAACAAGGTCTGCTTTAGTGCAAAGGTGCTGGCTGACACAAAGCCTACTTTCTTTTCAAATGCTGCTCTTTTACGATGTTAACAGACATTCTGTCTTTTTAAAATGGTTTTTGGGACATTTGCTCAACAGTACTAAATGATTCATTTCCAGCTGTAATGTCTGTCTGTGGCTTTTTAATGTCATCTTCATTTCTTTGGGCTGTGGTAAAAAACATTTTGGTCTTTTCCCACAGGGTGTAAAAAGTATCTAAATTAAACTTTTTTTATTTATATGTTAAAGAATGTAACAATGTCTATTTCATTTTTTAATTGTATATTTTATGTATTTTGTGTCAAAAAGAAATGTAAGCGTTAAATGAGATGTGCTTAATTGTACTATTTTAATCTTTAAAGTTGATATTTGTTTCTTAAAGATGGATGAAATGGTTCTTGTCATTAAATTAAAGTTGATCAACAAACTGCGTTAAACAAGCTGTATAATCACAAACGGACAAACCTTGAATTGTTCAATTTAACAGAACAATATTTGACAGTTTTTAAACTTTGTGTGTGTGTTTTTTTAATAGAATGCTCACCAGCTGTGCACTAATAATAATTAAGTATAGTAATTAGAAACAATTACTCAATCACTTTATATCTTTGGTACCTGGACAAACTCGATTATCAGTCCATTCATCATAGACAAGTTTCCTTCCAAACTTCAAATCATAACATGCATGCACAGATGCTTTACACTGTTTAAACAGTTGTCCCACTAACAATGTGAATATGTCGTTAATGCCAACGGTGCTGAAAACTTCCAACCAATTTATGACCGTTTAGTATCTGGCATCTAAAACGGTTGAATACTCCACTTCGGGTTGATATCCACTACCTTCTCATTTTAAACTTCCTGATCATTCATGTTCACTTCAATATTTTGCAATGTATTAAACAGTCTATTGGAAAGTAAAGCTGACGTACACTAATGACATGAGGCATTGTAAATGGATGAGGAATGTCAACTGTCTAGTAGATGAATACTTTCCAGTTCCTGGACAAGCAGTGTTTGAAATGCATGTGGCTTGGCAATCATTCTCTAATAGAACTAACAGGTAAAGCTTCCAATCAGGTAAGACAAGGTAAAGCAAACAGTGGTCAAATATTTGTTTTGGTTTCTCTCAAAAGACTCCAATATACCGATGTTCAACAACTGCACATCAAATATGAACTACACCCAGATAAATAAACCAACATATTAAATACAGCGTAAAATTTTGAAATATGCAAGTCATAATATGTAAATAAAAAAGAGGTCCCACACGTTGTCTTTGGTTTGCTATTTTTTAGCAGTACAGAAACATGTAAATCATACTTTTTAAAACCTCTTTGATCAGACGTTTTATAATTTTTAAGGTTTTGCAAGCAGATATGTTACAAGCTTTTGCTTATTTGCTTGTTGGCTTTGCAAATTAAATAAAACTGTATAAGGTATTTGCATTTATATTAAGTTAAACTAATGATGGTTTGTTGGCAACCGTGTATTTCCAATTTTGCTTGGCACACGTTTCTTGCAGTCTTACACGACACACTGAATTTCAGTAATGCACTATTCCTATAGTAGAGCTGTGAACTTTCATCAATCTTGATTTAAAAAACATATGGTTTCTAACACAGACAAATATATATACAGTCAAACATAGATAACAAATACTTTTTCCTATTTCTTACTGCGAAGGGTTAGATATAGCTAATGTGTATTAGTCTGATCTGTTCCATCATCACTTTTCTTTGATGACTCTAATTATGCCGTGATAAATACCTTGAGATTGTGCCATGCTCTCAGATTTCTTCCACTGACACACATCCAGTGACTAACAACAAAAGAACAATGCAACGAGATTGAGCAATATTACAGCTTTAATACTTACTGTACATTAAATCTACAGTATAGTACAATAATACATACTATATGTGTGTAAGGTTAGTATATGTGAATGTATGAAAAATGTGGTTTGATTTCATGATTGTTATTGAAACAGTTTAATTGAGAAACTAATGCATGATTCTGAAACCACCTTCAGTTGTTTAATCAAAGAATGAAATTAGTTGCAGTACTGGAGTTTGACAAGTTTACACACACATTAAATATTGACTTTACTGAATCGTACTGGTGGGAAGCTGAAATATTTCAGCTGTACCAGCTTATGAATCATATATACAATATATCTCTTTATGACTGACAGCTATTGATAATAATTTCATTTGATTATTGAGTCACTTTACTATTTGAGCTTGAGTCCTACTATGCTTTAAACAATATAAAATCCTTTAAAGAATAAAAATCTTTTTGTTTCCGTTTCCCATGCAGACCTCGATAATAATAAAGCCACTCCTATCAAATCCCCCTCGTGCTAATCCATTTAGACCATTTAAAATGTCAAAGCCAACACTTTAAAGTTGACCTCCTCGATCTTGGATGTGTCAGGAGCTCACATGTACAGGCATGTAACCGAGTATCATTTCTTCAGCTATGGGAAAAACAGGTGCTATGGAGGCTGAACACAATAGGCAGTAGTTACTGGGCAGGAGAGAAGACGCAGTTGTCACAATGGTTGTCATGTGTTTTGATGTCGTGTCACTGAGGACACAACTGAAAATTCAACAGGCAAAATGTGCTAAAGCTGGATGAGACAGGAGACGTACCAAAAGTCAAGCATTGTTTATTATCTGACATGTTTCCTTATGGTCACCTTCCACGTTATGGTGTATCGTACACATTGTGCATATATTTATATGGGACTTTTTTTTTTTAAATGGTACTTTTATGGTGCTTTTGCTTCTTTTTACTGCCTTAGTCTTGTTTGTTGTAACTGCATTGAATACAGAATGCAAAACTGTTAGAGGTTGCAGTTTGGCTGATGAAGTCTAGAACTACAAAACATGCAGAGTTCGAATGATATGATTTTCATTAGCTTTGAAAAGGCCCATATTTTCCATGGGTACAGCAAAATGTGCCTCCAAGAAATCTCTCTTTAGAGTTTCATCTGGTTGGATTAATACCAGAGGAACAGAACAGGCCTATTATCCCTCGCCAAAACTCCCTGTTGGCATTATATCGATTGCCATAATATTTTGTGTTATATAACTGCCTCAACATCCACCATTTTAATGTGCTAATATTTTTCCCTACATCTCTACACTTTCTAAAATGCCTTCCTCTATACATTAAGCACAGTTTACTTCTTGTGGTGTTGCATAAAAGTAACTGTCTCTGAATTTACAATTTTGGATCATACCAGTGTCGTCTTTCCAAAAGTCTCTTTAAAAGAATTTGTCATCCAAAGAAAGAAAGAAAACCACCTCTGAGACAGAGAATAACAGTAAATCATGTCAAATGCATGATGAAAAACTGTTCCAGATTGTCTCTAGCGTTTATCTATATTTCGCATTGATATCATGACTTTACGGTTTCTCTCAAGCAAGTTCTTGATGTAAATAAACGAGCACTAAAGCTGATGGTTTCACAGAAATGTACCCTGTTTGTATTCCCGTTTCGCGAATGAAAGACACAACAAAAAACAATGGGACCTTGTGCATTTCTGTTTTGGCTATCACACGAACCTGATGTAACAGTTAACAGATGGTCAGAAATGCTATAAAAGCCACAATCTTGAAAACACTGGCAAAAAAAAAAGACTGTAACAAATCAAAATTTTCTGGGAAAACAAAGCTGGCACTAAACTCTCTTCCTCCCATGCTTTGTCCATTGAGGTGTTGTAAAATGGTCAGAGCTGGTCTCTGCTGGCCATAGATTTAATAGTTATCATGTGTGTCAGACAGCTGAACTACATTCTTTGTGATGAAAAGGAAGTGAAATGAATTGGTCTTGACCTCTGAGTCACAGGCTGTATAAATTACCCATTCAGGTTTTATAATATATTGGCCAATATATTGGTGAGTCTTTTGGCTCACAAAACTGTGAAATTGATGAAGTCTCCATTTGTACATTTCGTGTGTACCCATATAGTCAGTATATTTTTGAGCTGTCACCACAACAGTCCAAACCATATGGACACTTACTGTACATGTTGCATTATCAACTACTGTATCTGTTTGCCTTATGAGAATCATTTGCCAAATGTAAAAGTCTTGTGTGGTCTTCTGTTTACAGTATGTTTACAAAGTAGGTATCAGTGAGAGAGTCCCAACTTAAATAAATAGAGCTGTTGTGCTTCATATGTTTTATTCACACCAGCACACACCCTTCGAACGTGGGAGGTTAGAGAGGTTAAAACTCAGAAACTGAACTAAGCACAAGTCCTTTTAATATTAGCATTTAAAACTCATTGTAAACCGTTTTAATTGAACCTCTAAAACACTCTAGTGAAAACTAACCTATATTTAAACATCTATTAACATACCGTTATCATTTGTTTGAAAGCTATTGCACATACTGTTTTAACTTTGGTCTGGCTGATGTATGTCAGCTGTATGGATGGATTTGGCAGACTGTCTTTTTGACATAAGTAGTATTTGCAGGAACAAATTTGCTGTCTTGAATCAATTACTACTGTGAATTCAGGATAAGACAGATGCAATTGATTCTAACAATATGTATTCCTTCTAATTGCTCGTGTTTAATATTTTGGCTAAAATAAATGAGATGGGATCTATTCCACACCACAGAATAGCCATTGCAGCAAGTATCTCACAATTACATATCATCAGTTAAATTTTCAGCATGATTCATGAACAAACAAATACTGTAACAGACTTTTTCTGTTGTTTTCTTTTTTTAGAATGAACAGCATCAGTCAAAAGTAAGGACGACATACTGTATCATGGTTCACGTACTCACTCAAACACACGACTAAATATTTGCTTTGCAAAAGTAAAGCTATGAGTAGCAGGACATGGCACAAGCCTTGGGCTGATGTTTATTTCTTTATTTGCAGTGTCGAGGAAATTGTCAGAAAAGTAAAGTGAATAATGAGAACGAATAATAAACTTAATTTCTGGTAATGTCATTCATTGTTTTCTGAGCTGTTCAGACATCAGTTTGTTGGCCTACTTGGAAGATACATTTATTATGGTTTCTCAAAGAAATAGCTCACCCCACAATTTGCACCATAAGGTCATTCAAGATTTATGAGTTTGTTTCTTCATTGGAACAAATTTGTAGAAATTTAGCATGAAATACTTTGCTCACCAGTGAATCCCCTGCAGTGAATGGGTGCCGTCACAAAGAGAGGTCTAGAAGCTGATAAAAACAAAAAAAAAAATCTACTCAACTTCAGTGAATCAGTTAATGTCTTGTGAAGTCAAAACAATTCAATTTTTTAAAAGGGTCATATTTTAAAGATAATTATTTTGTGTATTTGGTGTAACAAGCTTGTAATGTAAAAACACATTATTTTTTAATTATTGTAACTCCTCTGCCCCGATGCATTTCGAAAATATAATACCCCTTACCATAATTTTGAGCTTCATCTTTCAAAGTAGCCTAAATATAAAGGCAGTTAATAATGTTTTTTGTTGTACCACCAGTTCAAGCTTAAAAGAGAAAGAGTTGTGTAACAGACAGACTTTACTGCTGTGACAAGACACATTGACAATGCTCGTATTTGCAGTACACCCCTTCCCCTCTCTCTTACACACAGACCCTGTGAAAATATGTTATTGCTTCAGCTCTGCTCGATCAGTCAGTGTGAAATAAGGCACAGTGCATCTCTGTTATCTTAACATAAATAAAACTTACAGTTGCTGATTCAGCAGTGGCAGATTTCCAAAGCAAAACTGCACATGGCTGTTCAATTAATCGAATAACATAATATTGTGAATCTGTAATAAATTGTGCTCCATCTGAGCTGTAGTTTACTGACAAGCT
The DNA here is from genome assembly GCA_032361065.1 of Enteromius trimaculatus. Classification (NCBI taxonomy): domain Eukaryota; kingdom Metazoa; phylum Chordata; class Actinopteri; order Cypriniformes; family Cyprinidae; genus Enteromius; species Enteromius trimaculatus. The sequence continues at coordinate 14,633,083 of JAUMHP010000070.1, forward strand.
AGGCAATCTTATGTTTAAAATTGAAAGCAATTCAGTTGCAATTATTATATCTGAGTATCTGGGGTGTGCTGTTCTGTTACTGCATCTACTTTCAGAAAGCCAAATAAAGTGCTTTCGCACAGAAGTCACACAGCGTCTCCCTGACTTGGCTGCATTAACACTGCTGTGATAACTGAAACCATGCCTTCTTTCTTTGTGTGAGCATTTGGGCTGCATTATGCAAATATTACCACATCGTGATGCAGAGATGTGGGGGCATGTTTGAATGGACGGTTTAGCCCCGACTGGATCAGCCTTCTCTTTTAGATACAATAAATCCTTTTGTGGTAGACTTTGTAACTTTGTAACTCTGCAGATCTTATTCATGCACAAACAGCTCGGTACATACCACACTAAAGTTGATTTCTTATTTTGTTTGTACAACATAAATAGCCTAACAGTTAAATATGCTTTAAGTGTGAATTCTGACTGAATTCCTCACTTCAGTGCCAGGAAAACATACTGTGCTTGCAGCGTGCGCTCTTCAAATACATGCTCAAATACACCAGGGCACGCTGTAGGCTGTATTCTTTCATTTCAAAGCACTAAATAAGTTACGTGCATGCAACGTCGTGGTCAGTTAAGTCATGAAAACTTAAAAGACAACTAAAGCTGCTTTAAAACTGTGCAAGCATGTAATGTATTTTATATGAGCCATATTTAATAACATGTCTTTGAAATATCGCGTCTCATCTAACACGCCTGACCTGAAGTTGTTCAGAAAAGGTAAAAAGAGTTGAGAGTAAATAAGATTTGTGTCAGAACTGCATCACGCAGCAGCAGCTCTTAAAGAAATAACAGCCAAAATGTGAAGATTGTTTTATGTTCACTTAAATTAGAAGTTCTTTTTTAAGTCTAAATGTTAAAATTGATGGCTCTTGATTACAGTATACTGTAATGTTGAAGACTATAGTCAATGGTTAAAATGGTTTGGTTTAATGGTTTTATGAAATAGCTTTGTAATGTTGAATGACTATTCAATGATTAAATAGCTAGGGGAAAAAACTATTATAGAGACATCAGCGTAAATGCTGGCTTTCAATCACAAAAAAAGATGCTATTATACAAATATTTTAAAATGTCTTCATGTTCTTTGTACATTAATTTAATGTTTGAATGTGAAATTATTGCAATATAAAAGTATATTTAAAAACATTAATGTTAGTTGGAATTAATCGAAATTAATTTCAGAAAAATATGCGATTAATTAGTTTAAATTAAATTATCAACTGACAGCACTAGTTTTTTGTGATGCTAACATAAGATCTTGCATGTAAATCTGAAAAATCGTGCCTGTTCCTTTAACTTAGGGCGTGGCTAAATTCAGTGCACATTTGATTGACAGGGGACTGCAGAGAAGAAACTTGACCCGGGCCGCGCAGCCTGTAGTATCCACGCTGTCTCGTGTCACACCCCCAGTCTGCCACTGTGAGCACATAAAGCTGCTTTACATCATTTGACTTGAATAGTTCTCCGTATTCACGGGTGACTATACAGTTTGGTTACGACTTAATCCGGAGCGTTTGTCATTTGGAATGAGAATAACTACATTTTGATGTGGATACTTCATGTTAAACCAACTGGATATTGCCGTTTTTTCCCGACAGAATGATTTAAATAACTACTTTAAGTAAAACGAATGATTTTTTTTTCTTTCAAAACGAAAGGAAACTATTTAAGTCACCTGTAACATTTGACAGTAGATGAATCTTTTCATCCTGGACTACATCGAGGTAAGTGTTTTTTATAGGATATAATAAAATTTAGCTAAATAGAATAAAAGTTTAGTAAACAAACTAAAAATGCACTGTGGAAACGAGCTACTTTAGCAATGTTAGTAGCTTTGTTTCGTTTAATTCATGTTTTTATAATGTTTATTGATGCCAAATCATCACAGTTTTACTGCTGTAACAATAACTATTCAAAATATTATTCATTATGCTATTCACTATTCATCAACTAATCCATCATAAGATTTTAAAGTCAGTTTGATTTTTGCTTTTTTTTTGCATGTTAAAATAATTTTAAGAAGTTTTTATTTTTTTATTAAAAATAAATAGACAAGCCATGCATGATATTACATTTTAAATTGGCTATATATTTATAATAAACAATACGTAGTAAAGGCTGGAAGGATATGAGGGTATATACCAACATAAGACCCAAACATAAGAGGAAAGTGTTTTTTTGTTTGTTTGTTGAGCTGAGCATGGTCCAATGCTGGGCCCTCTTTCATTTTGTGATGACTTGTGTCTCATCTTGCTGTCATCACTGCATCTTTTAGCCTCTGCTGATTTCACAAGGGAACTCATCAGTCGATAGTCTTTTCTATTCTAGTCGATATGAGAATTATATAAAATATATAGCCTAATGGAGAACTGGGTGTAATGATAAGAGCTTCCTGTAGTCTGTTTGACAAATCCGATAATTTAAAAATGTCCTTTCCATATTAATATAGTAAGCTACTGAAAAGGCAAGAGATTGTTATCGTTCCAAGAACACAAAGCCAGAAGTAAATGAAAAAGTCTAACATAATGTACAAACCCAAGCGCAGATCGTGTTTGAAGGTTGTGGTTGTGTCACAGTGTCACACATTCAGTCTCATCCATCACTAATTAAGGAAATAAGGAAACATTCTTGTGCATTACCAAACATTCCCCATTTAAAAAAAATCACAAATAATGTATAGTGCTCATAAACTGTATAAAAAAGAAAAAATAAGGCCTACATTTAAATAATTAAACCCATGCTCAGAAAAAAAGAGGTAAAATGAATCACAAAAATTCAAAAGGGAATAAACACTGACAAATTAATGCTGCTGTTTTTTGTAAATATTTGGAACATGGTATTAAACTTTAGCTGAAGATTCACGCTACTATTTTCTGTCCAATAAAAGTTCATGTTGAGATAACAATTCACAACCCAAAGCCATTCCTTTAGAACTCAATCCTCAAAAAAGAGTTCTCAAATTGTGTGATTTACTGTCAATTTTGAAACTTGTCATCCCAAATGACTATATATGGAAAACAGAAGATCTACTTCTATGACCTAAAGAGGACAGAAAATCATGCAGATGGTGAGAAATGACAGGATGTGACTCTCTTTGAGTCTTGAAAAGCTGCAGCTCATTGCAAGCAAGAAGTATAGAGCTTCTCAAGTTCATGCAATGTCATGCAACGTACCCATACTTCATTTATTAATAGAGTTGCTGAAGAGATTGATTCGAAGCTCCACAATCAATCAAACGTTTCCCTCAGAAACCGTAGGTTCTAAAGTGCATGTGTTTTTTTACATTTCAAAGAGGTTTTCACACATCTGTGGAGTCTTTGGAAGAATGTGGCAGTTGCTTTGCCTGTTGATAAGTGTCTCTTTTGTTGCATTGACTGATGAAGAGAACAAATGGGATTTTGGTGCTGCTGTTGTTGCATCTGTGGTCTTAATGATAGAGCGGCTGATTGAGTGTTGGGAGCATACTGCGGTCGGGTCAGGTTGCACCACTGTTTACATCAACTTTCTCCCCTTAATCGAACAGGTGAGAAGGTCCAAGTGCAGCTGTTACTAGTTGCATGTGTGATGTTATATTGACAGCACAAGGGTATGACCACCGGAGATGTTTGACACAGACATTTTTAGCTATCAAATCCTTTTGATTATGCTACGGACCACACTCCATTCCCATATGGAAAAATAGGCACGTAGATGCTTTATTGACCTTCTCAGGAAAATGAAGGATTAGCTAAAGAAGGATTATGAGACAGCTGCTCTTTTCTAATCTATGATACTATGCTTTGAAATCAATCCACATTTTCTTAACTCATGCAGTGATGCCTTCATTATCATAAAAGTGTCATGATCAGACTTCTCAACCCTTGTGAGTCAACAAGACCCCATTTGCAAAAAGGAAGCTATGGGCTACTGTAAACAGATGAAAGTGTCTGGTGGCGTGTTATTTTCCTGTTATCTCTATTTTAAGCATCCGAAACTAACTTTGCTAATCTCTAAAGACAGGTGTTGAGACTGAGAAACTGGGTTGTTGAACACCAAGTGTCTTAGTTGACACACTATATGAATACTTGTGACATTCATTTAATGTTCCCATAGTTCTTCAATATACAGTAGAAGTAAAGTAGCTTAGAAACTTTGCACAGTAAGCCAAACGTCTGGATGTCTGGAGGCTGCAGGAAATTATGGACCGCTGGCCAAAACCAACAAGCAGTCAAAAGGAATAAAAAAAAAAAAAGGCTTTGGGTTCATTTCAGTCGGTGTTTACTAAAACAGCAGCACGGATCTACTCAGACTAGCATGCTATACAAAAAAATACCACAATGAGTTGTAGATTAAGCATTCAGTCTGCAATTTCCTGTGTGCAAAGCTACTTCTGATGAGTCTCAAAAAGGAAAACCTCCCAAATAGCTTTACTGGAGTGCCAAGGTGAACTGCACGTCATATGTAGGATTACCAAAAAATGTCAGTTAATCTCGAGGCTTGTTTTTCACAATAAAAGCCAAGAGAAAGTTAAAAAATGCCATTTACATCAAGACAGACAACAATAAGGGTAACTATAACGATGACGTTAGATAAGAGTTAAAGTTAGGATAAGTTAAAAGAGAGTCCACAGCAAAAACAATATAGTTGGAGTCACATTAAAAGCATGTTTTACAGCTGATGAATGATACAAATATTGACAGCCAATCAGAATCCAGTCAGCTTTTAAAAGCTTGAACATTGAAAGCAGCAGAAAGCATCATGCACTTAGAATAATCAGAACGTTATCATCTGTTGGTGTGGATACTAATATAGTTATCGTTATTGGTGTGAACGGGTCTTAAAAGTCTATTTCTGTGCATCTATTTGAGATCCTTATGTCAGCAGTCCTAATAGATCAGTTAAGTGACAGCTAATTGTTTGCGATGCGTCACCAGTCACTTTCTGTCCAGATAAAGTAAACAAATAGCTTGCCGGTCTCGCACTTAGTAATGAGTCCAAAGATAGCAAATAAATTCATACTGGATTAGAATCTATGTTTAGTACCTTTAATTAATAGTACTGTCTTCTAACAGGTATGATGACAAGCAGTCGAGGTGCAGCTTATAATATGGATATTTGCAGCCATCGCATAGAACTCAAAGCTATCTCTTTATCTCTGTTGCAAGTTTATTTTGAGCCACAGTGCTGTCTCTCTTTGATCACCAGTGTTCCCTATGGTAAAAACCCAAGAGTGAGGCCAGGGAAACAGTTGAGGGCATTTGTGGAGGGTAAAGATGACGGACAATAGACAGAATCACCCTTCAACACCTCTTTAAATACATTGGGGATAACATTAAAGAGCCAGTAAATCACTCTTGCCTCCATGCTAATGTGGCGTCACTTTACATCTGTCCTGCCAAAACCTGTAGCTTTTCCTCACATCTGTCCTTGTCAATAGACTCAATGCATGCAGCGTGTATTTAAATCTTTTAAAGAAAGTCAGATTAATTGAAGCTGAATTGTGCATTTTGATATTTCTTATTGCATTAGGGAAGATTATAAGTAAAGCCGTTTACTTGACATAATCGCTTTGTGTGTATTTCCTGTTTACTGTTGGTGCCGTTTCCGTTGGTACAGAAACGACACGCTGCTTTAAAATTGCTAGTTTTCAATTTGTCAGTCATGACATTCAGCACTTTGATACTTCCTAATAGAGTTCAACAGTGCCTTCCACTTTTTCAGTGACCTTGGTTTTTCCCATTCATTTTTCCATATCAAATTTTGTCTTCATTGAAGGTTTAAAAAGTCATAAATCAAACAACCAGCTATCAGCGAGGTGAATCGCAACATTACAAAGCCAGGAGATTATAAAACTGTTTACGTAATGGCTTCAATGAGGGAAATAATGAAATTAATGAAGACAAATTAATATAAACCTACTGATTTCAAGTGGTTGATTATTTTTATATAGAAATAATGTTATTGCTCAGAATGCATATAGGCTTACTAATTTACATTTAAAGTAGTTTGACATTGTATGGAGACTCTATTGTTATTTCCGCTGCCTTATGGGCAGATGTTAAATGAGATTTCTTTGCAGAACGTTATACAGTTTTTTACCAGGAATTCTTTGAAAAAAGCATACAAAATCTGTTTGCAACCTTGTTTCACAGTAGATCTGTCACACAGGTTTATAACCTAATCTATCATTAAAAATTAATTCCTCAATGGAGAAAATGAATGTGATTTTTTTTTAAATAGTTCCTGACTGTTGCACTGTTTTGCATTGCAATGTTTTTCATTGGTAATTGAAACTAGCGCTATTTTCATGTCTCTTGCATCTGCAGCAGAATCACCTCTTTTGTTTTGTACAACGCAAATGATGCCATCTTACATCTCAGTTATTATATCTCTGTGGTGAAAATCCCATGCTACTCTTAAATTGTTGTTGGCTGATTGCTATAATTTTTTTTCTGGTGGAAGTTTTAAGATAATATATAGGTAAGAAAAGAAAATTCAGCTCAAATAAATATTTAGTTGTGAAATGAGCGGTATAAAGTACAGTTACTAGTGTCCAGCCATTATCGCAAAATAAACAGACTGTAAATTACTATCAAGAATAATGACAGACAGTCTGTTGATGATCTCTCACATAAACTTGTAGACTGACATTTGCTTCTTATTCCATAATTAATTCCTGATGTGCCTTTAAACAAACCTTTAGTGCTTATTTTTCCAGGTTGTAGTCTGACAAATGGTGATTTAAAGACATGGAAATTTGAATACTGCCCAAGCCAAGACATCTTAATGTCCTGCAGAAAAAACATCTCAATGTACTGTAGATGGATGAGTGATGATTTACATACAAATTTTAAACAAAGCCCTTGTAACATTATAAACTCTTTTTTCCTTGTTTTTTTTTTTTTTTCAATAAAATATAATTGATAAAAAAAAGATCTAAAACAAACATGGTTACAGCTCTTAAAACTTTTTCTTTTAATTAAATGTAATTATTTATGATTATAACCTTTTTGTAATTTGCTGGTTTTCATTTTGTTACAGGCACATACGTGAGAGGCCACAAGCGACAATGTCAAAGACACAGAAATCAGAGTCCAGGTCTCGCTCTCGATCGGCCTCCGGATCCAGATCCCATTCAGATTCCCGCTCCCGTTCCAGATCAAAAAGCAGCTCTAGATCTAGATCCAGGAAACGCAGATATTGGTAAGCGTCTAGTTTGCTAATTAAATACTATAAATGCAGGTGTGTGCAGATGTTGTACAAAGGAGTTGAGTAATTTTAGTTTTGAGTCAGATTTTGTACTTTCGAGTTTCAGTCATCACTTTCAGTGACGTGTTGTAGATTTAAATACGTGTAAGAATGAATAGGAAACAAGGGATGTGTTGTAATATAAGAGGAAAAACAAATTAAATGATCAGTAATCATTTCCATTTTCCTGACTACTGGGTCATTCATGCAGAGTCATTTAGTCTCTTTTGCTGTCTTCCAATCTGGCCCACATGGAATTAGCTCACAATTCTGTCTAAATAAACCCAGAAAATGTTAGAAGACTCCATCTGGGTCTACTTATAATCTTGTGCTTGGTGAACAATGAACATTAGCTACTCATTCTGACCATACTACAAAGCGCAAATCTAAACTTACTAAGGCTTACTGTGTCTTGATAGATGTGCTTAAGGATCGAGTGGGTTGGCAAGCTGTTAACTTCTCACTATGTTCATAAACACAATGGAGCTTCGTTGAAAACACACACCACGTGACTCATGCTCGGCTTCCCCTCCATGACTCATTTTAATTTAAAATCAATATTCTAGTGCCAGTCTCAACCGTCTAGCCACAGCTGCCAGGCCAAAGTTATGTAAGGTACACCTCTGTACATAAATAAAAGCACTGTGTTTTTATACTCTGGCTTCCTCATTTGTTGAAAAGGGGCTGTTCAGTCACTGTGATTTTACTCTCCATGCATTCGTCAGCATTGCATAAAGTCTGATATTTGGGAAGGGCTGCTGTGTTGGAAAGGCTCACCACACTTTTTTATTTCCCGTGCTAAAAATTGAACTTCCCTGCGGATTCTCATAGGACTGCTGGTTTTGTGCTTACAACACAGTGGAGCCCGTTAGGTAGCCAAATGTAAATAGCCCCTGCCAAAAAACTGCTGCTCTCTATTAGACAAAAACGGATACATATTTGTGGTACTCTGGTTTTTTGTTTTAAATATTTTTGAGAATGCATGATTTTTTCCCCATAAGCATGTATCCTTTTTCCTGTGTGGTTGACAGTATACTTTGAGGCCATTCGGAAAGATGTACAATGTTGATTTTTCATGCAAATGGAATCTGTAGAAGGCAAAATCTGATGTCTCTTATTTGCAAGGGAAATCTTGTGAGCATGGCCTCTCATTGCTGACCACAGTTTCAGAGAGATGCCGCAGCTGGAAAAATGTCAAGTTATAAATAAATGAGAAAGCAAAGAATTAAATAAAAGGGACGGTCTGTCCAAAGTTTGTCTGTTTACGTACCCTCATGTCGTTCCAAACCTGTATAGATTTTTCTGTGGAACATAAAATAATTGTGCTAGTTGCTTTTTTAAGTGCTATTACAGTTCAAGGTTTCAAGCTTTAAAAAGACGCAAAACTCTTTGTGTGTCAAATAGACCTAAAGTTCTGTCATTCTGTATTATCTTGAGAGATCTAAGCTACAATATTATTGTTTTCAGTCAATACTGTCTGTCACATATGACTTTAGAAGACATGCTGTCGCTTTTTGTGAGTTATATTGTTGCTTTTGTACCCTTGGAAGATTAAATGCTTGTCTTCCGGGAAGATAGAAAATGATATAGATTGAGATTACATGAGAGTGACTTAATAATTATTTAAATCAATTTAACTTAGTGGATAAATAGCTTTTCAAATAAGGGAGCTGTTGTAATTGCTACTTTCAGCAAAAGTCTGCTCTCTGTGCGAAGCGAATGCGTTGTAACTGGCACGCTGAGAACCTCCTCTTTGCTTCGTAGAAAGAGAGTAGAAATCTTTCCCATATGAGCCATGTGACTGACTCTTTCCATCCGCGCTCACTAGAGGAGATGCAAAGTCCCTCTTGCTCACTGTGAGAGTATCATGTTGCTCTGTGCACTACCTTTTTACTCTGTATTCCAATGAAAAAACGCATCAGGTGAGTACAAAACCAACAAAACTAAATTATTGGCAATGTCATTATGTTTGCAGTTGTTTTTCGGATTGCAAATCGATCGGAGGGTGCTTCAGTTGGATAATCATTTGCAACATCGTTTCGCATTCCAAATGATAATGCCTCTTGAATGATGACAAGTTTTAATAAAATGCTGTAATTTTTCTTAAATTTTATTGTTTTGTGTGCATAATGCTTAAATGGTTTGTGCATTTTGCAAGATTATATGCTATGAATTATACATATTCTATAGAGTCCAATGCACAGTATGAAGTGCCTGCATGTGCAAATTTAATTAATTATCAATGTTTGTAATATGTTAAGACATTTAAAAAATGGAATGCTTTGCAGAGAGACCAGAACGTTTTACTACAGATGCATTCATGAATAGAACAACAGGGCCACCTTGTGGCTAAAGTTGACCTTGAACCCAGAGCTAATTGTAGCTTAAATAATTCTGAAAAAAATATAGTTACATTAATTATTGGTCTTAAATTGTCAAAAGAGCTGAATACACAGTTATACAATATATTAAATAACTATTGCTTGTATATTTGTACAATGTTATAGTTATGTTCATTGCCCTTTTTGCTTTAAAAATTTATGTTATCCGTTATTACAGGATTAGTTAACTATTTACTATTATTCATTTAATAACAGTCAGAACAACAATTATTTTGTGCAATTTATGGGCTTTTTAACTCCAAAAAGTATGAAAATAGGAGAAAAGAGAGAAAAGAGTTTTACTTAAAACATCTAGTTGGACATCAAAAAAACAAACATCATTTGTTCTGAAGTGTCTCATAACCAAATTTCTTGACATTATAACCAAATTACATTTGAATAAAATTTGATTTGAGATCTGTAATGGAGGTGAAGATTAGTAATGAAAATCTTTGGTCTGGTGTTGTCACGCGGAGGTATCAAGATATGAGGCTTCAGAAACAAATGTAGGCATTTTTATGTAGTGTCCTCTTTGGGTCCCATATTTGTTAGGAAAAAATCTAAATAAGAATTCTTTTATTTCTTGTCTCTTAATGTCTCTTTGTGTAATTTTCTATATAATATAGTTTTGTTGAGTCTTCTTCTTTTTGTTGTCTTCAAGCTCTAGGTCTCACTCTCGGTCAAGATCCCATTCTCCGTCCCACAACCGGGAGCGGAACCACACACGGGAGTACCAGAACCAACGCGAGTTTCGAGGCAACCACAGAGGCTTCCGGAGGCCATATTACTTCCGGGGCAGAGGTCAGGGCTTTTTCCGTGGTCGCTTTCAGCGTGGTGGAAGGGGTGGATATAATAACTACCGGCCCAAAAACTGGCAGAACTTCCGGCAGTACCATCAGCAGCAACAGCAGCAGTACCAGCCCAACAGTCCCAAGAGGTGCCGCTCACGTTCACGCTCTCCCAAGAAGCAGTCAAAAAGCCCTCAGTCCCGCAGCCATTCCCGTCGCTCTGATAGGTCGTCCTCAGGGAGATCGCCACAGTCGCACCATTCTTCCTCCTCCAACTCTGGGTCTGCCAAACGCACTTGCAAAGATGTAAGAGAGGACATCTCTGTGCCTGAAGAAACCCGAGGAGGAGGAGATGAGGCTCTGGCAGAGCAGGTGGAAGGCTCTCCAGTTGCCAAAGGGAACTTCAATGGAGACCAGGCTGTGGAGAACTGTCAGGTTTTGAGGAACCATGATACTAGTCCTAAAAAGGCAAGTCCGCAGGTTTGCTCCAATGACCAACTGACGGACTCTGCATCCAACCAGACAAATCCTGCTCACAATGCTCTTAATAAAGCTGCCACCACCTGGCAGAGTGTTGAAACTGCACCTTCAAACACCAGCCCTATAAAGAAAAGCCTTGCACCAGTTTTTAATGGGTTTGGGCTCTTTACAAATATTGACCAACAGACAGATGATACGATTGCTATCTCCGCTGCCTTTTTGAAGTAAGTTTGGTTTCTTGACCTGTCAATTTTTACACATCCTAAAAGTTTGGAATAGTAGAAGTCTCTAAGACTGACCAAGGCTTAATTTATTTGATCAGAAATAAAGTAAAATAAAATTTTATTATGATTTTAAATGTACATGTTTTCCATTTAAAAATATGTATTTTATTTCTGTGATAACAGGTGAATTTTCAGCATCATTACTCCTATCTTTAGTGTTGCATGGATTTTCAGAAAGCATTTTAAAATGCTGACTTGGTGCTCAGTTAACATTATTATTATCATTACGCACAAACTGATCAAGGTTGCAATACTTTTACAAATGACATAAGAATACTTTGTAACATTGTCTTGTTTCAAATAAGTTCATTAAAGAATTCTGCAAAAGGTCAATAAAAATAAATAATAATAAACAACAAACAACAATATCATTAATAAACAAATAATTTTAAACATTGATAATATTAAGAGCAACTGTTAATTGAAAATGATGTGATGCTGAAGACTGGAATATTTTTATTGTAATATTTCAAAATATTAAATATTTTGTTGTTTTTATTGTATTTTTAATTACGTAAATGCCAACCTAGGTGAGCATTTATGTAATTAAAAAAACATAAATTAATTATTTTAAACATTTTACCAATAGTGTATATTATTTTATCGTTTACCCTTGGGCTGGGTATTATTGCAGATTCCATTTAATCTCTGTCTGCTAATGCTGTATATCATAAAGGGCAATTTCAAATCATTTTACCACTCATAAAACAAGTCATCCTGTAAGAGTCATTATTTGCCAGAATTAAGGCTACACTAGATGTATTATATATTTTTGATTCAATAAATAGGACTGAATCTTGAAACTGATTCATAGTAGTTATTTGTTAGTGAAGAATTGTTCTAAGAAACATCATCATTTCTACCCAGCCCCAGATTGCCCAGATACCCAGTCCTGTACATACGTTAAGCCTTTCAAGAAAATGAAATGATGATTATCATTTTGATGGATTATATACAAATGAAATTTGCTTTCTATTTTCTTTTTTACCTTTATTTTAGTCAGTGTAAGACTGGAAATAACACTATAAATCCTGTGTGTGTGCCAGACAAAAAGTAAGATTGCACAGTTGGGTTGCGATCTGCCTTTCAAATGCATCAACAGAGCTGTTGGAAGAAAGAACCAACACACATGAAGAGCTAGATATGGCTTGTTTACAAACGTCAGCTCACAGTCTATAATTTAGATGTTCTAAAAAGGTCTAAAAGGTTTATATTTGCACTTTGCAAATGGATGAAGTGACATTTTCCCAGCCACACACTCTTGTTTACCTGTTTCACAGTGGAAGCCATTCATTTGTGCACGGTAAAACTAACAAATCCATTACAGTTTACGAATAGTTCTGTTAATTTGACATGGTGCAGAAGTCCTTGGTCGCGTCAAACTGACAACAGATGCATCTGAGCATGATTTTGTAAATTATAATAAACTGAAAATCTCTTTCTCTCATTTACTAGATTTCTGGAGGAGCAAAATCTTAAAAAACTGGCCTCTACATGGGATGACAACACACATAAAGGAAAAAGTAATGGAGATTTAACATGTGATAAAGAAAATGGAGAAATGTTTGAAAAGGGCATTGAGTTGTCTCGCGTTGTAGATCACGACAACGCAGGAGAGAAGGAGAAATCCAAATCTGCCAAGAGTGGTGATGGTAACAAGTTATCCATAAGCTCCACCAAAAGGAGTTCACGAAATGTCCCGGCACTTCTGTGCGAGGATGGCGAGGACGATGATGAAGAAATGGAGATGTCTGATCGGGTGAGGGATATAGAAAATGATCCCTCCAAAAGCAAAGTCACAGTGTCAGCTCGAGAAATGTTTGAGAATCGTATCAGAAGGATGCAGGACATGGCGTGGGATGATGAGCTGGAAGCTCTCCTGCTCTGCCATAAAAAGGAAAGAGCAGCAAATTTACTAGCTGCTCTCTCTAAGAGAGACCAGCTCAGTGGCATGTTTAAGGATCCCTCACCTGAAAAGCTCTCTAATGTAAAACGAAAGGAAAAAACCACGCTAAGTTCCTCTTCTAAACCCACACTGCTGCCCAGGAGGAGCTCTGAGAAGCGTGAGCAAGAGATGTTTGTGGTTATGAACGAGGAATCCCCGTCAAGAGCTTCAGTGAAAAGAGGAAGTGAATTCAGTGTGAGGATGGATTCTCTAAGTGATGACTTTGCAAGGTAAATGATTTTCGTTTCCCTCCAAGATCTAGGCAAGGACCTATCGCGTCTACTTGCGGCTTCACAAAACTACATGCTTCATCAGATTTTAATTCGATTTCATTTTACCTTTCCTAACCATTGTTGCATTTGACAGGACATCTGTTTTGAGCAATGAAAGAAGGAATCTTCTGGATTTATTGCATCTTGATAAGAAGGATTGGGAGTTTCAATCTGTCCTTCAGCATCTTCAGGCTCATCAGTCACCCAAAAGCCCATCTGAGCTGTTTGCCCAGCACATAGTTTCAATTGTCCATCACATTAAAGGTGACTGAAACTGACGACTGATGTCTTTTGCAGTTAAGGTTGTGTACACTGGCGTAAAAAATTATCTTTTTTTTGTAATTTGTGTTGTATATTACCAAGTTTTTTTTAATCGTAGTGCAAATATGCATAATTACTCATTTATTTGAAAAAATACAAACTACAATTTGTCTGCCCACAGCTCAATATTTTCCTTCCTCTGGATTGACCCTAAATGACCGTTTTGCCATGTACCAGAGAAGAGCTGCTGAGAAAGAATTCATGAAGCAGAGAAAGAGTCCAGAGATACACAGGTACAAAAATTCAGGGACAACTTCCCAGGCTGCTTTCTCACGCACGTATTAGCAATTTATTTGTTTTTGCAATTTCTATGGCTCGAAGAAAGGAGGATCAACATTTATCAAAATATTCCTCTCTCCACCTCTTTTTTTTGTTGTTCACAGGAGAATTGATGTTTCTCCCAGTGCTTTTAAGAGGCACTCTCTTCTGTTTGATGAGATGAAAAGCTCCATGGAAAACAGCTTCAAGGTGACCGAACATTTTGAAATATGACGTATTTTGGAAAAGAATGCTGCTCGAGTGATCCGGCCAGAGCATTCTTAGGCTTCCTTCTCTCTCTAAACTCTGTTTCTGATGAAAGAGGCATAAAAGTCCAAATGTGAGATGCAAAAAGAGGTGCATTCAGGTTGTTGTGTTGTAAATGCCCCCTCAACGTTTGATGGTAACCTTTTACTATGGGTACAAGCCTTCCTAAGAGGCAAGAAATCAGGGGTCAGAAATGGAAGTGACCAGTTGTTCCCATGTCAAATCCATTCAAAGGACTCTAAACAAAAGTCATAGTAAGTATTCCTCTTCAAAGCCTGCAAAAAACAAGTGAGGTGTTTAGGCCAAGTAAAAACAACATACTTTCATGAGCACCAATGAAAGTATATTTTTTGTTTTGGTGAGCAAATAAGAGGAAATCTGAGAAATATGGTTTAATTAGCTTGTTGAAAGACTGTGAGAAGCCAAAATGGAACTTAAAATGATATTAGAAAAGGTCTCTTCCTCTCATCCAGTTGCATGGTTGTTTTAGTTCAGATGTTGCCATGTTTTGTTTTCTCTGTTGGTCCTGCCCCATGCAATGCTACATGAAGCTACTGGAACGCTGCTAACCCTCATCTGGCCAAAATATCTCTTTCTCCTCACCACAGGTTGATGGTAAAAAATCTAAAGGTGATTCAGTGGACCTTCGCCTGGATATTGAGCGCAGAAAGAAATACTTGAGTGGGGAGAGAGAGCACGGAGAGGAAGAGTATGGAGGACGAGTATTGAGGGAATCTCCAGATTCAAGCAAGGAAATATCCACTGAGAAAAACTCAAAGAACCACAAAAAAACAAAGTAAGCAGCTGTATAGACATGTGATCATGAGTACAGAGGTTCTCCTCTGAGTTGTTCAGTTATAGAATTAAGAAAGACTTTACTTGACTCAACCATTCTTTTAATGTTAAAGCAAGTAATATTTTATCCAAAATTGAAAGTGTGTATTGGTTGAT
>JAUMHP010000070.1:14685288-14702946 GCA_032361065.1 Enteromius trimaculatus
CAGAGCACCTTGGCAACATGTAAAGCACCTTAGCAACCATATAACTCATTGGCAACCACCCATATGTAATATATTTACATGATTCTGCAGGGACTTGTTCTGCAGGCTCAGCAGACATCAGTTTGGTGTGCCAGACCACCTGTATGGATTCTAAAATTTCCTCCTCTGTGGTTGGCAAAGAGCAGGTCTCGCTGGCATCTCTGCTCATAAACTATTACAAAATAAGCCGTCGGCTCTCCACCCTGGTTTCATGGCGGTGAGGCTGGGAGAGGGACAATTGCACCCTGTGAGGCAGTTTGTCACTCTACGTGGTTTGGCCAAACCCAGACAGCTCCCGTCACTATTTAGCATTTCCCACATAAGCCTATGATGAGCATGTGGCAGTATACTTCACTGAAGGGCCAGAGAGGAAAAGCTTAGTAAAAATAGCTGTTTACCACAAAAATTCATAAGCTGCCATTCCTCTCTAGGCTGGTGGGTGCATATTACCAAACACTCTTTCGCTCTCCTCGGCAAGAAGGATTCCAGGAAAGTGGGAGTCACACTTCATAAAGTACGCGAGAGGCAACAAACACTCAAATAGCAACAACTTGGTTCAAACGAGAACAATGTTCACCATGTCGTGCTTCAGAACAGGAAGTTTTACTCATAAAGACTGTAAGGATTGTTTGATAAGTCAGAGCAGTGCCTATACTGGAAGCTTTGGTGAGTAACTCTTTCAAAGAAAACACACACACTCACACAAATACACTGCTTTCTTTGTCAACGTCTGATTTGCCAACATCTGAACTCTTATCCTGTCCTATGAAGATGGGCTTTTCGGAGATTATGAGGTTCTCTGAAGTTTAGCTCTCTGATTATAGCATGCTGAGGAAGACTTTTCCAGCCACCCACACCAAAGCTTGCTTTAGATACAGAGGAAACTTAAATAATGCCTCCCTCTTGGGAGAGACCAGGGAGAACAGGAAGCAAGTCCGTGGAAAAGCATTGGACTGGAAATTTTTAGGCTTACCAGGACGTTAATGGCCACACAGCAAGACTTGATTTCAAATGCAACAATAGACATCTGAGCTTGTTTATATTTTAGCTAATGTTTCTGCATTCCTGCATTAATTGCTGCTCATCAGTTTTTCCCAAAAACAAAAAGACTTCCTTGGAAACCTGCAGAACAGATTCAAGTTCAGAAAAACAGCAAATCATGTTTCAATTAACTCAATCACTGTAAACCCCCAAAAATCTCACATTTTTGGGGGGAAAAAAAACTGGCAGCAGTTGTTGTAGTATAAAAACTAAGGTAGCAACATTATAGGTTTAACGACTTTAACTTAAATATACATTTAAAAAACATATTTCATTAACTAATAAATATAATATAAAAGTTACAACCTGTTGAAGTTTAGAAATTCGTTTAGTACATTTTTAGTTCACTGATAACTAGCTGGTGATGATAAGAAAGTCACACGATGAACCAAATCCAACCATGAACCAAGCAACCAGGAAATGTTTTCATGTTTTCAGTTCATGTAATGAAGGGAATTCTGGGAATGTCAATTACATTTTTTATTTTTTACTTTAAACCTCCAAAAATAGAACCAATTAACAGGTTTTTTACTGTAAAAATCACATTGAAATGTAAACAAATGCTTTTTTACAGTAATGTTAAGCTACAAGTATGAATGAGAAGTTTGAGTACATTTACTCTGAAAGAAAGATCCAAGCCATGTTGAAGTACTAGAATGTCATAGAAATGTCTAAATTGGCTCTTTTGACCTAGCAACCACTCAAAACACAACTTTTCCAAGGTTTTCAGAACCTTTCATCTTGTCTAGCAATGTCCCAAACCTTTAGTTGAAAAGTTGCTGTCTTAGAGTCCTGACGATGCGTTCATGCCAGGGTGTTTCTATATAGTTCCTATAAGGTGTGCTGCTACGGGGTGTGTCTCTAAGGGGGGTTAGTAGGGTGTTTTTAGAGTGTTGCCCTGGAATCCACTAGCAATACACTAACAACACATTGACAACCACATATCTACAGCAACACATTAGAAACTTTTCCATGTTCAGGTTGCAAGAGTGTTGCTATTTGGTTGTTAAGATGTCTGGTAAGGTTCTTCTTGTGGTTCCCTGTCAATCACACACAAGACATCTATTAGCAATACCATAAGAACCTTTCAGGACACCTTACCAACCACCTAGAGCACCAGTGCAACATCCTGAAAGCTTTTTAAAACACCATAGCAACTACATAACAATTTGTTAGACGGTCCACATAAGATTTTTTTTCTAGCATCATTTGCTGCACATCAGTTTTGTTATGTCCCAAAACAAAAGACTCTTCCTTGGTAACCTGTGGTAGGCTATAGATGAATTATTTAAAAAGAAATAAAATCAAGTTTTCTAAACATAATGATTTTACCAAATGTATTTTCCTCCCTTAAAGAAGAAAGTTATTGATTTAAATCAACAGTTGCCTTTCCACAGGAGCCAAATGCAATGACAACAGCAGAACATCAGTTGCCAAGGATATAAAATGACAGGGGTGTGGCGGAACATTGTTTTCAACACATCTCATGGCAAAAACACCAGCGTTTGCCTGCCTTCTGCCCGAAAAGGAATGCTGAAGCTGTGTTTTGCCAAAGTTTGTTTCGACTCCCAGCGGTGAGAGGATTGATCCAGCGTGGAGTTTGGGATGCCTTTCCTGACATTTTTTCTCCACTTCTCTTGGAAGCTGAACTTGTGCTTCCTCTGAGTCTCTTTCCGTAGAGATATTCCTGTATGAGGGAGGACAGCTGTTACAGTCGTAATCACTCTCTTCCGATGTATGCTCATACATACACATACACACACTTTAGCCACTTGGTAACCTCCGAGGGATTTCAATGAGTTTCTGTGCACAGAGAGAGAGAAAGTGGATGTTTTCCTGTCAAACAGGAAAACTTAATAGGTTACTACTGTACAGTATTAATCCTCAATGTGGATATTTGGACAAACATCCAACCCAATATATAGAGCTTCAGCATTAATAATAACACTACACAGTTTGTGCTGTGGGCATAAATAACCACAAATCTATACATGTATAATATAAATCATTATATATAACTACACAAATATGAATCCTGTTTAATGCTTTAAAATCGCTCAAGTAATCTTTTGACAGGATGTGTTTCTGAGATTGCCCAGAATTTTTGGAAAATTCCCAGTGAGTCCTTGAAAAAACGAAAGTGAACGCTCAGGGTATTGAACACACTGGCAACCCACACATAAGTAGTCATATAGGCATCCCTGTCCGTCTCTCAGCTCTGGCACCCCTCAGTGTTGACAGAGGAGACAAGGGCTTCCATTGAGGAGGTCACCCTTCTCCCCAAACCCAGATGTTCATAGTAAGCAGGCAAGTGCAGAAAGACAGCCTCACTCTCAGCCTGTTTTCAATTTCTCAAATACACAAAGACACGTCAAATAAGCAGACGGGACAAGAAAAAATGAAGGGAATGGAGGAAAGAGTGTACCTGAACTGTGAAGAGATCAGATAGATAGATTTTTATAGTGATGTGCCACTTTATAAAAATAGAGTGCGATAAAAAACCTTTTTTTCCGATTTGAAAAATATTAAAAGGCTAACACAGCTCACCTTGGCCAGTGTTGGTGATTTGAGGTTTAAACTTGTTTAAAAATTTCTTGTATGCGATATCTAACGGTGAGTCACGCTCAAAAAAATTCTGCTTCATGATTTACAGTTAAACTTAACACTTTCCAAAGAAATGAAACTATTGCTCAAACCCTTGATGAGGTTAAACCAACTGAATGTAAGTTTGGAAACACCAGTTGCGATATCATTCTGATAGTGCACTGATGAGGCAGCTTCGATAGTATCGACTAACTATCGATAGTAATTACGACAGCTATATATTTTACGAATTTGAAATCCAACAGTAGGGGACTCCAAATCGCAAAAAGACGTAAAAATAACTACGTTGCGTTGCTGTATTTGTCTTATTTAATACTGTGGGCCAATGAGGCTCCATCATACACAGGGTTAGTTTTTGCAGGGTGGCAGATAAATCAGTGTCAAGTCTTTTGGGAAAGCAGCGAGAGCGGTCATATCTCATGCGATTAAGGTCAAGGATCTCTGAGACGGAGACACAGCAGGTTACTCAGCACGTCCTCCGCTACAGCAGAAGGCTTTAATTGACAGAGTCTGGATCTCATCCAGTGTATAATGGAATCAATGGGGCTCTCGGGTCGGATGGAGGATACTGCCCCAGAATGGGGTGCCGAGGGGAAAAAAAGAGACACGAATGGAATGGACAACAAAGATGATCCTCTCTGGAGGATCACGACTTCAGTTACAACTTGGCGACCTTCCTGATTCGACAGAACAAGAAAACTATTACTTGAGGAGAATGTTCGGATTTAACACTTAAAAATTGAGGATTGGGGACTGTGAGTGAATACTGTGTATCATCATATGAGATTAATTGGGTACAGTAGGGTTGATAGAAATCAGTAAGGCCTTCAGACGTCAGAATTCACCCGAGAGACAACACACATGTTCTGCTGTCAGTTAGACAGACGTGCAGTACTTAGGGAGTTACACAACACAAAACTCCACTGCTGCTCAGAGGCGAAACAAACGTATCCTGTCATGAATCCCCTGCATCCTGTCAAAGCCAAAGCTACGTGTTCAAGAGGAATGAAAAAGCATGTGATGTAGACCAAATAGAGAGTTCACCCAAAAATAAATGACATCATGCCCCTGACATTATTCCAAACCTGAAGACATTTTGAAGATTTCTCGCTCTGTGCGCTTCACAGTGAATGCTGACAGTCAGGCATTACTGGTATGTTTTGTCATTTAATTGAAATTAAATCGCAAAAACTCCTATAGCAGATTTTATTTTTGTGATAGTAACCAAAATGTAACTAAATAATTAATAATAATTAAATGCAAAAGTTATTAAGTTACATTTATTTTATTTATTAAATTAATTTTTAATACTTTTAAAGCAGTGTATATATATATATATATATATATATTCCATATAGTTTACATCTGTGTTTGTACATATATTTAGCGAGAACATTTTTACATATAATTTACAAATCATTTAAAAACTAAATGTAAATGTGAAATGTTAAAATTTTAAACTGACCAAATTAAATTAAATGCGAGCTATTGCCAACAGGCTTCATAAGACTAGAACGGATTCATTATGAGATTGGAAACTTTAATGTCTGCAGTACACAACATCTTCACAACCCACAACAAAGTATTCACTACAAATGTCTCCAATTAAACCCCAGTGACTTGAGTTAGCCAGCACCGTTTTCTGTCTTTTATGTGGACATTGCTGTGAGGCGTAGCGGTTCACACATTTAATGGTGATTTGGAGTCGTAAAACTAGTGCTGAACCCCAGGGGAGCTGTAACATCATTTATCAAACACTTCAAATTTGCTACATTAACCCCAGGCAGTCTGAGCCATTACAACAGTCTTATAAAAGGACAGGACTAACACATATTGCATTCTGAGAATGTTTTAATAGGAAGTCAGATAATCAATAAAGGATGCCCGAAATGTGCTCTGGAGATCTCACATATAAACTCCCATGTGTTGTTTTGAGCACACTAGGGGCAGGCACAGCAAAATGAAAACAAACAGCTGAGGAATTTGCTTTGCGAGCACAGTTTCGTTCAGCCGCTCATATGGATGCCTTGTGTGCATCATGTATATGTTAATATTTCTTGCTGTTCAAAATCACCCAACAATAGAGGACTAATTTTAAAGGAGTGATTCCTTTCAACAAATAAGTGGCTTGTAACCTATAAAGCTAAAGTTTTACATATCTTGGGAGACGTATTTTAATGTGTTGGACTTTCTTTGTTTTCTTCAAACTAGTCCCACATGTCCAGGTCTTGATTAATTAGGTTTGGTTCACACTGAAGCTTATTCTGGCAAATGAAACTGGCAGACATCACATTTCAGAAAAGAAAGGTGAATATTGAACAGCAACCTTCAAGTTCCAACATCTACACAGGCATTCAGATGATTGATGAACACTGGAGTAAAAGTCTTCTATATAAGGGGGAATTGTTGATGAGTAACTAATGAAAACAGTCTTTTTAAACTAAAAATAAAGGCTTATACCTTAAGGGTAAATCAGGATGACTTGATTTTAGCTTACTGCCACATCAGCTGCACAGGCTATTTGTTAATCAGGATGATACTATAACAAAACACTTCCAAATGGCTCAAAATCTCACATCTTCCAAACAGAGCCCTTTAGACAGATGAATTTTTTTTTCTGGGTAACTCTGCAAAAAGTCTAGTATGTGCACAGGTCTACCACTAGAGGGCAGAACTGCACCTAAAATGCAGCTGTGTTTTGTTATCATACTCAAAAACATGCTAAAAACTAAAAGGAAAAAGCCGAAATAAAGGGCTAATGAGAATTAATTCATTTAAACGATATTTCAAACAGGGGTTATTTGAAGTCTTATACTGATGTCATGAAAGACGCATTGTTTTAAAAGTGCTTAAAGGCAAACTAAAACTCTTCTACACTTCAAATAAGACAAAGCGACAACATTTTCCATATCAAAGTTTATTGCTGACATGCATGTAGAGATTTGATGAAGTACAAAAATATGTCTTTTATACAAATTTGTTTTTCATCTCTGTACAATTACCCAGTTTTTTTTTTTTCTTTGACACCATTCTAACCGAGCAGCTTACGACATTTAACGTTCAGGCTTTTGACCAGTTTCATCATGTTTTGTTTTACACCAGATTTAAATTTTCCAGTTTTAGTAAAAGATGCAAAAAAGTAACAATTCTAAAGAGAAATCTCCCAATTTATGAAACATCTGCACAAAGTGGCCTAAAAAGAAAAGAAAATCTAAGTTAAACTTAATGTTCAGTATCTTCCCTTGCAATATTTTTGGAGTATTCATCATTTGCAAAACACCCACATCCACTCCAATTTCTGCTGCATCTTGTGGCACGTCTTGCTAATTAGAATCATGCACTAATTGCTTTGAAATTGTATACAGAAAAGAAAAAAAAAAAAAACGTACACTTCTCATGCTGCAGACAGAATTTTGGATGCCACGAAACTGTGTATGCAAGGGCGATGGGGGAGTTTGCAGTCACTTGTGTAGGGGGCATATTATACAAATATTTACTAATTTCTTTCATCTAGGTTTTGGGTACAGACTACACAACCACATCAACAGCAGCCATATTGCAACTGTACAAATTTGCTATGATATAATGGCTTTTGCGAGAACTCTACGTGGACCTAGGATATAGCCTTGAGGCACTCCTATTCGAATATAAGGAAAGAACTTTAATTTGCTCACAAAAAGTCCCTCTCCATCAAGTCACGCATATTATCCACTACAATACTGCTTTACAACCAAATATATTCACATTGAGGTGGGAAAAACTAATGCTTTCAATGGTGGCTTGTGTGGAAACATTGGTGCGATTCTTCAAAATAATAATACCCTGCACTAGGTTTTGCACTATTGACGCCTAACCACCATTATGATGTCTTTCACACTGGCCAGAGTGCAGTATCATTCTATCTTGCAAGATAAACTCTACATCGATTCTACATGTCATGCTAATGTGCACGATAATTTAGTTTACTTAAAATAGAGCTATGCAAAGTCAGTCACCTAATTAGTGTAGCTTAATATACCGACAGGATTGTTGCAATAATTATTCAGAAATAAAAATAAAAAAAAAAAAGGGAAAGAGACAACAAAACAAAACCTTCACTGAAGATAGAAGGAAAAAAACGTGAGAGATCACAGCAATGCTTTCGAGTGATACATGATCTCTACATTTACCATGGCAGATGAATTAAAAACAGCAAATAAATAAGGAAAACAGAAAGGTACGGATAAACGACCAGGCTGTATGTCTTCAAAAGAGGAAATTAAAGTGGAGATTAAAAGGACAAGCCAAGCTGCTAGTCGTGAGCTCAGAGATCTACAGTACTGAATGACCTTTTCATCTAATGACATGAGTAGAGCCAGACATAAAGGCATTGCAAACTAAGCCACAGGTCGATGCAAGCCAACCGCCTAGTATACTAAGATATATTCTAGCATCAAAAGTACATATTCACTGCTCACGGTTGAGTTGAGAATCTGTTGATAATCTAAGGCAAGATATCCCACAGTTATGCTTTATACACATGGGGTAGCTTAAAACAGGCCTGGAAAAAAAAGCCAAAATGACATTAAGAATCCGTTTCCTTGCAATATTCTCACATAAGAAACAGATGTAGAGGAGTGGGTTTCATGGCATTTCCTTCCTGATGATTGTGAAGCAGTTAATAACCATACATGGAAATGAGCTGTAGGTAAGAGTATAAGAAAAACAAAAAGAAACAATCCCCTATGCAATGGGTTTCTTTGTATCACTGTGGCCAGAAACGTTCCCTAGCGGCCAATCCTCGATCCCTGAGCTGCAGCTGAAATCTGTGTGGGGAACGAAAGCACCGGAGATACAGGACATGGCAGAAGATGCACTTTGATAGCTTGGCGTGCTATCAGAGGGTGAGCGCTCTAGACGGAGGGACACAAAAGGAAAGGAGGGCTTAAGGGCTGTGCTTACGGGGCTTATCTTGGTTTAGACTTCCGCATGACTGCCGGCTCAGCCGCCCTGCTTCCTGACAGTTTCATCCCATCACCAGCTGTCACGTACCTCATCTTTTTCCAAGCACAACCCCGCGATGAGTCCCTGTGTGACACACACCCAAATCCACAAGTACCACCTAGCTCAGCTCTCGAGAGTCCGCTGTAGTGGCACATTACATGATTAAAAGTACATTTCCATTTGGTCGAATGCACAGGAAGTGGCGGCCTTGCACTTTCTGCTGCCTTCTGATTAGATGAAAGCAAGAGGAGAGAATAACGTACCGCATCGGCCGGTTTGGATGCCAAGTTATGCTTTTGGTTGTATGCATCCAGACACAGATGCTAGCTAGCTGCCAACAGAAACCCATTCAAATAGAGGAAGGAGAAACACGTGCTATGATTTCAGTACTATGAGGTTTTTAGCTTGTCAAACTTAACATCTTCAATGGAAATAAAGAGAATAACCTTACTTAAAATGCTACCTTTTTAGTAAGAGAGGATGGGGGAAGCTTATTTAGATTGTAAGGAAAAACCAATCACTGGTTTTGACACAGAATAGTTACACAACCACAATGCTAATGCTCTTGAGCCTGTGCTTGTCTCCCCTCAACATAGTGAGTCCTGCTTTCATAAGAACGGAGAGCGTTGTTAAAAACCGACTAAGAAAGGAGGAAATATAGAGATAGAAAAAATGGTAAGAGGTAGATTTGCAGTCATAGATACAATGGGAGCGGAACAGACAAACTGGTTGAGGGGAACAGAACAAAAGGGTTGATCATGTGATCCGAGGCGTTCCTGTAGAAAGTGCTGGGGGAGAGGCGGATGGAAAAAGGGTGGTTGTGTGTGATCTGCTACATGATTCTGTTGGGGTATTGCTGAAAATGTGTGTGTGTGTATGTATGTATGTATGCGTGTCATATTTGGGCAAGGATTGGCATATTGGAGGTGGAGGTGGTGGTCTTAACAGACCTGGGTCCAGAGTCTGTGTCCTGGGCTGATGAATGGAGCAACAGAGCACTGAGGTGTTCCTTGGCCCATGTTTGTGTCTGCCAGACTCAAGCTGCATGCTCACACGCAAATGCACCCAGTTCCTTGGCTTGCTCCATTCCCAGTGACCCCCGCCTGCGTGCAGAATGGCGGCGCTACTTCCGGAGGAAGCGCTGGGCCAGTATTGCAGCATCCAGAGGGCTGATGGGTTGAGCGTCGTGGCCGAGGCGCCTCACTGGAGGCACGTTACCAAAATGCCTCTTGCTGAGGAAGTTCTTGGTCTCATGGATAGTGTTTTTTTCTTCCGCCAACAAGAGCTGTTGCCTCATGTAGTTCTCAAATTCGTACTGAGACGACTCCTCTGTCACTTTTGCCTTGAGGGGTTGATAAAAGACTGTTTTAGTGCCAGAAAGTACCTCATCATGATAAAAAGAGAAAGTTTCAATATTATCCATGATTCAATGCCACCATATTCATAAGATACAAGTAAAATGAATAAGTAAGTCAGGTCATATATAAATAGTCCCAATGATTTTACACAAAAGCAATGTTGAAAACTTTTTTTTATATTTTTGTAACATCTACAAGCAGTACTGACCTCCTGAAGATGTTCGGGGTGGTTAAGCTGATCGTCTATGTCGGGTACCACCTGTAGAGGGCCGCTTAGTGAGGATACAGATTGCCTATTTAAAAATAAATAAAGAAATGAGTTGATGACAAATGAGAATTTTCAGATCTACAGCCGAGAAGCCTTTAAATGCATGACTGAAAACTGCACCAGACAGCAAATATGTGGCAAGACAACATCGCTGACCCAAAATGACATCATCCCATCACATGAATTCCTAAGAAGTTATGTGAAAGTCGTCTAAAGGCAACTGATGGAAAATGTAACTATAAAGTTGATCTCATTTCAGATAAAAGATGAGACACACCAGGATGCGATGATGGCGCTCAGAGACTCGAGCACCTCAGTGGCAGTAAGCCTTTGCTGGGGGTCAAGCACCAGAAGCTTCCTGATCAAACACACTGTACTTTCTGAAACACGCCCATCCCTGCACAAAGACACACAAGCACAAAGACGCATTACAATTCCATCTGTAAAAAAGACAAAATATAAATAAAACCAGTCTTCATTTAAAGAAATAGCTCACAAAAATTTTAAAAAAGATTAAATTCGATCCTTTCCAAATGCGTATTATTGTTCCAATGAACGCAAATGTTTTGTTAATTAGAATAAATAACTTTTAGGCTTTAAAAAGGATGCAAAAGCACCATTAAGAAAAATGTCCATATATCTTCTGAAGTCATACTTTAATTGATCGTGAGGAACATTTCAATGGTAATCTTGACATCCAATGTCATAAAGAACAAGAACAAGAACAAGAAGAGTGTTTTTCATTTTTTAAAAACAAGGGCCATCACAATATTTGGCAATTCATATTTTTCAACAATTAATTCCTATCACAGAAAGATAAATGGACACTCACTCAGGGATGGAGTACTCTGCTGCTTTGATCTTGCGGAAGAGCTCTTGAGGTATACTGTCGTAGAATGGGAACTGGCCATAAAGCATGGTGAACAGCACCACACCGAGCGCCCACATATCACTGGGTTTACCACGGTATGGGCGACCTACATGGAAACGCAAAGTGCAGTTTTAACAAGCAGCTCTACAACAGTTTGCTTATTCAATCAGACTGGAACTTTCTCTTGAGTGAGTAGTGAAAGTGTACAATGTGCTACCAATAGTGCCAAAATCTTATAAAGTCCCCCAAATACTGTTCACACTCACAACACCGCTTTGTTTACCACCATAAATGGGCAGAACACAATGTGCCAGAAGAGTACAAATGAGTCATGGGAGCTTTTAAAACAGGGGTTAATTGGGTAGGATTCTGTTTAGTAAACAGTGTGATTTTTATGGTATATTTTTCTGTAAGGTACACATTCTCTGCTTCTACTTTGACCCTACGCATGAGAAAGCGAAAGAGACAGACAAGAGAGAGAGAGTAAGCAATGGAAAAACAGTGAGAGGAAGAGAGCGAAAGAGAGAGAGATATGGAGAGAGAGCAGGAAGAGTAGTTCCTCTCTGCATGAGTCATTGTGATGACTCACTGAAGCAGCTCTCCCTTTGTTCTGCTGTCATATTCGGCTGATTTACTCCCGGTTTCTTTCTGTCATCTTACTGTGAATGGAGACCGCAAACAAGAGCTCGACTGCGCCTCTATTTAACATGCATGCTCGGAATGCACCATCTAACCAGAGCCTACATCCATAGAGCTCTTGGAAAAACCCAAAAAACACATGAAAGACAGTTCTGGAAAGGTGGTGCTGTTTGATATTTTAGTTAGTGAGTCAACTAAACGAACAAGATTTAAATGCAGGGACCTTCTACTACGCATGCCCTCAGCACGCAAAGTTCACGTGACAAAAAAACCCCACAGTCTACAAACAAAGGTTTATCTAAAATAGACAATTTAAACATTAAAATACAATTTTAGTATTGAATGAATCACATTGCTTAATTTGAACAGAGAACAAAAACAAAGCATCTCAGAAGGCAACTTACTCTTTGGTAAAGTTTGGTGTCAGTGGGTTTGTCGAACAGATGCCTAAGATGCACTTATGCACAGATTTTTAAAACAATATGAATACTTTATACATCACAAATGCCCATCTTAATTGCTTTGCAATGAAAAAAAATAAAATAAAATTATAATTTTTTCATCTCTAAAAACTGTACTGTCTAGTTGAAGTTTGCGAAAACCAAAATGGTCCAAATATTTTCTGTGTGTTAATTATTCAGTAGGGTTAACTGGACTGTGCTACATAAACGTTTGACAGATAAGATAAACAGCGAGTCCCATGTACTGAAATTACATCACTTGAGTGAACTTCAATTCCGCACACAGAGAGAGATTGTTTGGAAAGATACACCTCGTGATAAAACCGCTGTTAATTTGATCCGTCACACTGCTAAGATCTGCTCGAGGCCATGACAACGAGCTTAAGGGAAAAGTTTTGGTATCGAGTCGTTGATGGGCGAACAGGTCAAGTCTTGCGGCACACATCACACATAATGACTTCAATAAACCTAACTATTGCTCATCCATGCTGACGGTTTGCGACTGCAGTCCTGATTAGGGCCGTGTAGGTGGTTGGGTTTATGAGCTTTGATTACAGTGGTGACATGGAGGGTGAGTCATGTGAATCACACACATAAACATACACGCACACAAACAGAAGCTGAATTCTCACCGCTCAGGACATCTGGGCTGATGTAGGCTGGACTGCCTCGCTGGTCCTTCAACAGATCTTCCTCACTCACCAAATGCTTGCCAAGGCAAAAGTTTGTGATGGTGATCCGATGGGTCCTGCAGCACACAAAACACCAATGACGTCAAAGAACAACCGTGAACCCTTGCAGCAAGTCTCACTGTTTAGATTAAAAAGATAGCTTGTGAAATACATGATGTGCATCTTAGCAAGCATGTCCAGGTCATATATTATCACAAAATCAAAAAGCAAAGACGAAAGCTAAATTAGTTAGGACATTACTTTTTTACAACAATGTAGCCTGTCCTTAGAATATAAATAAAATCAAATTAAAATAATCAGATGGTTAGAGGGTAGCCAAAATAAAAAATAATTTTTCTTGAACCCTGTCGTTTATGATTTTAACATGAGTGTGATATTCAACGAATTCTAAATGGGAATGCGTGTATACATAAAAACAAACTTTTTTACACTATACATGCATATCAAAACGAAACTCTAACTGTTGTTAGGCTAGTCGTGTTTGTATCTGTGCAAACATGCCTCTGATATTTTTGACTATGTCATTAAATCTAATCTGTGGCAGGGAGCCATTCTGCCTTTCCAGAAAGCAGAACCCAACATGACAGAACACACTGTGACTGCACTCGACAAACAAGTGAGTCACCTGTGGCTTCTCACAAGCTCAGGGATGACTAATCTTTGCACCTCAGAAAGGAAAGAACGACACTTTTTTTTTCTTTTTTTCAGTGACAGGCATGCAATGAAAACAAGCATTCTGACATACACACAGAAAGGCTTGCACGTTAAAAAAATGCATTCACATTTACAATGAGCAAAACTAACACGTCAGCTGACGGAGCTGAACTGGGGGACCTCCAATGTGAGAATTCACAGTCACAACTGTAATCTCCCTTCACTAAAAAAAAAAAAAAAAACCTCCACCACTAAAGCTACATCTCTTTAGCTACATCCTCTTTTCCCATGCTTCCCCAGTTACGTTCTCACTTTCACACCCTGAAAGTGACGGTCACACTTACGCCTAACAGCTACAAACAGGCCCGTTCCTGAAGCTTGATTTTTGAGTTTCTTACAGATTTAAAGCTGATTACCATCTTCATTTATAAAGGAGGGCCATGATTAAATTAGATTAAAAGAGAAAAGAGATTAGTCACAATGGACTCAGTGGAAGAAAAAAAAACATTCAGTCTTTCCATCCTACACTGCATGTGTACCAGTTATAAATAGTTTTTAATTTTAGCTTACTTGTAGCATTGCATTAATTTATCAAATGCAGCAATATTTTCATTCATGAACTGGCTAAGCTCTAGATTGCTCACACTAGAGGATAAAATATTGATGACTCTGAGGTTTATGCGGTTCAAAGCTTTTGAACACACAATTTCAAAAGTTTTGTTTAATGATGGTTAGATGAAGCAAACTAAACTAACCAATTTGTTTAATCTTGTATGGCTTTTTTGCATGGCAGTTTCTTCATGTGTCGATCATTTCAAATGTACATGTTCCTAATGTCTAAACCATTTTTTTGTCCCACTGTTTCCATTATTTTTTATCTTCTTAATAGTTATAGCCTTAATATAAGCTTTTGTCTGGCTCCATCATGACCATATGCCTTGGTTCCCGAGAGAAAGGAGTCAGCGAGCGTTTCTCCTCAGGACATTCTCATTGCTTACTCTTCCTGCTCATGTAAAGACTCCAGAAGCCTCCCGGTCTCTCAGTGCTGCTAAAATTAGCCCCTGTTGATGGGAAAAGTTAAATGGTTTAAACGCAAGAGGAAGTCTTGATGCCGAAATCCGGTCAGAACTGCCTCTGCTGGGTGAGGTTAAAGTGGGATTTTGATGCAATTGTTTGGTACTGGAGTTCCTTTGCTTGGGCAAGCAGTGTTGTAAGAGGAACAAAGCTAATAGTGAAAGCAAATGTGCAGATCAGGCAATTTGTTCACTTTTATAGAGTCTTTTGACGGTGACAGCCATATGGTGTGAAGAAGGGAAAAGAGGTATGAAGTAATGGCAACAAACGCTTGTGAAATGTGAGAGAAGCTTCTGCACTACAGGGAGTTATTGACAAAAATGCTGAGGATAAATAATGCCTGCATAGGTCGATTTGGACCATCAGATTCAGCAGTTGTTTTTGAAGGCCCAAACATACTGTCAAAAAAAAAAACAAAAAAAAAAACAGTGTACATGTCATAGACTACTTATGACTAATACCAAGTACTTTCCATTCCACCCAAAGCCAGCAGTCTGCCGGCTGGGAAGGGTCACACAGACAGTAGAATCAGAGGGGTATTTGGAGAGTGAAAAAGAGAGAAAGAGAGAGCTCTGCCAGCGTTACGTGAGTGTGACTCAGCTCTGAGCTATGGATCCTTTGGCAGAGGGCTGTATTATCTCCAGCTGGGACACAGTGTTCTGCTTTCTTGCTGAACTGAAGCAGACAGACCAGACTGCTTGGTTTCATCACCATAGGGTCCAGTGACGAGTGCGAGTACGTGTGGATGTTTTCTTTTTCTCATTCAGCAACGACATACCAGTTCATGCCTGTCCTTTTAATTGACTCCCGTGGAAAGGCATAAACTTGACTCAACAACAGCACAAGCAAGATATATTAAGATTAAAAAAAAAAAAAGCTTCAGGCACAAATATGCAGAAACTCACGTGTTACTCAATTTTCATATTTTTTGATTTCTCAACTCCTTTCTGAAACAAATTCTGCATTTTAGCAGCTTACCAAGCTAGTTTATTTTCAGCCTAGCTTTATTCTGATTTTTAATCTACCCAGTGTTTTAGATTTCTTCTTTCCGGTCACATTTTAAATCAACAGGACAAGATGAGAAAGGAAGCGAGATGGGAAGTGACACAATTTCACCTCAAGCAAGACTACACTGTCACAGCTCTGACATTTACCTTTTCACACGGAAATTAGAATTCTAAGTACAAAAAACAGCTTTAGTAAATGGTGGTCATACGTGTCTATAAATAAACTCCAAAGTGTTACCCACAAAGTTGCCAGGTGCATTTCTGAGCAAACACCACAAACATAAAAACCACTATGACACATGCTCTTCTTTGAATGCATTTATACGTTACCATTCTGAAACTTGGGGTCTACATGTTTTTTGAAAGAAATTTACTTTTACTCATAAGACTGCATTTATTTAATAAAAATACAGAACAAAACTAAATACCTATTTTATATAGTATTAGAAATATTCATATATTACAATTTGAAACAGCAGGGTTTTTTACTCTTTAAATATTTTGTCATTTTAATAATTTATTCCTGTCATGGGAAAATTTAGTGTCACAGGATATGTCATGCTTATTTGACACTCAAAAAACACTTCATCAATGTTAAAACTATGCTGCTTAAGGAAACTGTGAAACTTTTTAGGACTCTTTGATGAAGTTCAAAAAGTGATTTGTTTTTATCACTGAATGCTAGTGCAGTCAGGTAGTAGCTCATAGTAATTTTTTTTGTTCAATCAAATTATTTACTAACAGAAATAATTCCACTTGTTTGCTTTAGGCTTGCTAAAGGGGTTAATGGCAGAAAAGTACTGCATACCTTCAAGTCAGTCAACCAGGATGCAAAAATTACAGTTGCCCGTAAAGAGACAAGGAAAGGAGGAGAAAAAAAAAAACAAAACAAACAAGCTTCCCTCCTCTCACTACAATCGCCACTGAGCTTATACGGTGTGACGGGTTTCATAATTAGACAAGCTGTGCACTTATGTGACCGAACTACAATATGCAAGAACTCAGCAGCGAGCAGCACATGCTGGCAAATGTGACAGGCAGAACTGAGGATTTTCAATTAGTCAGTGAGTCTCTCATTCCTGGGGACATTTGAAATGGCAGAGACAACAAAACTGTGGTTAGAAGCGTACCCGTTCCACACACACTGCAGAAAACACACAAGCACATGCGGTGCATATGGTGTTTGCAGAGGGTCTTTATGGATGAGGAATTGGGAATTCCACAAGGCCTATACGATTCACAATGCCAGTCGACCTCAGATGCCTTCAAGCCAGCATGTGCGGTTTCATCACCCGCCCCCCTTCCCTGGCTCCATCATCCTCTCCTTTTTTCCAGGGAACGAACAAGGGGCACGTTCCATGCCTACTCGTTTTAACTGGGATAGCTTCCCACTGCTCACTCCCCCTCCCTTTTCAGCCTGTGTGGATGAATCACACTCTCAACTAAGAGCTCAAGAGGAGAGAGGTCAATGAGGCCAGACGGTGCTCCATGAAACCCCAACAGAAGTCTGAGCGCACAGAAAACTCCAGCACAGCAGGTGAAAGAAAAAGAGAGGAGTCTTACCTTTTATTAAGCACCATGTTTCCAAGCTTTAAGTCTCTATGAACGATGTTCTTCTACAAAAGGCAAAAACAGCAAACAGTTACTATATATACACACACACAGAAAGATTGGCAATCACCACTGCAATATATTGCAGAAAAATGCCATTCACCATCATAAAACTTAATTTAGGGTGAATCACACAGTAAACATAAAACACAACCATTTAATGGGATAGTTCACCCAAAAATGAATGAAAAATGTTTATCTGCTTACCCTCAGGGCATCCAAAATGCAGGTGACTTTGTTTCTTTAGTAGAACACAAATAAAGATTTTTTACCTAAACCGTTGTGAATGAGTTCAGCACAGTTGGAGATCGTGGTGTATAAGAGGTAAAAAAAAAAATAAAAAAATTATATATACA
>JAUMHP010000070.1:14703046-14718378 GCA_032361065.1 Enteromius trimaculatus
AAGATTCTTTCGTGTCTTAACACCTCAATGTATTGTTACTAGCAGTAGGATTTAATTTGGTTTCATCTGTGTATGTTTTGTTTTTGACTCTCAGAGCTTTGGAACATTTGGTTGCCATTGACTTGCATTATGTGACTGACAGACTGCAACGGTATGAGTTAAAAATCTTTGTGTTGTACTAAACAAATTAAGTCACCTACATCTTGGATGCCCTGGGAGTAAGCACATAAACTATTTTTTTATTTTAGAGCGAACCATCTCTTTCATTTCTACAATATGACAAACTTACAAATAAAACAAACTATTCAATGAGGAAAAAAATGGTAGGAATTCATTTTATCAATGGGAAACCACCACTGTGCCTTCTTAGTACCTTTAAGAAAGCTGTCAAGTAAAGCAGACAATTTTGATTTCTCACTGACTTTAAAACCAGTTGCTAGCTCACCTTATGCAATGCCTCCACCACTCTCACCACATCATAGAAAATAACGATGGCCTCGCGCTCGCTCAGTCGCTTCTCTTTGATGACGTAATGCTGCAGGTTGATGAGGTCGGCCGTCTTGTCACTGAAGTCGTGGGCACAGAGGCAGTCAAGCACCAGACAGATTCGTCTCTTCATCTTCCGCACTTTGTTGGCCTCCATGTCCTCGACAATCTCACAGGAGCGGTCCTGAGATGGAGAAGTGAAAGAGATAATGCGTTAGGAAAGTTATGCGCTGAGAATAATTGCAGGGACAGCATAAAAGACTTTACCTCAGACAGCCCAGCAGTGCATTTAACAATGTGTAACAAAGCAAATGAACACATAACTGCACCATTTAGCTTCTGAATGGAGCGAAAGGATAAAATGCAGGTTTTAAAGAACAAGATGACGCTAAGGGTCTGGTGATGCGAAAAGCACAGCAGCGATTCTCCTGTATGCCTTCGCCAAGTGCATCAGCTTGAATGATGAAAGCCCTCCTTCGGTCACCTGAGACTGGGGTCAAATGAGGGCCATGAATCGATTGGCAGTGTGGTTTGTGTTTGCAATGACTGTGCCTTCGAACACAAGAAGCGATCCATAATTAACTGGCCCACTCTAGAGAGAAGCTATAATAAACCAATCAATACTCTGAGCTTCAATGAATGGCCCTGACAGCACAGTATGGCTTGTTCTGCAGCCCATTTCCACCAGGGAAGAAAGGAGAGGTCTAGATATAGTTTAAAAGCAGGCGCAAGAGAGTGAGAGAAAAAAGAAAGCATCTTGCTCAAAGAGAAGTAAGCGGTGAGTCACTGCAAGCGCTTTGTGATGAAAATCAAAACAACTGAAGGAACAATGAAGAAACAAATTAAGTCGTGGGACTAGGAACGTACAGTCCGGGAGGGAATCTTAAGGCATCTCTCAAATCGACTAGGTTTTGATTCAAAAAGGCACAGCTAGATTCCAAATCAAGGCGGATTGTGGACAGATGTGTACTCTGATCAGCTAATAAGCAAAAAATTAAATTCTGCATTAGACCGAAACCCTCAAGTTGTTCTAAGCCTTTATGAGTTTCTTTCTTTCTTCTGAACACAAAAAAAGGTATTTTAAAGAATGCGTGTAACCAACTATGAATTTGTGAAATAATCACGAAGCATTGGTTTTACCTGGAAGAGGCCGTGATGGTGCACCACTCCTTCTTGGTTGGAGAGCAGTGACAGTAAAGAATACTCTGTATGCAGGAGCATTTTCCCTTGCCTTTCTTCCTGTGTCTCTCCTGCTGTGTCTCCACGTTCTTCCAGGGTGAGAATCTACAACAAAGGTCGAAGGTAAGAAAACACCACACCACTATATCCTTTTCTAAACCTTCCTTATCTTCACAGCGATGGCATACTAAGCTATCAACGATCTTGAGGCAATACAGAGGGTCCATTAAAGGCTTTATCTACAGAGGGGACAAAGATAAGTCCCTCACATGTCCTTCAACACATCTGGACAACCATCTGAGAGACACTAGACTCAGGGGCATGGAAGAGTGGGGTCAAAAGGTTAGACTCCAGGTTGACAAGCACCATTCAGTGAGGCCCATCCAGTAACAGGCTGGTCCATAAACAAAGATGTTCGATGGTCATCTCTGAACCACAGTCTGTCATGAATTGGACAGTATTGTGGAGATTTTTTGTGGCAGATCAAAGGTTCATGCAAACAGTGAAAATACAGGGGCTTTTGTGTTCAGAAGAAGTCTCACTTCCCTGGTCAGGACATGTTTGAATCACACGGGAAGGTTTTTGTAAACTGTCTTTCTGTATCACCTCGCATCAAAAAGCCATTTTGGTTGATTTAAAACCCAATACAGATGTAAACTGGGACAAACTATTTTTTATTAATCAAGATCTTCTGGGGGAAAAAAAACTAAATAAAAAAAAAAGTCTGATCCTTTACTAAAAA
The DNA here is from genome assembly GCA_032361065.1 of Enteromius trimaculatus. Taxonomy (NCBI): domain Eukaryota; kingdom Metazoa; phylum Chordata; class Actinopteri; order Cypriniformes; family Cyprinidae; genus Enteromius; species Enteromius trimaculatus. Next base: position 14,705,454 of record JAUMHP010000070.1, read on the forward strand.
TTTTTTAATAATGTTTCACAATTTTACAGTTTTTAATGTATTTACGCTGAAATAGACAATTATATAAATAGAAACTAAACAGCATCACTCTCTACCCCTCTATGCAATGTGATCAAAAATAGTCACAACACAAATTTGGAGACAGATATAAATGGTGATCTGTCTCGTCTGACCACTTGTCCTCTCCCAAGATGTTAACACCATGTAAGCAAGGTCTAAAAAGGTACTCACTTTCAGCTGGTAGAAATCATCCGTCCCATCCTTTCTGGCTAGACACTGCACTATACTCTGCACGGGAGAGTTTCCCAGGCGTGGGCCTGTTGAGATGCGGAGGAATAAAGAAAAGAAGTGTGAACAGATGCAAAAGGTATAGTCAGTCAGTACAGAGCACAGCAATACTTCTTGAGACCAATCATAAACACCCTTATCACAGCGCCCTGCACTACTACGTCACACTGCTATTTCCAACTGTGATGGGTGCATTTCAAAGGCAAGATGACAGTGTGATAGTGGCATACAGGAAAAGACCTGCAGATTCAGAACTGAAGCCATCAATCTAAAACATTCCTGCAATTCTTTTCAAACAGAGGTCTCTGAATGGAGCCTATACCCCCTCCTCCTCTCACTTGCATACTAGAAACACAAAAAGATAGGGCTAATGTTGAAGATTCACTTGCAATACCCTAGGCAGCTTACCTAAAACAAAGGGACCAACTCTCTTAGCATTGTTGCCAGATATCCCAGGACAAAGGAGCTTGCTGGGTCTGCCGGATGACTCTCCGGCCCCTCGTTCCGAAGCACGGCGTTTAGACATTCTGCAGATCTAAAAAAAGAGTTGAGAAAGCATTAATACTCCATTCATAAAAAAAAAAAACCTTACAAGCAGCCAGTGAAATTTGACTTCTTGACCAAGTAGTTTTTTAACTCAAGTCACCATGGTATCCAAACAAAGCAACCCCATGACACCCATTCACTTTTTGCCTCGAGGGATAATAGCCAATCCAATGAGGTCTTTCACTGCACCATCAACAAAGTGTGAGTTCTAAAGAGGGCAAACAGGTGGGGGAAGGAGATCCAGCAAAAACAATGCCCTTCCCAACACCTCCAAACAGTCAGATGACATTAACAGCTCTACGTCTGTATAAATGACAACCCATCAGGTTTATAAGCATTTGCATGAGCAAAGATTAGCAGCAGGTGTGATCTGTTGATGTGACTTCTGTGTTAGGCAATGGAAGTCCATTCACAAACGGTGCCACTGACCACAACTCGCTCTAGAAAGGCAAACGTTCAGCACCAACGGATCTCAATAACGGACTAAAATAACCCATGAATCTTGAACCCTGCTGCTGCAATTCATGTTTTTCCTCTTTCACTATTTGTAATCCTTCCGTTCCTTAATCTGCATGGGTTTATCTGCAAATCTCTGTGGCGTAATCTACATATTACAAGATTGCAGTACTGACCAGTCTGCATCAAGAAACATTTCGAAAGCAAAACAGATTCAGACATCACAAGCAATGCATTGATTATGGTCAACCATTCAGAATGAAAGACTTCTTTCAGAGCAAAGCCTACTTGTTTTATTGGGTTCTTGTATAATCTGATGATAGCTTTTGTGGTTCTGCAGAAAGGCAAGTGGTGCTAAGGACTGATATAGCATGATTCACACAAGCCCTGGGGTTTGCACTGGTAGCAATTTGTCAGAAATATGAAATGCTGCTGTTTGACACCAATGGTAGCGTGACACACGCAGCCCCTAGACATCGTATCACGATGCGAGTGGGGGGTAGGAGAGCGCATTTAGCATTGTAGACAGTTCAGCACCCCTTTGGCTCTTCAAAATCAATCTCAACTCTGTTTAAATTAAGGCACAATACAGAGACTGGCCATGAAATGCCATTGATAAAATGACAATCAATATGCTCTAATAGCAAATTCATATAAAGTAGAACTAAAATAGCATCTGGATTTTGAATTACAGACAGCTGTGATTCACATTTCAGCTATAAGCTTGGTTGCATTGTACTTTTAAATGAGACAGACATTCAAATGCAATTCTGCAACAGATCACACAGCTTGTCTCGAGGACGTAGGAGGGGGTACAGTTGGCAGTTACCGCAGATCATTTCACACGTTTACAGCTTTTTGTCTTTCTGGACCCAGACTGTTGACAATGTGACAGACGGGGGTGAGAGACGTGATTGCTTTCTAATCAACCCTTTTGACATGCATTATTGGAAATCTGACATCTTTAAAAAGCACCAAGGCTTGTTGCAAAGACCGTGTCTGTGCATTGGCACAACCAAGGCTGAGAATGTGAACTGCAACCTCAAAGGAAACGAAAGATATCATGGTTGGTAATAAACCATCTGTAATAATTTTAGGTTATGCCAAACCTGAACGCAGTTTAAATTATCTCACAGACAGCACGTATGTTTACAATCTTGAATCCAATTCAAAGCTACTGAATGGAATTCTCAGGAAGCCGACTTCAGTAAACAGAAAACTGTCATTAGTTTTGTTGTTTCAAACATGACGTTTTTCTGTGGAACACAAAAGGAAATGCTAGACGGTCTCAGTGAACGCTGACCAAGGCTGTTAGTCTCTAATACTAACATCATCTTTTGTGAAATAAAATCATAAATAGCATAATTAAATAATGAACAAACCTTCGTGTTTTGTGAACCATCGTTTTAATAAACAAAATGCTGCTGATGAAATCATGCTATATAAAGGATTGCTAATACTGCTTTGAATTTATCAGCCTGAACAGATGCAGTGTGGTCATCTTATGGCATTATACACATCAGAGATGTGAAATATCATCCCTGCATGATTTAAACGCTCTGATCCACACAGTAGCAGAACACTTTAATATTTTATTAGATCTAAATATACTAGCTGTCACTGCATGCATTGCAAACTTGAGAACCTGGCAACCTCCGAGCACCGGCTGGCAGCTTGATGCAACCCGTATCAGATGCGCGTTTTTGCACACGTTTTGTTTGATATTTGGATGTCTAAGATTTGTGGTGTGTAAAAACAAGTGACTAATGTTTCCATTTATAGTTAAAACAGCAGAGGGAATAGAGACATGAGTACTGCAATGTGATCACAACCGAGTACACTGCGTACACTGACGAACGCTGTCAACAAGCAACGAGTAAAAATATAACAATAACACTGATATAAATTACTTCAATAAGTGTGTGCAATAAAACAAAGCTCGCGTTCTTATTAATACAACAGGCTTAACGTTACTCGACTCGTCCAGCGTTTGCAAGCGAAACTTGCTTATTTTACTTTGTATTCTCGCTAATATAGTCTATGTCGCAACACGTTTACAAATACGACAGTTTAATGGTTGCAAAAGCGCGTTTATCTGAATTTCAAGATGAAATTAAAGCCCAGAAAGCCAATGAGTTCACCGTGTCCCTTTAACGGACTGTGAAAATCTCCTCAGCCGACCGACGGGCCATTTAACAACTTACCAAAACCGCCGAGGGAATCCTCTGTAGTACACTAATTCCCACTCATTTCTGGCCGACTAAACGTTCAGCTGGGGTGCACCGACATTTACACTCCAACACGAAGCGGTTTGTTTCAAGCGAACCGGAGAAATTTCACGTTTACCGATAGGGGTTTTGAGGGAAAAGCCTTCTTAGGACAACTGATCACATCTTTCCATAGCAGCACCACCTGACAACGGAAATGACGCACATGGTGTGAGTGACGGAGCGGCGCGGCCAATAGAAAACGTCGTTTGTTGTTCCCGCCCCCTTACGTGCGTTCTTGAGATTGGCATTCTTCGCTAGTGTGGAATGATAAACGTACGCACTATGTAAATTAGTAGTAGAGTACTACTGCATAACTCCAGTCAAGTTTTGACAAATGTGCAGTTTTGTTAAAAAAAAATGTATTACGATGGAAATGAATCGCCATGAACGGAATTAAACAATAAAACTAATATACATTTATTATTGATGTTGCTGGCAGAAAAAAAAAAGATTAATCAATATATTTTCGTGAAAACTGTGTAGCTTCTTCCATTCCTCACATGTTTGTTTTTGCCTGTCATCACACAATATGGGTCAACAGCACTGGTCTGTAATTTTTAATATTATCTATAATAATATATAGATCAGTGTCAACAGATGCCAGAAACAAAATAATGTGTAAAATATTTATACCACACGTTTTTACCAGAAAATATCAATACATTGCTTGCTGCTTTTTGTAAAATATATATATATTTCATTTACTAGAAATTCATGAGTGAAAATTGTTTCCAGCTCCAGCATAGCAATGTTTCTTAAAAATATGCATGTTTATTAATATATATATATATAATAAAAAAAATTATATACGAGGACATGGTTTTTAAAGGTTATGTGTTATTTCACAATTTTGCTAAAATAAATAGAATCAATAAATATATGTTGATTTTTCTGTTAAGAACATTCTAGACATAATGTAATTATTTTAATTAATTAATTAATAGTGTCACTTTAAGAAAGATACGTCTCAAGAATCAGTGCTAGGTGAAATAAACATTACACATCGATTACATCCAAGATTAAAGGGTAATAGATATATAATAATCTACCTCTGTACAGCAAGGTTTTTTTGCATTCACAAGACCCTCGATATCGTATCCAATTTTAGATCCCCCCAAACTAACCGGCTTCACCCACAACAGCAAGTTTCAATTCAGTGGGATGGTGCAGAGCTGCATGTCAAACAGAGAGTGTTTTAAAGGGCAGTAACTGATTTAAGGCTGTGCTGTCTTCCTGTCTTGACTCAGCATGGCCTTTGCCTTAAACCACATTAAACACTTTTATAAGCCTGTGGCTAAACATTGGCCAACCCACGGTGTGTGGGGTGGAAACTGTGAATCATACTTTACTAGTGCCCATGTCTGATAAAGAAGCAGTGGAATTTGAGAAAGACTGCAAGGACAATTTCACGAGCACACTCCTTACTATAACATGTAGACCTAGCATTCACAGTCTGTCTCATAACCTTTATTAATTTACTTTCCTTCAAATAACCATCTCTTGAATAAGTGTTGCACTGGAATAACAATATATTTAAAACATAAAAATTTGGTTATTTGTGTCATTATTAAAATATTACTATCCTGCAAAAACTATAAAGACAATTTTATGTTGTGCTTATATTTGTATAACTTGCGGGCTTTTTGTGAACGTTTGTCCCAGTTTCTTAAAATAGGATTACGTATTTTATTTCTACAGTATTTCCAAAAAATAAATAAATAAAAATAATAAATCATTCACTAACATATATATATATAGACCTACAGTACATAGTTTTATTAATTTCTAAATTAACATAAATTGTAATTAAGTTTTATTTTAAGTCAATATATTAGAGATTTCTAAATGCAAATAGCTTTAATGTTTTTGCAGTGTTGCTGACATGACTGCAATGAAAATAAATGTTTTTGTTGTTTTTTAATCATATTCATGATGTTCTGGAACATCAAGCGTCCCAGAAATGCAGCAGTGTCACATCATGTCAAAATATTTTGCTGTGGGAGTCAAAAAAGCACAGGTAATGAATATTAGAAGCTTTTTCCCATGGAGGAACAAATGTGACAGCAATTCATTCATAACTGTGTGGGTGAGAGATTTGTCTCCCACGACTATTCAAATGAACACAGGGGTTTTCAGTATTGCTTGTCTGGAAAAGTCATAACAGTTCAAGTGCTTAAACAGCATGTGACATAGAGAAACCTGGAGAATTATGGGGGAAATGCAATAACAGTAGCTTCTTTTCATAAAGTTTACATTTCCTTCACATAAAACCACAGTCAGATTTTGGCCTGTTACAAAATTCTGTGCTGGAAGTTCAGAATGCTTAAATACACAAAAACTGTATTGTATCAAATGTCACAAGCTTACATTGGAGTGACTACTACTTAGTGACTATTTCTATGTTCATTTATTTAATAATAATAATAAAAACGTAAGATTTGTGATAAGTAATCTCACTTTCCCTGATGTCACCGATGCTGCATTATTCTATTGCGCCATCTAGTGTACATAAAGAAGCACTAACCTATTTGATTTTCTGTAACTTCATCTTTGAATGTAACGAATGTGCGATTTGCTGTTTACCTCAAAGGGATAGTTTAGCCAAAAATAAAAATTCCCTTCAAATTTACTCACCTCAGGCTATCCGAAATAGTGTCTTCTTAGAAAAGCGGCTTGAAACTTTTAACACTGAAACATTTAATATAAACGTCACAACATTCCACAATATCTTCGACAAATTTTAGTTTGTGTGTTAACTATTACTTTAACACAAATGTCTTATTTGCACACAAACACAGACCTTTGGTATATTGACCAGTCGACATTTGCAAAAAGAACTACTTTATTTCACATTCAAATCTATTTTACTATAACCGTAAACAGACACAAATGAACATTCAGTACATTAACCCTCAATAAATAAGCTCTATATTATGGTTATGAAAAATAAACAATCCCCCATACATATTGCATTGCTTTCCTTCCATGGAAGGTGGTTTCACGTATACATTGTCCCATTACATGATGCAAAAACTGCACACTCTTAAGACATTTTAAATTATTGAGCTTAAAATACCTGACTTTGTTGCACTCCCTTTAAATAAAGACAAAAAACACACACTGGGGCTTCCTGTAAAGCATTTCTTAGGATCTGCACTAAATATTTGTTGCAAGTGCACTTCGGTTTCCTCCATGACCTTGTCTTAATCAGTGCTTGTTGTGTGGATGCATATCCTGCACCTCTCGGTTGCACATCAAATCGATTAAAATGAATTCCATGTGCACGGATTGTCCTCTTAGACAACTAAAACTGTCCAGAAAAGGCGTTTTATTCTTTCCACTGACCTAAATGTCACAGAAGTGACTGTGACATCAAAGCCTCACAGACGTTTCTTTGAAGCCTGGTATCAAACCATTCGCTGAAATATGTGATGATATGGCCTGTGCTGTCTCAGTAGGTCCAAAGTAACCAAAGTAACGGAACGATTATGAAAAAGTGAATATGGTCCCACAGCAAGACGCATATTACATTTCTACACCTGCTATTTGCATTTCTCACATTCAGTGGGTGGCAGGAGATGAAATTTGTGTGAAATTCTCAAAGAGAGACTTTCTTGTTGAGCTTAGCTCTCGTTATAAATATATACGAATGCCACTGCCAGACAAAAGGCCTCTTTGCTGAGTAAGACATTGTAGCACTTCACCCTGCTTAACAGCTCTGTCACTCTGACAGTCAAAGGGAACATCAAGTTTAAGTCACAATCCATCCATCATGGCCAGGAGGTCGTCACCTTTGCTGCTGGAACTGGGGGCGGGTTCTCCGGTCTCTCCAAACTCCCCCATGATCTTAGCCAGCTCTGCATTGGTCTGTTTGTCCTGAAATGGGCCAGTCAAAGGGGAGTTGTTACTGTCATGCTCTCTGGTAGTTTAAAGTTAACTTAAGACTCAAAGCCTTTAGCCTGTCAAGAACCAATTAGACAAGCTGAGAACTTCTTCTCAGTGTGGGTGGATCACTAGTAATCGGGCATTACAATGTTTTCTGAGGTCAAGGATTTATGTTTAAGTTTATTACTCTACAAGGATACAAACATTCAGCCTTACCTTTGTTGCCTGGATATTAATAACTTCATAGGAAAGCTCATCCGGTCTTGATATCAAAGCTTCCCTGAGGGGATAATCTGTTTTTTAATATTTGTATGAAATCTCACGCAAACAGCATCTATTTCACTGATATGTCTAGCTGCATTTTCGTCATACAATGATGTTTGACTCACAAAACCTGTCAAGAACATGGCAGGGTCACATTTTACAATAAAAAATAATACATTACATTTTGCATTAAGAACATTTTTAAAGGCCTATTTTTTGATATAAACATACACTTGTATCTATTAAACTGCATATATACACTGTCAGTCAAAAGTTTGATTTTTTAAAATCACATAATATTTTTTACATAAAAACAAGTCATTTATTCTGACTGAGTATACATTTATTTGAATAAATAAAGTACAATATTGATACTAATTCATTGTGAAATATTATTATAACATGAAATAAATGTTTATTTTAATATACTTTACAACACTGAATTTTCAGCGGCTATTAGCCCAGTCTTCAGTGTCATAATACCATTCAGAAATCATTATATTATGCTCATTTGCCCTTAATATACGTTACTTATTTTTTAAATCAGTGTTGAAAATAGCTGTGCTGCTTAATATTTGTATGGAACTGCATCCTTTTCTAAAAAAAATAAAATAAAAAAAAATAAAAATAAAACGTACACAAGCAGCACTATATTCATGGCTAAAATCTCATTTATATTAAAATAAAAATCACTATATTAGTTATTAGAATAATTAAAAATAAATAAAATCTACACATATGCTTTCAACAATGGCATTGTCGTGCTTTTATTGTGGGGTTTTACTGAGACGCACAATTATCAAAAGTATCAAAATTAAAAAATAAAGACTTACTCTTCCTCCTCGTCAGTGGCAAAAAGGTTGACACGGAAACCAGAGTCAGTGTTAGCTGATTTCTCCACCTCCAGACCTCCCATTAGTCTAGCAAGCAGGTTTAGCTCTTCCTTTGCCAAAGGATTTGGAGTTGTGTTGACCTTCAGAAGTATATTAATTTTTTTAAATATTACATTAGCATTAAACATTTTTTAGAATTTTACTTAATTTTACTTTTATGATCAAAAGACCTACATATTTATATATAAAAGGATACAGTTTATCAATGTCAACTAGATTAAAAAAAAAAAATTATATATATATAAACAAACAAATCATAATCCTACCTTAATGTGCTGTGAGGAGTTTTTGGAGGTTCCAGACATGTGTGTCTCAACAGGGCGGCTCACACTGTACCTAATTGAACAAACAGGACAATAGTACAGCTGATGTTCCAGTGAAAGGCTATCTGTCTCAGCTTTGCAGTTAAATTATTAAAATATCAGTTAGAGATGATGCTTTGAAACAGATAAAACATAACACGTCATGAATTACACCCCTGCATCTGAAGGGGTGCGTCATATGATTCCACTACTGAATATTAGTAGAAGGCGGTTGATGCTCACATGTTTGTGCCCAGTTTGATGACTCGATCACCGTACATTTCAAAAGAACCCTCACGGAGAGCGCCATAGTAATTTCCACCGTCACGGAACTGCGTCCTTCTCACCTCCTCACCGCTACAGCTAAACATTCTGGGGAACAAATAAAAAATTAAAATTGATAAATCAAATCAACCATTTTACAGCCTCTCTAGAAGGAAAACATCTAATACTTTATATAAAACATTAATAATTATGGTAACACTTTACAATAAGATGGCATTTGTTAACATTATTTAATGTATTAACTAACATGAACAAACAACACTATTTATACATCTGTGTTAAAGTTAGTTAATGAAAATACAGTTCTTCATTCATGCTGGTTCACAGAGCATTAACTAATGTTAACACAACTTCTGATAAGGCATTAGTAAGTGCTGAAATTAACATTAAGATTAATACATTTATTTAACTCAGTGCGAGTTGCAATATTTGTACTTTTAAAATGTATTTTTGATTAAACTTAAATTAAATTTTGATTTAAAATTATAGCTTAAAAGATGGTAACCAATTAGAGAACCTGGATATATTATTATATCTAAATGATAGAGAAAAAAAAATAGTTGATGGAGATCAAATATGCCAACTACCTCTAACCTCTTTTCAAAATACTACTTCCTGTCACAGTCTAAACACAGACCCTGCTATACTTAGAAAATGTCCAAGTCTCTTGATAATGCAATTAACTATAAACCCTTACCGTCAGTTCTAAATGAGGGAGGTCGTTTCGGAACAAATATATGCACAACTATGAATAAGCGGCTATTTCTTTATAATGTTCAAACTAAATCCTGCCATTCTCAGCCGTTTCAATGCAAAAATGTGTTTTGCTGCAAGAAACAGACGCAAAATCCTATCCTGCTAACCTTATGAGTCCTGGGGGGTGTGTCCCATACGGAACAGGGCCTGATGTGGGGAGAACAAATCGTCCATTGGAGTTTTGTACTTTGTCTTTCAAGAAAATTGATACCTAAAACAAAAAAAGTTTCATCATATTTAGGCAGGCCTGTCTTTTCTGCCTATTCATAAACATGACCAAAATTTACATATTGGATTTTTGAGTATTCTGTATTAATGTATATATATCAAAATAGAAAAAAGACTTACTCTTATATGCATATCTTGAAAGAAGATGAGGAGTGTCTGTCTAATTAGTTGAAACTCTCCACCAGATAGAGGTGTATAGATCTAAGAGTTACAAGCAAAAATACACTTTTATAAAAATACACTTTTTTGTAATATTATTAATAATAATAATACGGGTGTGAAATAATATTACATTAACAGTTACCAACAATGAAAAAGAAAATTAAAAATACTGATTAAAAGCGCCTTTACGCAGAAGAGACCTTACTACCTCTACGAGTTGTTTGTTGGTTTCATCCACTTGGCTGAGGATGCTGGGAGTGTCTTTCACAAAGTCCCTGATGGCATCCATGTGGTTAAAGGACACAAGGAGGATGTCTTTAGGGCGAGGGCACAGCAGGACTTGATACTTGAACGCCATAGTCATCAAATCATAGAGCTGCGCATACAAATATAGTCATTATATATTTCATCATATTACACACCAGAGGGAGCCGTTCAACAACATTTCGTTTATCATAACCTGATAATACTTAATGAATATTTTAAAGTAAGTTCAAAATAGAATAGTGTTACTCTATAACTTTGGCTCATTTTAAAAGTAAACCCTGATCTGTTTACCATGAATACAGAGGCATTTGAAGAAGACTTCTCACTAGACAAACATAAAGCAAACAATTCAAGAAATTGACAATTCATCATTGACTTTAGACTTTACCTTGTCCATACTAGCTTGGTTGAGCCTCATGATGGAGGCGTGAGCCAGTCGGTCAAACACTGTCCTCAGGGCCTTCTTGGAGTACAGCTCCTGTGGTTTGAACAGCTCCTCCAGGAACTTCTTATTGAACATGGTGGTAATGATATCATTCATAACTATCGCAACACAAACACACAGAGAGAGTTGAAGAGAGTCAAAAGCAGTTCTGTGCAAATACGAAGCTGAAAACAAAGCAAGCTGAATGCAGTCTGTACTGTAGAAAGCAGTTTTGCCAAGAAAGACAGATAACAAAAATAACATAAATCAAAATGTAGTTAAAAACCAAGCTTTATTGTCTTGGCAGATGTTTTCACAGAGAAGCGGGCTGAAAACTGTCATCAATTGTTGACTGAGGAAGACACAAGTGCTAGAAACATATACTGCCATATGGAGGATTTCATTTATCTCTCAGTACTAAAAATACCTGCATCTTTGGGGTTCTTATTCTACAACGGTGTTTATTTTCACGCAAAAACTGTGAAATCACAATTAAAATAGCACAGAAACCCCATCTCCCTCTACACAGCGAGAGCCTATGAGAGCTGGCATGTGCACACGCATGCTACTTTGCTCTACGGCCAGTGGCAAAGCAAGCAGAAGGTTAACAATACCTCTTTTTCTGTCCTCCTCTAGCCAATCTGCTACAGTGGCTATAAAGATTGCAAATCAAAAATGACATATTTAAAATGTTCCTCGGAGGAAGTCAACTAAAGAGCAGGCACAGCATAAGCTACATGTATTAACATCACATCTGCAGGCAACAAGCAACTTAATCGTGTGTTTTGACCTCTGTGGCATCTGATACTAAAGTGTGATGTTGCCACAACTGCAAAGTTAAGTTTATTAAGAATATTTCAGAATGCAAGAAAGACACAGGAAACCCTGATACAGGAACGTATATTAGACAGGAAACCATGACACTGCCAAGCTGTTGAGCAAATGTAATTGAGTCACAATGTTGCCAGCAGCCAAAGCGAACATATGCTGAGCTTTTGACATGCCAGTTTTTATAAACTACAAGGTGTGAACGTACGGACAACCTCCGCAGTCAAAACTTCTTGAGAATATATTAATATATCTAAAAATAAAGTACATAGTGGACATATTTGGACTATCTATATCTATAGCATTTTGCCTTTACACAAAAAAATCCATTGGTATTCTTTACAGTGTTTTTTTTTTTCACTTGTAATTTAAAGATGGACTACATTGAGTTATTTTTTTAATATAAAAATTTTTTTTTTTAAAGCCACAACATTTATTTTTTAAGATTTTGTTAGAAAAGTGTGCTTGTGCTATAATTTATATTACTACATCTGATTTCTAATGAAATGACTCATTTTTTTAAGTGTTGAATATATATTTTAATGAACAATCTACTGCATAATTAAATAATAATACTTTTGCTTATTTAAGGTAAGACACACAGGTAAAAAGAGTAATGTACTAATAAATATCGCCATACTTTCCCACTTGATTGGTTTCATTAAAAAGATTGCATTAAAACATTTTCTGAAATATTATGTTTGAATGTAAAAATAAATTTACAGAACAGAATCTCAGTACTTTATTAAGCCAAATTCAAAATTCTGCAAGTAGGCCTATGTACCTTTGGGAAAAATAAATATACTTAAATTTATTGGAAATAATTTATTTCATGCTCAGTATACTTCAAATACATTTTCATATTTCTGTACTTAATAAAATGCCATGCAATTGTACTTTCAGTATACTGAATTGGAACAACTAATTTTGTACTTAACGCACTTTAACTGTGAGGAAGCAACACGCATTTTAGGTTTAATAATAAGAAATGTGCATTGTGCCCAAGTAATACTCCAAATAAAGTGGAATTAAAATGTTTATACATAATATTATGTATAAACATTTTAATTC
>JAUMHP010000070.1:14750929-14764098 GCA_032361065.1 Enteromius trimaculatus
TATATCCTTGCTGAAATAATAATAATAATAATTTGAACGATAGTGTATATTATTAATATATATATATATATATATATATATATTTTTTAAATAAATACTGTTCATTTTTACTGAAAAAGGTATCACAGGTTCCAAAAAACTTTCCAAAATTGATAATAAAAAAAAACATGTTATAATGATTTCTGAACGTTTATGTGATACTGGAGTAATAATGCTGAAAATTCAGCTTTATTTATCAGTGTATTAAAATATTAAACCATTATTTTTGCAATATTACCGTTTATGTATTTTTGATCAAATAAATGCACCTTTGATGAGCATACTCATGATTCAAAACTTTGAACGGCAATGATTGGGTTTGAAAGGATATACCGTATATGTTTATTGCAATTATGTTAGCACTTCTATTATAACCTTTAAAATGTAATGAAACAAAAGGAATGTGATGAAATGAAAGGAAATAACAAGCAGCCTGACCTGGAACCACGCAGTTCGATTAGCAGAGGGCCTGCTTTCTCCATGTTACACTGGTATATGGGGTTGTTCTTGAAGGAATCTTTGTAGTTTCCACAACCTCCTGCACTGGCTCCCTTCCACTGGCCATTTATCTACACATAGAGAGAGATGTTAAACCATCTGGAAATAGTTTCCAACAAAAACACTCACAAAGAATACTTTAAACAGTGAAAGCAGGGGTGTGAACTCACTCTTTTGGTGTGGATGAAGGGTGTTGGGATTTTGGAGAAATTAAACTTGCATACCGAGTACACCTGGAACAAGAGAAGATTCATGTTAATAGAATTAAAATACTATAATAAATAAAAGTGACCGCACTTGACTGCGTCTTACCCTTAGTGTGTAGTTGATGGTGTTTTGTTTCTCATACTGAGAGACAACCAGTGTGAAGGTGTGAGTTCCAGGACTAGTCAGCTTGACCTTGGTTAAGTAGTGAGGACTGTTGATCCTGATGCCATCAATGTAGGGAGGAGGTTCAGCTTCAGGAAAAAAAACAGAACCGAGCACAGAAAGGAATCAGAAGCTATAAAGAATAAAGATATACAAAAGTGAACGTATTTGACTTCTTGAATTATGCGTTTACTTACCTGGATAATAGACCTTCTTGCCATTGGTTTTGTAAACTACTAAAGTAATGAACTCCCGGTTTTGAGCAAAGTCATCCTAGAGAGTGAAAGAAAGTAAGTCGTAAGAACTTGACTGTAAATATAACTGTAAAAAAACTAAAGCAACTAACATGGTTAATAGTTATGTTCCCAACACACTTACATTTCATGCATTTTACAGTAACATGTTCGTGGACATGAAAAAGTCGTACAAGTTTATGGAATTCCCAGAATTCCATAACAGCTTAGATTTGATGCTATTTCATACAAATAACAGTGTTTCTTAATAGCATCTCAGCTTATAGAAAACCTACTCGTGATGATTCATCATATGGTTTTCTCACTTGTTTGATTATGGTGGTTGTCGGTATATGTTAAAGGTCCAGAATAGATGTTAGTAGCAGTGTGGCCCTGCTAATTCAGCAGAAAGGGCTGCTGGGTGTACTTAAGCAACCAGTTTCATTCTGATTGTAATGCACTGCAATGTAATCTGTTGTAGTACCTTGTCAGTGATGTGTCTGGTGAGAAGGACCCATACAGCAGCGCCCCCTTGAGGACACTGCACCTCCAGCTTGTACTGAGGATTATTGGCCAAGCTGTAGACGTCCTTCACCGGTCCCTGTTTGCCATCCCAGCTACTGTAATAGCACAATGCACATACAGTTTCTAATTATCTGCTAATAATCAGACATTTACATAGACGTAATGACAATAAAACGGACCTGTGAATACATGAGGATTCTTTAAACAGTGCTGGATTCCAGCTCAAATAGATGACATCGTAATACTGGCACAAGTCTTCCCAGATGATCCAAAACACACCTTAAAGAACATCCCACAACACGGTCAATAACTTCTTTTGCAATTATCGGTCATGTGTCATTGCTACTTTAGCACCGACCTACCATTGTCAAACTTCTGTGCGGTTTTGGGGTCAAAATTGAGATATTTGAGAAGATCTGGTGTCCAGTTCTTTTCGTCACGTTCACTATATCGCCCTTTCCACCGCAGATGGCTCCATGGGTTCTTCAGCTGGAGGAAGCGTTTACCCTGAGAGAACAAGCAGGTGATGATGATGTTGTTGTTATAGTCCTGAGACTCCACGCAGCAGAAGATTTTTAAAACAGACCCAGGGTTGTGAGCTTCACCTTGTGTTCCCTGATGTCTAAGACAGCGTATGCATGTGTGGGCACTAAACCCCACTTCTCCCCCTCCTCCTCAGTCATGACCCCTGTTGCCGTGGTGATAAGAACATCTCCTCTGTGAAACCTGCCAGAAAAGATCACCAGAATACCAGTTTTGTTGATGTTAACTAAAACCGAAATAACGAATAAAATCAAAGTATGAGAGAGAAATGTTGCCTTTGCAACTAAAATAATCTTAAACTGAAGTACTAAAATTATTACAATTACTGAATAAAATAAAAACAGAATTAATACAGGCGATATACTCTTGAATCTAAAGGAACATGTCATCTACAGCGGATAGAAACCAGTATATTGTGTGTGTACTGTGAATGTGTGCATACCTCTGGTAAAGCATGCGGAAAGTGTCGTCTTTGTTAAAGGACTGATTGTCTGAGTGCATAGCGATACGTTCTGGGATCCAGCCAGTGAGAGCGTGCAAATCAATATTCTACAAGAAAACATGAACGTTTCACCATAGTACTACTCTTCAAAGGTTTGGGGTCAGTACAATGAAAAGGTACAAAAGAAAATTCTGTCAATTATTAAAAACCATAATGTCATTTCAACCTTGTTAGAATTGCAATCATCTTCGAAACACAAATTAAAATCTGAGAGCTTTCTGACCCTGGATAGACAGCAAAGCAACGGACACTGTATAGGCCCAGAAAGGTAGTAAGGACATTGTTAAAATTGTCCATGTGACATCAGTGGTTCAATGTAATTTTTTGAAACTACAAGGACAAGCTTAGTGTGCAAAAAAATGTAGTAAACGACTTAACGATGAATTACATTGTGTGTACTAATAAAGTAAAATAAAGTGATTTTTCGGATTTTTTAAGACCGACTCGGAAGAAAAGAAAGCTCTCGCAAGGTCGGAAAGCTCTGATTGTATCAAAAATATCATAATTTCTATTTAAAGGGTTGGAATGACATAAGGGTAATTAATCGCAGAATTAAAATTTTAGCGTGAACTGTAATTTCTATTTCAAATAAACACGGTCTTCATCCATAATAAATATCATAATATCATTATCTTATCCATTAACTATCAGCCATAACATGAACGTCAGCCCGAATTGTAATATCTATGTATACCCTTTGTATTTTACGTAAAAGAGACATTCATTTTAATGACAGAAATGTTTCGAGAAGTCTGAAGTGCCACTCACAGAGTTGGAGCCTGGGAAATCATATCCTCCCATGACCTTCATGTAAGCCTTCTCAATGAGTGACACCCAAAGCTCGTTGCGATTACTGGAGTACGAGCAAAGTAGCTCTCCATTGCGATCCACCGGGAGGAAATCATCAATAATCACCTGACAGAGAAACACACAACTGAACTATAACCATACAGTCCTGAACCTGTTCATCTTCAAACAACACAAAACAAAAACTGGAGTTTAATTTGAGGATGTGTGGCTTAGAGAGGTTAAGCACCTTTCTCGGGACGCCGTTAATGTGCAGTTTCACCATGTACTTCCCACAAGGGTTATACTCTGGCTCTCCTTTCCTGTTCTGTGGGTAGATGATGCTACATACAAACATGCAAATAAACATGTTATCATTGTGGGAAACTCCCATTGACTACTTGTTCTATAATTATTATTAATGTAAATTACAGTAAAATAGAGGGGCTTGTACAAGAATTCTGTCCATTCCAGCCTGAGGACACATGACATTCTCAAGCTGATTCAGTACATGAGGCATCCAAAAAGCAGCCTCATAATCCAAGGGTTACACATGAGTCAAACTATTAGTGTAAACAGTAAGGCCTCGCACACCCGTTGTACCTTGTGATCAATTTTTTGTTGTAGCGTCTCTCATACGCTGCACTGATGGCCAATGAGGCAACAAAAGAACAGTCTGACACAACCGTCTGCAAACACGAACAAACAAAAGAACGTTACATGAGCTTAAAGTCACGTGAACAAACAATGGCAAAACTGCTTTAAATAATATTCAAAACTATAACTGCTCATGTAGTTTCTTGTTAACCGGCTGCTAAAGTTTGAATGAGAAGCAGAGATGCATTAAGTGTGACCTGCTTGATGCTGAAGCTGGACACAGTGTAGATCATGGTGGGGTTATTGGAGATGTCATCAGGTCGAACCCAGCGTGAGAATATGGCTTTCTGCTTCGGCGACAGAGCTAGTTTCCCACATTTGTCCCTATTTATAAACATAATCATGTCACCTACATAGTTTGACAATGCTATATTTCAATGTTATAAGACAGTTGCTCTTAAATATGTGTTAAAAAGCTTGGGGTGGGTGAGAATTTATTTAACGTATTTCAAAGTAGTCCCTTATCTTCACCGTGACTGCATTTATTTGAACAAAAATACGGTAACATTGTACTATTGAAAAATATTACTGCAAATGAAAAAAAAGGCTGGTTTCTATTTTAATATATTTTAAATGTGTTGCTGTGTTAGCTGAATTTTCGACAGCTTTTTTTATTATTATGAATGTGGACAATGGCTTTTTTTTTGTCTGGAAACCATAATATAGCTTCCAGGATTCTTTGTTGAATAAAAAGTAAAAAAAAAAAAAAAACATTTAACCACATTTATTTGAAGCAGAACTCTTTGTTTACGGTCACTTCTGATTGATTTAATGTCTCTTTGCTGAAATAAATTGTTCATTTATTTAAAAAAAATCTAAAACATTTGAAAGTTAGTGTAAATCTAAGCAAAACAGCTGTTGCAGGGTACAGGGTAAACAGCTGCACTTGTTAAAATTGCACTCACACCAAAAAATACTCACGAGAATGGAACAGGAAACGCAAACCGTTCTCTCAGGTCAACGCTCATGAATGGAACATATTCAATTCCATTTATCTTGGAAGTCTTCCTGCAAACAGATTAAAAAAAAAAGAAAAAATACGTAAGAATATATTTTCATAAGATTATACTTTCAAAATGTTAACAAAGGGATGGCTGGATGGCATTATGTTGAAACAAAGCAAAATAAAATAAAATATGCAATTATAGATGATATCAATAAATCAATTTTAATGTTGTGGCTAAAAACCAATAAATTAAAACACTTTTAACACTTTAAAATTATACAATACTTTTTCCAAATGAAAAATTTATGCCACAAGCTAAATTTAGGCATCACAGCCTTATAAATAAAAAAAGGATATTCATTTTGAGATTGACAAAAAAATATATATTTAAGACTATAATGAAATTGTAAGCAGTTTTGTAAGATGAATGAGGGTGACTGAGAAAGCACAGTAAAATATAAGACATCATGTTTGCTGTGGGCCTACCTGAGCACCTCGATCTCCTCCGCCGTGTAACGTTGACCCTGAGGTTCACTGGACTGCACTGCTCGAACCGGCTGTGTTTTGTCCTGGAGAGAGAAGTCTTGGCCCAGAGGAAAGAACTGCCTCACCTGAGCAGGGCCTTTAGATGCAGAGGACGCAGCCTTGTCCTGGTTTGCTGCTTTACTAAGAGAGTCTTTCAGTCCCTCTGCCCTGAATGTGGAAAAGTAGATAAAAACAAAGAATGTGCATTGTGCGGATTGGGAGTCATTCTATTTTTAAATGTGTTATAGTTGTGATTCTAGTAATATCCTACAGTAATCATCAGTATGCCACAACCTGTTGATAATGTGGTATTTCACTTAAAATAATATTAAAAATAAACAGAAGTATTAGCATTTCTGGGTAAACGGTGAAGCACCTGTCCAGAGCCTGCCGAGCAAGCTGCTTCAGTTTCCCCTGCAGTGCTTGATCTGATGTCTCATTGGACTGTTTGGGAGAGAGAAAGAGTTCAAAGATTACAGGGCTTGGCTCAGTTTCGAGTTACAGAGGAGCCTATATAACCGGCAGTGAGAGATATGAAACCACAACAACCAACTTAACACCACCGACTGTTCCAAACACTGACAACTATTACTTACTAACTGCTGCTAGTATCTGAGTCTACATGCACAGCTAATCATATAGTTCTTTATATACACTGCTGTTCAAAAGTTTGGGGTTAATACAATTTTTTTATGTTTTTGAAAGAAACCATGCTCAAGAGTAAAATAATAATAAACAGTAAAAAAACAGTAATATATAACCATTTAAAATAACTGGTTTCTTTTTTAAATATATTTTGAAATGTACTTTATTCATGTGACGGCAAATCTGAACAGTTATTGATTGTTACATTCAAAAATATGCAAAAAATTTGTAGAAAGTCCATAAATCGGTGCTCTTTGGATATGGGATTCTTTTACATAAAAAAATATTTATAAAACATATTTACATGGCTTTATAATAAAAAAACATTTGTGCACGCATTAAGGCCTTCATCACTGTGATACATTAATTTAGTATTTATTTATATTGAAATTTACTGTATTTACTGTCGTTAGTAAATACTGTCAGTTCAGATCAATTTAATGTATAATTATAGGACAACTCACCGCTTGAATACACAACTCCACAGCCTGTGTATAGAGCTCAATGGCCTCGTCTGCATTTTCCTTCTCGTCCTCTTCAAAAGCCTGCGTCACCAGGAAGTATGCCCTCTCCAGGTCTAGTTGATGCTTACTCTTCAGAGGGTCACTGCTCTGTGCTTGAACTAATCACAGGGATTCAGTCAGTGAACTAACACATTTACAGTGATTGGAAACGTCATAGCTTTGAAAAGTATGCAAGAAAAAACACAATAAAAGCGGATTATAAGATTTTTGTACTGTATACTAAATTTACCAGTCATTCGGTAGCTCATTCGGCAAGTTATTCAATGAAAAAATAGTCACTGTCAATGCTTCAGATTTTTGGCATTATGTGTTTCATTATTATAATTAAGGTTTTAAGCTTACTGACTGTTCTAACTAACTGACTTATCCTGTTGCAGCGGTTAAAACAAACTGAAATGAAGATTCTTTATGAATAAAAACTTGTAGTCTTCTAGTCATTTTTTCACACAAAGCTAACATTTAGAACTTTCATTATACTTTTATGGCCTTTTTGTATTCTTTTTGAAGCTTGAAACCAATCTTTGTTAAAAAAGAGCAACCAATACAATTCTTTTGTGTTCCAAAAGACAAAGCCTTAGTATTTCGCAACGACCTAAAGGTGAGCCATTAATGAGAGAACATTAATGGAGAGTAATGCTGTACTCAAATTACATAACATGAGAGAACGAGGAAGACAACTGCATTCAATTGTGGACTAGAAAATCTCACAGCATTCATTTGGGATTCCCAAATGCTGCTCACACCACTTTCAAATTTGGTGACCTATGTAAGCTTTCTGAAGGTTGGGCCGTGGAAAATATGAGCATAATTTCTTCCATCTGCAACAACGAGGAGGTTTCACTTTTGCTGACCACAGAGAACGGCAGAAAAAAATTCAGCCCCAAAGATGCAACTTCAAAGAAAGTGTATATTGGTGTCAGTTCACGTGAACTGACCGGCACTGTGTAGAGTCTGTACTCTGTCCAAGTACTCGTTTACTTTGTCTTGAATGTTCTCTAGTTTGGATCCAGCCATGCCTGCATAGATGAGAGCCTGGGCAGCCTCCTGTTCAGAACACAAAATAAAATATGAATATATATACATATTCAATATTTAATATATATTAAATATAAATATATTTAATATATGTTTAATGGCAGCTGTTATTGCCATAACAAGGAACAGGCTGATAATATATAATCCGTTAAAGAATATATATACTAATATATTAAAATAGGAGAATCTTACCTTATAGTAGAAAACAGCTTCATTGTATTTCCCCTTCTGATCGTGCAATACAGCTGATTTGGCAAATTTAATAGCATCGAGTTCAAGAGCTGTACAATCCATGATTGACGTTTAAATGTTATTATCTGAATACAGCTTCACGGTTATATGGCAAATCATTTTAACCTGTTCTTCATCATAGCAGCTCCTCCGAGGATTTGCGTTTCTTTCTTGAGTTGAACTTCCCGACCTCGAACTCCGAAATAAAACAAGGCGAGGCTGAACAATATCAATTTCAAACAGTAATGTCAACTTAGTGACCGTAAATAAGGTGTAAAAACACAACGATTCAACTTGCTATGATGACATCAAAACAAATCCTCAAGCCCGCAGTACTTCCGGATGCGGTGGGCGTGTACTGATGTTGTCACGACACGTCATTGCTTTCAAAGCGGATGCCGTCCGACTCATTTCCACGAATCGGTTCCTTTAAAGCGTTCATTTCAAAGAACCGTTCAAAAACAATTCAGTGGTTCTTATTTCATGTGCTGCCCCACATCCCTACCTCTAATGTGACATGTTCATGTCTAAAATGCTCCAGTAATGCCACATCAAGTAGTAAAGGCTATATTATAAGACAGGGACACATACAATACCTAAAATTAATTATAATTTATATTTAATTTACACGTTTGTTGGTAATTTTTTTTTTTTTACATGGAGTTTGAACAAAATGATCAGTCCGCTTCATGAACAAATATTTTGAGCTACTATTGTAAACCAATCCGCTGAAAAGATTCGACCCAAAGAATGATTCATTTGCGAATCGGACATCTTCGTGATTCGCGTAGAAGATTGTTGGAAAATCTACCACTAGAAATTAGTAAAATATGCGTTGGAATTATTTTTTGTTTTATTATTATTTTAAAACCACCCAGTTTCAGATGTGGCCCACCCAATCAGAAGTTACCAGATTAATTCAATTTAAATATTCATCACTTTTAGTTAGTCCCACCCACAATGTTAAGTTGACGACCTAAAAACATGAGCACGTTCGGTCAGTTATTGTTAAATTTAAAGGTGAAATATGAAGACAGTAAAATATATATATTGGATAACTCAATTGAAACTTAAGTCATTAGCAATGAATCTGAACCGTTTACATATCCGTTTATTTATCGGAAGCCTCTGAGGCAAGTGTGCTTGAAACGTAATCACAGGAACAGGGTTTTTTTTTTTTTTTAGTTACTTTAAAAAAAATATATATATATTTATTGACTGGCAAGTCTGCTGACCCCATGTTTGGAGAAATCAGAAATACAGAGCATTGTGTGCAGTGTGAATATACAGTGTAGTTCAAGACTAAATGTGAATGTGCATTAATCTCACTCTAACGTATGCATTACTTTCCATAAAAAGTAACTAAGTAACATAACTAGTTACTTTTTGAGGGGAGTAACACAATATTGTAATGCATTACTTTTAAAAGTAACTTTCCCCAACACTTGAACTCATCATTACGGATTATGATTAGGCTATAATGATTTTTATTTCGATTTATTAAGTGGTAATTTAAAGCTTTCTATAGTGTAAAATGCCAGCTGGAAGTGCCATCAGGCTCCACCAGAGGGCACTCCAGCCCGGACTAAGTGTACTGTTTGTCTGTCTCTCTGTGCTCCGTTCAAGACTTTTATTATGAACTCTTGTCTCCGCCCACCTTGTCTGTCGCCATGGCCACTCATTTGTTCCTTCACCCCCTAGCCTTGTTTTCGTGTGTATAAAAGTCTCGTTTGTATTCTGTGAATTTGCTGTTCATTGTGGTTAATTCCCTGTGTAAAGCCTTCCTTGTTTCCCTGTGTTTTTCCACGTTTTTGAGTTACCGTTCTCGACCTAGCCTGCTCTTGGACTCTCGCTCTTGCCTTGCCCCCTTTACATTGTTCGCCGTTTGCCTGACCACCGCTACGTTATTGGATTATTCTGTTGATTTTGCCTTTGATGTTCATGCTCGCTGTTTATCGACCCTGCCTGATTCTGCCCTGTGGATTATAGTAAAAGAAGGTGCATTTGGATCCGCATGCCTCGTCTCCTTGTTTCATATCGATATATTTATAATGTCTTTTTTCTCTGAGTTTTGGTTTATTTTCGTGAAGCGCTCAGCATCGTGTTTGTTTTCTTTATTTTAGAAAATCACAACAATTTGTTGATATTGTCAGAACGCTTTACAGTTCCGAATGATGCATTACTCTTACATTACTCTTACAAACTTATCAGAGAAAACAACGATGTAGGCTATTTTGTTTCCACTGAATAAAGTTCGAGTGAATGCGCAGCTGCCTTCATGTCGTGCAGCGCGTTTTAAATTCTACAAAAAACTTTGATATACCATTGCACATTTATTATTATAGCGCAGGTTTAACATTTAAACACTGTTAAATGCTTGAACTGTATTAGTATATCTATAGATTTTATTTTAGGCAGGTCGTGATGATTTGAGAAGACTAAATTGATCAAACATAGCTTATGATCAGCTCACTTAAATTTCTGCCGCTGGTCGCTTGGTCGTTACTTTAAAAATCAAAAACATATATTTTACAAACGAAAATATTCGTCTGTATTAACTTGATGATAAAACTAAACGAAATTCTGCTATTACACAGAAAACAGAACTATTTTGATAGCCGAAACAGTCGCCTATATGCGGGTTTGGAAGAAAAGGGAAGAAAGACGGACTCTGTTAGATCAGACTCGAATGTTGAGAACTTTTAACTCTTAATGTAAATTAATGTAGTAGAAAAAAAATGGGCCCATTCAGTTTTTTGTAGGCCCTGGTTGCAGTAGTTCAGAAACATCTGTCCACAAGCATGCACGTGTAAACCATTAGTTTAATTATGCCCCATAAAACAGGATGGGTAAAATCTGTATACAGTCTTTCTTCTCAACTTCAAACAAAACAAAGTCTGGATGAAAATGTTTGTGAACATGTCATAAAAACAACACCATATAGCTTGTATTTTAAAGTTTACTAAATAATATGATGTTTTAAATAGGTTTTTTTTTTTTATCTAATTAGTTTATTCTAACTAGTCTAGTTTTATCCATCTATCTATATTTCTGTCTGTCTGTGTAAAATAAATATGTCCAACAAGTGATAGTGTTTAAGAAGCATCAGAAGTTGGCAACTATATGTCATTTTGACCCTGTTTACACCCCGTATTGAACTATTCCACCTGTGAACACATCCTCTGTACACACAGGCATAAACAAACACATTTGATGCTGTGTAATTGTAACCCTATAACTTCTGATAAAAGGAGCTGTTGGCCGTAAAAAGTTGTTTAATATGTAGTACTGACCTGTAAACTGTGACCCCCCCTAGTGTTAGACATGTTAATCAAGTCTGTCTGGACTTTATTATCCAGTTGTTGATACTTCTATGTGACCTTCTTGATTTTAATAAGAAATAAACAGGGAAAACACATTGTTTATGGTTAAAACTACATTTCTAAAATAAAATTTCAACACTAATACATACTATTTAGATTTCTAAATAATGTGTAGGCTATTTGTTAGTGCTGTCAAACCAATGACAATCAATTTTTCATGCTGTTGAGCAAATGGAATAGACAACAGGTGGAAATTATATTATTATATGGAGTTATATGTGGTTCTGCAGGTGGTGGCACAGACCACTTTTCAGTTCCTATGCTTTCTGGCTGATGTTTTGGTCACTTTTGAATGTTGGCGGTGCTTTCACTCTAGTGGAGTGGTTTTCAAACCTGTCCTACAAGCACCCCTGTGTCAGCACTTAGTGTCAATGTGTCAGTGACTGGACCGCCTGTTCCCCAGACCTGAATCCAATTGAGCAGATCTGGGAAGTCATGTCTCACTCCATCCACCAACACCTCATTGCACATGCCCAGG
Source organism: Enteromius trimaculatus (assembly GCA_032361065.1). Lineage (NCBI taxonomy): Eukaryota > Metazoa > Chordata > Actinopteri > Cypriniformes > Cyprinidae > Enteromius > Enteromius trimaculatus. The sequence continues at coordinate 14,762,849 of JAUMHP010000070.1, forward strand.
AGCTGTAGGGAGGTCATACAGGCACGTGGAGGGCACACACACTACTGAGCCTCATTTTGACTTGTTTTAAGGACATTACATCAAAGTTGTATCAGCCTGTAGTGCAGTGGTCACCACGTTCGGTCCTGGAGGGCTGGTGTCCTGCAGAGTTTAGCTCAAACCTGCCTTAACACAGCTGCCTGGAAGCTTTAAGTATACATAGTAAGAGCTTGATTAGCTGTTTCAGGTGTGTTTGATTAGGGTTGGAGCTAAACTCTGCAGGACACCGGCCCTCCAGGACCGAACTTGGTGACCCCTGCTGTAGTGTGTTTTTCCACTTCAACAAAACAAACAAAAAAAACAATATATATATATATATATGTGTGTGTGTGTATTTACAACTACACACCATATCCGCAATATACAAAAGTATGAGTGGTCACTGACTTGGTCAACAAGCCCCGTCTGAGAGTCCGTTCTCCCCTTTTATAGGCCAGACTCCGCCCCTTCATTGACAATACTTCCAGAAGGTAAGTTCTCAGGTATACGAAAACCATTTTACATCAACACTCCAAGACATTCATTAAATCTAAATTGAGCAATAATATTTCCACCGTTAATTCTGTTGCTTCTGTCGGCAGCGCTTCACTGGCGTTGCTCATGGCAGAACTTCTGCCAGGATGTTCCATTGTGTTCAGAAGGTGCGTCAGCGTCAATGCTTCCCCATTACTTTGCATGGGTGACGTCAAGCGTTGCAGAAAAGAATTGTGGATCCGTCGGCAGCGAAAATTCTCAACTTTTGCCACGTGCAATGCCAGTGAAACGCCACTGACGGAGGCGTCAGCCAATCAGGATAGCTCTATGTAAATATAGAAGCCAGGCGGCAGCCAATCACGTTCATTCTGTTACGGTATGTTCACACGGGGCGTCAGCGAGAACGCTTGACCTAAGGCGTGGCTGAATTGTCGCGTGAACGTACCGTGTGTGAGCCAGTGTTTGCAGCGTGTTTCTGTGTTTGCAGCGTGTTTCTGTGTTGTCAAACTGATGAAGATGTTTTCTTAATGTGTTGTCGTTTTTTTCTGTTTGCATGTGTTTACTGAAGTTTGCAACATTGAGTTCTCTCGGCCACCGTTATATACAAATACAAATACATGCATGTATATATTTAAGACAAATATGTTATGTTTATATACTTATATATCTCAACAAGACCAGATGAAACGTCTAAATTATCAAAGTTAACAGAATGTGTTAAAAATATAAAAGAATGG
>JAUMHP010000070.1:14771967-14825369 GCA_032361065.1 Enteromius trimaculatus
TTACTCTGTTGTGAAGCTGCTTTGCAATGATATGTATCATGAAAAGCGCTATACAAATAAATTTGAATTGAATTGAATATACTTATAAAATACTTATATAAAATATAAGAAAATAAATAAATATGCAAGTAAACATATATATATATATATATATATATATATATATATATATATAATACACTGTTTACATATTACGTATAGACAAAAACTTATTTTGGATGCAATAAATCGCAATTAATCATTTGATAGCACTAATATTTTTAAATGTTGTCAAACTTGCTTTTGCAAGATATGTTATATATACAGATATCCACAGCAGACACATTCACTTAGTCTTTGATCTCCTGAAGTCTATTTCAGATAACACATTAGATGACCATTACAGCTGGACAGTAAAATCTATAGTCCTTTAAATGCAGACTGTAAAATGTGACTTTTCTCAGACTGTAAACACGTCACTGAGAAATAATGGTTTGTCTACATTTTTCCTCTGACTTAAGAGGCATAACAACGATTTGACATTTAAACATGTCGAGACATTCAGTTTTTTTAACTCAAGGCAAAATTTGCAAAAAGAAAAAAACATAGCTTGCTTTAAAAGAAAAATGAAATGGATTCCTTCAAAGCCCATCTGTGCGTTTGGTGAGAAATGTAAATGTGGTGTTTTTCTTTATGTATCCTAATTAAAAATTGCTGCAAAACAAAAAGCTATATTTAACAGTGTGAGAAACATAAAATAGCTGGAATTTGTTTGCACCAAATAAAGCAAGACTCACTGGTAAGGCATGAAAATCACTTCGGCAACCCACTGAGTGAATTTCTCAGTGAAAACAGAAAGATAGCAAATAGTTATCAAGAGCAAGTGACAGAGGGAGGGATATCTCCAGTCACGCCTCACCTAATCTAGATCATTTTCCAGCACCATATGGTCCACATCTTGGAGAATTTCTGTTAACATGCACTCTCTGGGTGGCCTTCAAATGTGCTAGAAAGACTCAGAATACACATAACACATTTAACAAAAAAGAAGTACCACTGCTTTATTTGAAGTGTTTCTTAAGCACAATATAAACATATTAGAATGATTTCTGAAGCACCATGTGATGTGAGATTGAATGCTGATGTTTGCTAAACCCTTTTTTTGTGTTGATCTGTTTCGGGTCTGGGGTCTGTTAATCTATTTGCTCTTAAACTAGTTCTCTGACCCTGTTTTTGGAATTACGACTCTTTCCAGAATAGAGGTCTGTTCAAGCTGCTTAGTTTGGACCATGTTTGGATTGTGGTTGGTTGTACACTGTATTTAACTTTATAACCATGATCAATTAATTGAGACGTGGCAAATAATAAAAAGGTTAAGACTTAAGAACACAACAAACACTGAGAGAAATCAGTGTCTTTGACTCAGCCTTTTGAAGACTATTAGAAACACAAAAAGAAATCATGTGTTTTCCTTATGTCACAAGGGGAAAAGAAGCAGGAAAAGCTCCATTACTAAAATGTGACAAAATGTTACTGTATTATCTAAAACCTATAGCCAAGATCAACAACTGCTGCATTTAGAGAACATTCTGTGCTAAAGGAATTGCTCCTTTTAAAGCAATATCGATTTTCACACGACTTTGAATAAGGTTAAATATCTAAGATGACTTTGAAGACTTGAATGTTTTTAGAAGGGGAGTAAGATTTCAGGATTACTCCTAATCTTTTTTATTACAGATCTCAAACATGATGACTTTCTTTAGAATGGCAGAGAGAAAACACTAAAGTCTTTAGTCCAATCACTAAACATAAATATTGGGAAGTTTCCTTTTGCAGTGTTTATCCTTTAAGTTAAGCAGTAAACAAAGGAAACTCGTTTCCGCAGTGGATGATTGCTGTAATTGAGTAATCTTTTGAGCAGAGGAGCTTTACTGCTTCTCTCACTAAAATTAGGTGCAGCCTTAAGGCTTGTTACGTGGAAACTTTCTTATTAAGTGCATCCAATACAAATTTTAGCATTTCATTTTGCTAAAAAAAAAAATTTTTAATGTCTTTTCAGCTTTATTTGAGAAAACAGAAAATGTTTAGAGCTCATTTCCAACGCTGTTTTGCAGCTCTCCATCAGAAATATCACAACTCTTTTATCCATGTTTGCCATAGTTGAACCTCTGGAGTGGAACATCACTCATGTTATTTTATTTATTTGATTAAATAAGAACAAATAATTCAAAGATAACATGCATTTTTAATTCCTAAGTACAGCGTATAAGACAATTTGACATGTTTACTTTTTTTTTTTTTTTTTTTAAATAAAGGTTGTTAAAAGGAAGGTTCACCCAGACACAAAAAATATGTCACTGTGTAATTACCCTCATGTTGTCATTTCAAACCCTTGTGACTTCCTTTCTTCTGTGAAACATAAATTTTTTTTTATTTAACTTAGCATAATACTAAAACAGATGGTGCATGAACAGATTTCCAAGGAATCACAGTAAGTTTCTGGCCACAGCAATTCCTCACACTGTTCCTTTGGCTATGGAGGGATGTTATTTCAAATGGCACTCTCAGTTGTGTGAAAAATAATTCCACAGAAAAGCTGATATCCCAAGAGCCCATAAAAGATGGCATATAACCAGAAGCAACTGAAAAAAGATTCAGCTGGCAAAAGAAACATTTGTTGGTGCTATATAACATTTATTTTTCGAACCAGATAATGGTGTAAAAAAAGCATGTAAGTAAGAAGTTGTGTGATTTCATAGTTTAAATTAAAAAATCAGAAAAATAACAAAACAACAAAATGTAGGACTAAAATGTCCAGCTGTGCTTCCCAGTGAGGCAATGACTTTACGACATGCTTTAACGGTGCCCATAATTGGTTTCAGACAGGCTTCAAAGAAACCATTACATCATGTCTAATGATCTAGAAAGGTGGCTCTGAAACGACACATTGCAAGTCTGCAACACAATGTTAAACTTTAATAATAAAATGCAACTAACCATAACAAATAAAACATTCTAGATAAAGTCCTAATTACATATCACTGAGAAATACATTTTCTGTGAAACTGCTTTTAAACAACATGAATTGTAAAAAGCGCTATGATCATGAACTGAATTGGAAAGGACAGCGAAAGAAATAGACTTGAATATTTTAAAAGGGAGGAGGACACGTATAATAGTTGAGAATATTTTGGCACAAATGAAACTCCTTTTGGGAAGCTTACGCAATGCAAGAAGCATGTTGCATGTCATTCCTTCATCCCTTAAAAAAAAAAAAAAAAGTAGACAGAAAAGCTGTTACCCACATTAAATACAGATTAATTTGTGACAAGAATAAACATAGTCCACAATTTGTTTTGTGCAGTGAACTACTGGCAGCCAAAAAAATGACATCAAGAAACAAACAAAAAAAAAACAATATACTTGAAGTAAAACAATGTAGGTTGCAGAATCCAAAGTCAGTAGTCTACGACAAATTAAAGCAAATAAAAAAAAATTGTGACTTAATTAATCAGAGTTGCCTTGTTTTATTTTTTGATTTAGGGACATATTCTGTTAAGTCAGTTAATATAACATCTGTGATCCAGAAAGCAGTCTCTCAGCTACACCATGGCAAATGTTTACTCTGACCAGCTTGAAAATTATCTGTAGTATGGGTAAAAATAGTTGTTATTGCTGCTGTAATATTCACTGTGTTGTAATAGTACAGTAAATAATATCACATTCTAGGCCAAGGATGTTCAAGAGGACTGTTATCCATCAGCTGGCAAGTAACTTTTGGCAGGAGACTCTAAAGGGGGGATGATTAACGCTCTACATTTGGAGTATGAGGTCATTAAGCTGGCTTGAACATAATCTATAAATTATGTGCTGAAACGAAAAAAATGACAAACAAGAGATACTTGTTCAAGATAAACAATTTCACAAGAGGAACAATTAAGCCAAAGTTTGGGCTTTGTCTGGGTTAGGGAACTTTGCAAGCTGATAAGAAAGTTAAAGACTACATTTCCAGGAACTGCTCAGCAAGCAGTGGCTGAAAAGAAAAAGACAGACCGTGAGTAACATTGAAGGACAAAGCTAGGCTGACAAGGAGCGGACACAAGGGAGGAGAGAAAAATATATGAGCAATGTGCTGTGCATTTGCTTTAATTATTATGACATTATTCATTTTGGTCTTTACAATCTTGCAGGGCCTCATGCCAGAGAAACTCTTCTCTGAAGGCATCAAGTCATTTGATCTGAGTGTTTATAAACTGTACGGCAGGGAGATGGTAAAGCATTTTAACATATTAAACACCTTTGTCCGAGACATTGTTTTTGATGCCGTTAACTGAAGTTACCGACTAAATCAGAAACATGTCTAGGATCATCTGCCTTACAGACTTTCATATCTGTGTGAAAGCTACAATTTCCTTTTATGAGACTAGGAAATCCACTGTCAGACACAAATCTTTTGTACAACTGGTTACAGCCATAAAGTAATACATAATATAAAGTCTCACAGTGATAGTTAAGATTTGACTTCAAGGAAACTAGGGCTGTACTATTTATTTTTACTCATAAAAGTTGGGTTTATCCTGTTTTTATGTTCAGTAAATTATGTATTGTAGGCTACTTTCCCTGCACATATAAACTAACTAACAACAACAGCTTCATCAAATGCCCCATCTTTGTGTAAACATACTGATCTTAAAATAGATGCATACTGTATGTGTGAACTGTCCAAAGTTGGTTTCTTAGTTTGTCAGGAGGGTTTTTTCATGCCACAGAAGCAACAAAATAAAACTATAAATCAGAGAACAATGTTCAGAGACACAATAAACTTCCCTGTAGACATCTTAAATAAAACTACCCTGCCACACAGTATTTTATTCATTTATGTATTTCTTATGTTTTTGTGTCAGTGAGAAACAGTGTGTATGTAATGTATCCATCTGAATATCCCAGTTGTCATTAGAACAACTTAACATCTCAAGTTCACTAAACTTAACATTTAAAAGGAGTCATATGATGTTGCTAAAAATTACAGTATTTTGTGTGTTTGGTGTAATCCAATGTGTTTGTCTGTACAAATATTGAAGTAAGCGAACAGACCCTTGCATTTTAGGATGTTCACATAAAACATGAGTGCTTGAACAAAGCAGAAACCACAAAACACATCACAGAGACCAGCAATTTAAACTAAAGCATGCAAAAGCCATCTCTCAACTTGAGTTTCTCAAGTCCCATCATCACAAAACCATTTTATTGTTTATTTTTTGCAAGCATGGTACTCATGTGTTTTCATGGAAGACAGGTATGCATATTAAAAGTAAGAAATGTGATATATAACATTGTCTGTTGATTGACCAAAGTAGAAGAGTCGTGTAAAGAATCAGTTAATTTCTCTGCTGAAAAAAAAACTACAGCATAATGGTGGATAAGTATTTAGGTTTATCCTTTCACGTGCCGGCATAGGACCAGCGTAAACCAGCAAAAGGACCTTCTTGAACCAGCATCCCAGCTTCAAAACAAAGGACCAGTTTAAATCCGCAAAAGGAGCTTAAACCAGCTTTCAAAACATACCTAACCAGCATATGCTGTTTTTTAGAGCGAGTGATTGGATGGCTGACAGATATTTCAAGAGATTCCAAGTCTTGTAAAGCTGAAGAGAACTGAACCCAGAAACTTAACTAGATGGAAGTGAATCACAGACTAATTAGACAAGTCCATGCAACACACTAATATTCTTTATTTTACAGTCAAGTTGGGTTTATGCAAATAAGCATTCATATGGCAATGATTAGCTGGTGGTCTGGGTGCTGTTTATCTCAGATTTGTTTCTAACAGTTTTTCCACCATGCAGTAAATGTGCGTTGTGGTTAAAGGAGAGCCAGGTGCACACCCAACAAAGTATGCAAACAGCTCGATGTAAACAAATCATTTTAAACTATATGACTTGCATATGGCCAATGCCACATTTACGAGAGAAGTAACACACGCACATATGCAACACACACTACAGACATGATGAACACATTGGTTTTGAGCCTAGTTGACACTAAGCAGTAACCATGAAAGTAATGTAGAAGTTTCTGTATAGACATAGTGACGACAAGATTTTTTGGTACACCTTTATGCCAAACCTGTTTCCGGCTTAAAGAGAAAAAAAAAGCGAATTTCTCTCAATTTATACTTTTGCTATTTTATACGTTTCTAACTTTTTATATCAGATTTAACTTCCTAAACGCTCTACAGGTGATCAACTATCTCTGTCAGTTTCATAAGCAAGCTGTTGCTTGTTGTTCCTGATATTTTAATAAGAATTCACTTCAAAATTCAATCAAATTGAGCACAAAAGCCACACTTTTTTTTTTTTTTTTTTTTTACATATTTTGCACTTGTCTTGACATTCAGTGTGGACAGCAAAGACAGAATTTAATTGTATAGGGAACCTTGTTTTCCTCACTGTGCACATGACAACTGTTACATCCCTAGGACGTGTGTATTAATATTTATTGATAAAGTGCTTTTTCCTACCCTTTGGGGAATGCAGTCCCTGTGCTGTGCACATTCTCTCTCTCTCTCTCTTTGCTTGGCAGTTAATTGCTCACAGGTGATGCCCATCAGAGGGTGGCTACAGATGGTGCTGCTACAAAAGCACACACTCCCAAGAAGAGGGTCACTTTTTCCCTGCTCCAGATTTTTTTTGCGGGTCTGCTCCTTAAAACAATTGTTGATTGTGCAAATTTGATAACTATTAAAGATAACTTAAGTAAGTTGTACCTTTATTTTCCATTGACCTGTAAGGTGTGCTGGTGATCAGACAGCTGGTGCAAACTACTTACATTTTTTTTCGTGATATTAACGGGTATTATAACTTGGTTATTTTTATTTTGGTTGTAGTTAAATGGGAAGCAGTTGGGAGAGGGTGCCCTTTTATTTCTAACCCATTTTTATTCCTGTTTTTTAGTTAGTAAGGGAGTTGAGGAAAGCCTTCGTTTATTTATTTTCTTTTACCTGGTTAGGTTATTTAGTACTCCCCCAAACGGTTAGTGTTTTTTGTTAATTTGGGCTCGGCCCTCTCCTGATATCCCATGCTTTGAGTACCTGTGAAAAAACGTCTGATTACGTATCAAAGAAAGTGTTGTTGCCTTTCTGGGGCAGTGGACTGAAGTTATCCTTTCATGTTTTCATTCGTGTCTTCGTTATAAGCGTTAGTTCTTTTATTACTCTTACTCCCACCCCTAGACTTACGGGAAGGGGGATGTAACAACAACACTTAAAATATTTTCACTATGCACTCAGCCAATGGCTTTGGTAACATGCGCACACACTTTTCTCCTTCCATATTTGAAATAATGGAAAACAAACAGGGACCCTGCTAGTTTCTGAGGAACTTAGACTTGCTTAAAATTTGCTATTTCCAATCACGGAGAAACATCTGCTCAGCAGCACAGCTGTAATTGGAACACTCTGACATGAATTTATATAAGACACATCCCACTGAGATCTGCTTTTGTGATGCTAGAACATCAATTCTTTTCACAGACAACCAGAAATTGTATGTTTTTGAGTTTGCCTATATATCAGAATAAGTAAAATACAATAAATAGCTTGCACTTTCAAAGATAAATAAAAATGTTAATCTGTTTTTTTTTTTTTTAAGTCATAAATTTGGATACAATTTGCAAACAATCAGACTAAGGCAAAGGGGCAAAAAAACACCAAAATCAAACACGGGAATACGAGACCTTGCGACAATCTCAGTTTGGTGAGCGTTTAAATGCAGAAAGACAATGAGTGTATGGGTGTGGTTAATCGGATGCAGGTGTTGATTACAGAATGTGAACAGGTGTGGGTGTGTAATGAATGCATGATGGGAAGTTGAGTCCATAATGGAATGTGAGTCCAGGTAAGGTGAAGTGATGAGAGTGTCCTAGGGCTCCACTAGAGGCCACTGTGACAATCCCACAGGCATTAACCAAAACAAATCTAAACAACCTTGTCTGGCCAATTCTGCAAAATGTCCCCATTCTGTTTACCATTGTCTGACACATTTATTGGATAATTCACAGAACCTAAATCTTGATGCTATCCATTCAGTCAACATTTGTTTTCTTTCACCAAGAATGTCCATGGAGAATAAATGTAGCAATCACCATAATTAGTTGCATTTGTTAATGCATGCTCCCATATAAAACTACAGCTTCATTTGTAGAAGTCAAAAGTTTGAGAATGTGTGGCAGAGAAAACATAATATTTAAAATAACATCAGCCAAACAGAGTCCCTGCCAAAGAGTTTCTGAAGAACTTCTCTTGAATTTAGTAGAAACTACATTTAAAGGGGCCTGTATAGCAAATTCAGTTCAATGGGCCCAGAATTCCAAGCAAAACCTCTGTCCCAATTAGATCCTCCACCATAATTGACCACAACTCCATCACTTATCTTTATGTGAAGCAGAAATCTGTATGTTCGTAAAAAACTGATTAATAAATAAAAGATTTTATCTTTAGACCTTTGCTTTCTCTGGTGATTTCTCTCCTTATTTAGAGCAAACTAAGTAAAAATGTCATCATGGATTAGTTTATTACAAACACTAAGATTTTCCCTTTAAAAGAAGTCATGTACACTCCTGAAAATAAAGGTGCTAAAAAGGTTCTTCACAGCGATACCAAAGAATAACCATTTTTATTTCCACAAAGAATCATTCCGTCAAAGGTTCTTTGAAAGAACCATCTCTTTCCTAGACCTCAAGAACCTTCTCAAGAACCTTCTTTCACCACAAAGAACATTTGGTCAAACAGGAAGTTCTTCAGATGTTAAAGGTTCTTTATGGAACCATTTACAAGATTTATTTTTAGTGTAGTGTAGAGTGTAGATTATGCTAGTTGTGGACTATTGGAGTCAATTTATAATTTTTTTTTTGTGTAATGGTATGTGGACTATGTGTAGGAGAACTTACAGAAAGAGCACATGTTCTGAATTAAGATGTTTTAACACAAAGGATAGCAAAGTGGGTATATTCATGTGTGGCCGAAATTTACAATGAGCCAGTTCTTTTTGACATCTTTTAAGGTGGATCCATGCACTTTTTTGATCTAGTCACCAGTGTTTGACATTACATTTCTTCAAGATAACTTCCAGGGCTAGATTAAGGAGTTGACAAAAGCCAGCAGCTTGAGGTGAAGGCCCATCTGTGGTTGTCTGGGATTGTTCCCAAGATATATGGTTAAAGCTGGGGAGTGTAAGAGGCAGACTGTGTTCTCATTTAACTAAAATGTGGTCCCTGGTGACAAGATCATCTATTCATTATTGTGTCAACATATATTCATTTTGCACATTCGTTTTATAAGGCGCTAAAAACATAATATATACTGGTCAAGACATGCGTTATGCTAACAATTATCTTCAATACTCCTAACAGTGTTTAAAACACTCTTGTTTATTGCACAGAAATCTGTGCACTCATTTAAATGCGGCTGGATTTGAGCAAATAGCACAATATTTTAAAGAGTGCTATGAAAACGAATATTATTTCGGTATAATTTTCCAAATGAATCGAACTATATTCAGAAACTTGATAGGCATTCAAATTCAAGAACGAAGATCCGGCGGGGAGGAGGTTCAGTGAGGAGTGGTCACAGGGTCTATGTACAACGCGCTCGTGCAGTGGATTGTTGTCTCGCACTCCGACAGACGTACAGTAAGTGCACGCGCTTCATTCTTTCATGCAGAGGCATTGCTTCAGTTGTTTGCTGAAAATGATTCTTGAGTGGTTCTGCAAGTGTTTGGAGAGGACTAAACACTGCTAAAAATATGACAGTGTAAAGTAGCCTAACTATTTAACTATATAACTATACTGGTTCAAAGTAAAGCTCTCTGCTTGCATTTTTATTAAAACTGTGTTTAAAATGGGTTAAGGTTACGTACTTTATTATATTGATGGTTAAGATGACATAGCTGCAAACAATTATGCACATTTTTTGACACATGTTTTTAAATCAAATTTTAGTTTAATTTAAAATTTTATTCAATGCATTTGGCCAGTAATAGTCTATATAAAAAGCAACTATTTCGTTATATTATTGTAGACTAGACATATATATGCATTTTCATTCAAGATTCAATATTTACATAAACAGCCAACAGAAAAAGTTCTTAAGCAGTATGTCCACTGAAACAGTTTTTGAACAGTGTCCACAAAAAGCTAGGTTTTGTGCAATTTAATGTACAGTAAACTATATTCAGTCTAGCATAATCAACAAGCCTTGTGTTGCATGGTAAAATAATATTTGTTATACAAATGTTAGAAGGAAGAATAGAAGAATAATTTTTCAGTGTCTGCAATATTTTTGTACACACATCTTGAAAACTTGGCTCAAGTTTATTATGTAAACTATAACATAGCATGTTATTATTATACATACTATGTTGGACAGAGGGTACGGTGGCCGAGAGAGCTCAAAGTGCTGGAATTTAAGAAAACACATGCAAATAGAGAAAACACCAGCACATTAAAAACACATTTTCATCAAGTTGGACAACAGATGCGCTGCAAATCCTCACAACATGTGCAAATGAAAAAACACACTGCATATTGCTCATATCACAACAGAAATGTTTCAAGGGGAACCAAAAAAGTGGCGGACTGCTAAAAATTTGCAGGGATTATTCTGCTATTTATTTCGACAATTAATGAAGCACTACCGATTTATTTTCACTTACCTTGAAAGCATAAGGATATTAATTTTAAGCCTATAAGTTAGCCGTCTAACAGAATAACATTTTAGTTATTCACCGTTGGAATTCGTCAGATTATTAGGCTAATACTATCCAAAAGACAAAGAAATGATTCAAACAGGTTGTATAGAAAAATTTTCAATAACGAAGGGAGGATGTTTTCTCTTGTCTTTGATATACTAAATCCGCAATTAAATTTTAAAAACATGAATTAGCCATGTTTTATATGCAAGTTTTCAGTAAATGCGAAGCTCAACGGCGCCATCTTGTGCATTAGACCCATATTGCAGCTGGTCCGTCACTTTTTTAGGTCCCCTTGAACATTTCCGTTGTGGTCTGTGCAATATGCAGCGCGTGTCTTAGTTTGCATGTGTTGTGAGGTTGGCAGAACTTGTGTTGTCAACTTGATGAAAATCTTTTCTTTATGTGCGGGTGTTTTCTCTACTGGCATGTGATTTCTTAAGTCACTTTCTTAAGTGATTTCTTAACCATGCGGAGGGCAGGGGGACACGGTCGCATCACAGAATATGCTGGCAGTATCATAAATCAAAGCACATGGCACACAGTGCTCGGAGGGGAACACTAGAAAATACGAAAGAGATTCTGTAACCTACTGCATAATGAGATTTAGCTGTTCGCGACAAACTGTGCCAGTATGAATGCACAATCGGCACGCGCTGCTCCAGCTCTGCATACGCACTGCTTCAGTGTGCAGTGTGAAACTTGCTTAAGGCATAGTCTAATAAGTGATCGATCGTAAGTGGTGTTTGACCAGATGCAATGGGTTGCCTTGATAAGATAGATGAAATAGATTTTCAGCGTGAGAAATTGCCAGCGTTGTGGCAGCCCTGTTAAAATTTTACCTTTTTCTGAAATAAGAAATGTAGCAAATGAATTGGGAATATACTACTGAAAGCTGTTGAAAAAGTAGGCAGAAGTTGTTCAGCTTTGGGTGGATATGCAGTGTGAAATGTCCTCATGTTTTTCTGTATGCCATCATGAATATAAAATTGTTTTTTTGGAGATACGCCATTTCATTAGCAGGAATTTCCTTCAGTACTGAAGTCTTGCATTCAAGTGTGTCGCCAATCAGATAGGGGCCTAGTTTGATTTGGAAATGAGGGGGAAATGTGGTTGCAACAGTTCCTGAGGCACAGTCTCAAGCTCCTTAAATAAGAAATACATCTATTCTTTATTTTACAGTGATTAAATTGCACAAAAACACTTTTAGAATGTCTGGTCAACTAACATCCTTATCTAGACACAATTTGAAGGGTTTGACAAAGCCAAAGATCATGGATGTCTTTTTAATTAGTTTCATTTGGTTTTTGTTTGGCAAAAATTTGCTCTTGGGTTTAGGGATTTAAAAAAACGACATTAACTGTGCCTGTGTAGCTCCAGTCAGAGGTGATCAGATCCATATGTTCTATGCTGTCATCGTGCTTGATCACACAAAAAGCGTAGCGCCGTAGATTGTTTACATCATATGTAACATATGCAGCTGTGTTATAGACAGGGTCGGTATGCAAAATAAATGCGAGTAATTTGAAGAGAGCATCAAAGGCGTTAGTTTACCTTACTGGATGTGTTGTGCATTACCACAGAGCTAGAACATTTGCCATTGTGGAGTACAGTTCTAGTCAAGGTCTTGGGTTAGTGTTTTTTCCCCCCAATTATTTTTCTTGGTACATGCTCTGTACTGTCATCTTTACTATTTATAATACTATTACTGAATAACATGATGTTCCTGTCTCTCCCTTATCACTTGTGTGCTGATGTTTAATTTCCACATTCCTATGGTGGCATGCATGTCAAAGGTTTCTGATGCCGCTAGTGGCATTTTACCTATCTCCAAAATCAATTTCTGACTCTGTCATTTGATGATAAGACATGATCTAAGAACTAAACAATAAATAATCATAACTTAGCTGTATCTAAAGCCTTTCATTTGGTCAGATTTGTGGAATGCTATGACTTATTACTTATAATTTACTTTTACTGTAAATGTTTTTTAAATGTTGTCCTATTAATATCTGTGTCAAACATTGTCTGGATCTTTGAAATCATACGGCGGGAAACAAATATGAAAAACGTGCATGTAAAGATTTGCCTCATTGACATGTCGTAACCTCTGGTTTTGGTTTTCTCAATCAGTCAATTCTCTCTTCACAGTTTAATTACTTCCATGTGCACAATATTTGATCCACCTTTCCTGTTACCCTTAAGCATATGGGCCTCACAATGGTTTTTCAATCTGCTGGTTCTGCCTTAAGGTTTAAACTCTTTTGGGAAGTTTGAATATTATTGATTTTTCCGTCCAAATTGGTTTTTATTTGCATAGAATATGGGTGGGCCCCCCAATTTATTTTTATCTTGGATGGGTGTTGTTTAATGTAAGAAGAATAAAATCCTGTTTACCACAGTTTACAATGAATATGACATAATGATAATAGAATCTTAACAGGTATACAGATCTTATTTTTCTTATTTATTTGTTTTTTTTATCAAAGAGTCAAAAGAAAAAGACAAATGTTTGCTATCGCAGAGTTATTTAGCAGCAAAACTTTTTTCAACATTGATAATTATACATGTTTCCTGAGAAGCAGATCAGCAAATCGATTTCAGAAAGAAACAAAATTTCATTTTTTCTATTTTTAATCTATTGGAAATGTTACCATTTTTTCAAGTGTTTATACTGTAAGTGTTTCAAGAACTGCAGACCACATTAAAACAAATGCACCGAGCAGCTCATAAATGAATTAAACTAGAGGCACGACGCTGGAGGGTTACTGAAAGAAGTTATTTGGGATGCACATGCAAATAACTTCAACTGAAACAAACTACATAGTAAAAAGGCACATATAATATTGCAAACCTACAGTATGATTTTATAGGAAGTAATAGCATTGCTGAAAATGGATGTATTTGGAAAGCCTGGAGCAGATGAGCATCTTAATGAAAGGCTTGTGTTAGAAAGAATTTTGTTCTGTTGTTCTGTTAGAGTGCCTGAAACAGAAAGAGTCCATGTGTCTCTCATGTGTGATTTTATTATACACCATTTTATGAGAGCATATGAGCAGAATACAGATTAGACTCCTTTGAGCTCATTGGAGTTTGGAATGATGTGCGTATGTGTAACTTTCTATTCATAGGATATTTGAACTCAAAAACATGAATTGAGAAAACCAAGTGGATACAGATGTGTCAATTGCCTTATGGCAGGCAGAGTAAAATGGCTGAATTTGAATAATGAAAAATAACATGTATTGACCTTTATCTCTCTTTCCCATGCTGCCAAGCACAACATAGCAAAGTCAACCAGTGGTGTGATTTAAAGGAACAGTTAAACCAAAAATAAACGTATGTTTTCTTCATCGATTTTGAGAAATTTGGCATTACATCATTTGGTCACCAGTGGTGAATGGGTGCCGTCAGAATATTTTTTCTTTAATCTTCCAGTGAAAAAGTCCACCCCCTGTTGCTTGTAAATGGTGCTTGATTTGTGCATATTTCTCTCCAGATAATGATGAGGCAACTTTTTACTGGAGAAAGCAGTGGTTTAAAATGAAAAACATACTAATGATGGATTTGTTTAATATAAACACACAACTTGTCACTTTACAAGACGTTAATTGATGGACTTGAGTCATGTAGATTTCTTGTGAATTATTGACGGCACCCATTCACTGGAGAGGTCATGTAATGCAAAAATTTTCTTAAAAAAGAAACAAACTTATTTACAGCTTAAAGTTTTTTTTATTCCTTTTAGGGTGGAAATATGTGTTACTTGATTATTGACAGATTATTGATTATTTGCCAACAATCATTATTTGCCGTTTTGTTTAGTTCCACTTCTACCATCTGGATTCAGAGTGGGACTTCACAGAAAGGATCAGAATGGTCTAAACATTTATTACATTTTGCGTTTATTTCTTCTGAATAGGACACAAATCCAAAAGCATTGCGTGGGAGTATAGGAAGTCTAACAATTTTGTGGTTGTTGGGGTCCTGACTTTGAGAGGTTGCGTTAATCATGCCAGGAACAGATTGGTATTCCTTTCTTCTCACCACATGAAAGAGTTTGGTTCTTGGGCCATGAGAGCTTGAGGGTTTAGACAAGACCACAATTGACCTTAAATTTCACAGCTGTTGTGTGCTGCCATTCCAACTCAAACATTTCTTAACAGAAAAAAAAAAAATTGTTTGTCTTGCTGTAGTAGCAGATTTAATTTGGCCATTTCGTTTTAGTTAACTTGGGTAACAGACAGGCAGACTATATTTTGATAACAATATAATACATAAATTAATAAATAAATATTGTTTCTTGTTAAAAATATGTATTTTAAGAAATAATTGTATCTTTCTGTGGTATTTCTTAGATTTTTTACGAAATATTGTAAAATATGTATTTTTAATTCACATTTACATTTTGCAAAATAAAATAAAAAAACTTGTCTTGCTCAAGTTAGGTTTAGTATAAGGTGATACTGAATTAATTGGAAATATCATACTAAAATGATTTCTTTTCATTTCTGTTCAGGTCTCCGGGACATGCTTAGACAATGGGGAAGATACGGGCATTTCTTTCTGGTTTAATCATTACATCATGTTTTCTCGTAAGCACTGCACAGCAAAGAGGTAAACATTTGCAATGTCTAATTTACAATGAACCAGTTCCTAAATGATAAATGATAAATAAACTTTTATTTTAATATGGCCCACTTAAAATGCGTGTTATTAATGCTATCGATTATGAATGTTATGTGTGTTTAGCTTTTTTGTCCAATTGTGTGATTTCTTTTGTTTTATGAAAAAAAAAAAAAAGATATTGTATATACTACTGTTCAAAAGTTTGGTCAGTAAGATTTTTATTTTGAATGAAAGGAAAACATTTATTTAGCAAGGAAAATGCACTTTATTGATCAAAAGTGACAGTACAGACTTAAGCTGTAAAAGTAAAAAGTACATTTTATTATTTTTTTAACTTTCTATTCATCAAAAAAAAGGATGCTTCCCACAAAAATATTAAGCAGCATAACTTTTATATTAACTTAAATATTAAGCATAATATAAGCATCTTCGAGAGTGATTTCGGAGGAATCATGTGACACTAAAGACTGGAGTGATTGCTGCTGAAAAGTCAGTTTCAGGAATGAGTTGTATTTAAAAATAACTATAAAAATAGAAATTAGTTATTTTACAACTGAAATAATATTTTACGTTAATACTGTGTATTTTTGATCAAATAAATTCAGCCTTGATAAAATAAAAGACTCAACATTGAACAGTAGTGTATTTTTGTGTCATTTATGACACTTATACATGTTGTTGTCTGTTATTCTTTCATTAAAGGATGCCTGGATGAAAAACCGCCATATGACATTGTATTCCTTGTGGATAGTTCCAGCAGCATCGGTACTCGAGACTTCCGGGAGGTTAAGACGTTCATGCACACTTTTGTGGATGGTTTGGATATTGACACAAAAAAGGTACAGGTTGGCCTTGCTCAGTTCAGCACAGATCCACACAAAGAGTTTCTGATAGGTGACTATGCAAACAAAGCGGAGCTGTTTAAGAAAATAGATAACCTTCCATACCGACTTGGAGGCACGTACATGGGAAAAGCCATGAATTTCCTTAAGGACAACTATTTCACGAGTGAGAATGGAAGCCGTATAAATGAAAACGTGCCTCAGATTGTTGTGGTGATCACAGATGGAGACTCAGTCGATGATATAAACGAACCTGCTCACAATCTGCGACAGAAGGGTATTATCATCTTTGCCATTGGTGTTGGTCCAACCAATATGACTGAGTTAAAAGCCATCGCCAACAGACCACCTGAGCGCTTTGTGGTTAATATTGACAATTACCAAGCACTACAAGGACTGACAACCACCATGAAGGAGACAGTGTGTATCTTGATGAGGGATCAGGGCGAAGGTAAATTAAGTTTTAAAAACTATGTGCAGAAGTCAACAAGCCTGTATATGCCTAATTTCTGCATCTGTCTCTGGCAATTTAATCACAAGTCTCTTATCATAACTGTTCACAAAGTGTTATTTAATACTAAATTAAAGTGTTAAAGTGTTATTTAATACTATTTATATACTGTTATATTTAAATTTGCTTTAAATTTTATTTTTAATACTTCTTATGCACTGTATATCAGTGATGTTACTAACTGTTATATTTAAAATACAAACACCCATAAAATTAAGAAAGAAATGGAAATTATATCAGGCACGCTGAATCTTGATAAATATTTTTTTTTAGTCCAATGCTCATGCTGAGTACATATAAAATGCCAAAAAAAACCTTATATTTGACTGTTTTGCTCATGCCTTAGGTATTTTGCTGCTTTTTCTTGCTGAAGTTGAAAGAGTTCTGCCCTGTATCTTGTATTTTTAAAATCATTATGTTAAGTTATAAGCAGTAGCTGTGTAAAATGAATATTCATGTATTTATATGTGCAGATATATAAAATAGTTATCAATTATTCGCTTCCTGTCTGTTTCAGCTATTGCCCCAAAGTTTGCTGATATATTTGTCCTGGTGGATAGTTTGGCCCAGAGAGAAACACAGCAGATACGGACACTTCTGAACCAACTGGCTGAGCTGCTCAAAGTGGGCGATGGATCTCATAAGATCGCTCTGGCTCAATTTGGAGAGAATGTCATCAAGGAGTTCCTGTTTAATGATTACAAAGTAACAGGAAAAGCCAGAGATTACATAAATCGTTTCGAGCCCAGGCCCAATGGAAAGCGAGAAATAGGAAAGGCCATAGATTATGTGCGTACTCACTTTCTGAACACGGCGTCCGGCACCAGAATTGCTCAAGGCTACAAGCAGTATCTGCTGGTGTTGAGAATAGGGGACTCTAACGACAACGTTGAGAAGGCCGTACAAACAATGAAGACTCGGGATGTGACCATTATCGATATCAGATTGGATGTTAATATACCCTCCCTGTTACCTAATCTACCCACTTTCCAGGTTGATCAGAATATCATTGAGATTGCAACAGATATCACAAAACGAATTCAGGAAAAAGAAGTTTTCAATGTTACAGGAGGTTAGTTTGCCTTTTTTAACTGTAAACAATACAGACGTAACAGAACATTATGAGTTTTATGTTCTTTTTACGCTTGTTTACACCATGTTCTTCTGTCACTTGATCTTTTTATTTTGGTGCGTCAATCTGTTAAATTGCTTAGTATCAGAGATTATGATCTGCACTCAGGAGAACAGTCTTTTACGTTTTACTGATGGGAAACTAAGACATAGAAGCTGTTTTATTCTATTAGGTGGGTCACCACCCTCATGGTGGCTGCTAAATCTAAAATAAATAAGTAAACCAAACTGAAAACCAGCGTACGCTGTAATAAACAACTGTAATATACATATATATATATAAAGCACACATAATGTAAAATATATACAACTTCATATTATTTTAATATCAATATATTTCATACATAAACACTATATAATTTTTTTATTTTGGATCATTTGGCAGCACTACATTTTTATATTATGTGTAACTGTTACTGTTAAGTTGTACCACAGCATTTTCCACGTGTTCTCCTATATTAATGCATTTTTATTGTCTTTTTTTTTTTACAGATTGTACATCAGCACACGTGGTGGATATTGTGTTTATCGTGGACGAATCGGGTAGTATCACCAGTAGCAACTTCCAACTAGTGAAACGTTTCCTCCACCGCACAATTAGTGGCCTCGAAGTGGACTCTGGAAGTGTGAGGGTGGGATTGATTCTTTACAGTGACAGTCCCAGGCCTGAATTCTACTTGAACAGTTTCAGTTACAAAACTGACATTCTGAACTATATTAAGATCATACCGCAGAAAGGTGGGGGAACTGCAACCGGTGCGGCTTTGATGTTTGCCAAGGATAGTGTCTTTACTAAGAGGAGGGGCAGCAGGAAAAATCTCGGTGTTAAGCAGATTGCTGTCGTCATTACTGATGGTAAATCACAAGATGATGTCACCACCCCAGCAGCTGAGCTGAGGCGTTCAGGAGTCACTGTATATGCCCTCGGGGTGAAGGATGCTAGTGTGGAGGAGCTCCGAAAAATAGGGTCTTACCCTGAACGGCAGTTTGTGTTCGTTGTGGATAGTTTTGAGATGCTTACTTCGCTGGAGAAAAGCCTCAGAAAGAGCCTTTGTAAGGTTGTGGTCAATAGACGTTTTGACAAGGACAACAGATTCATCCTAAAACAAGGTAAAAGCAACAAACAATTAAGGAAATGAGTCATATAATTAACTTCCTACATTGCGGTTTGAATGCTATATCAACTAATTGATTGATATTGGAGTAGTTAGATTCTTTTATAATAATTTTATTACTTAGTTTTTTTCCCCATCATTTTTTTAAAGGGCTTATCCTGAATACGTTATGGTTTAATTTAGTATGTTACTTTTGCCTTTGGTTTCTACTTATACTTTCTTGTACTTGCTCTGCACTTTTAGGATGTGTGAATACAGAGGAAGCTGATATTTATTTCCTGTTGGACAACTCTGGCAGCACTCGTGCCGACTTTGAAGACGTGAAGAAATTTATCCTAGGCTTTCTGCAGCTATTCAGCATCGGACCCAATCAAGTTCGTGTGGGAGTGGTGAATGTCGACCGTGATCCGACTCTACAGTTCAACCTGATGGAGCACAAAAACAGATTCTCCTTACAAGCGGCTGTGAATAAAATCATCCAGCCCTATGGAGGCACAGAGACAGGCAAAGCACTAAGTTTTGTGGCCGATCTCTTTAGTCAGGCTAAAGAATCCCGTTCGGCAAAGGTGCAGGAGATTCTCATTGTCATTACTGATAAGAAATCCCAAGATGAGGTGAGTGAACCAGCAACAGAGTTGAGGATTCAAGGTGTTTCAGTCTATGCCATTGGATTAAGGAATGCCAACCAGGATGAGCTTCTGAACATGACGGTTGACCCAACTAAGAAGTTCTATGTGAGCAACTATGATTCTCTGACTGCCCTCAAGAGTGAAATTATCACAGATATTTGTTCACAAGAAGGTAAGACTGGTTTAAAACAACCTACATTTAGACAAACTTGAAAACATTAAAACACTAATTAAAGATACACTACCATTCAAAAAATTTTTTTTTATTTATTTAGAGTTTAGAGTTTATTTAACATGGACACAATACACTGATGTCACAGTAACATTTATAATATTACAAAAGATATTTCATTTTCATTCTGGGAAGAAATACCATAGTTTCTACTAAACTGTTATGTAACATATTTTTCCCCTAAGATTAATAAACTTTTTGGAGAACCAAATAAACACATTAGAGTGATTTCTAAAGTATTTTGTGAAACTGAATACTTGAGTGATGTGTTCTGATTAGTAAGCTTTGCCATAAGAAAAATTTTGAAATCCATAGCTATAACATTTATTTACAATTATAATAATATTTTACAATATTACAATTTTACTTGATAATCACTCAAAAACATACAAAAAATTTTGAAATTCCACAAATGTTTGGATGTTAGTGTAGCGTAAAGATTTTATTTCTAATTTTTAAAAAAATGTTAGATATATTTACTGGATTTTGTTCTGCTTTCTTTAGCCTGCAAGAACAAAGTGGCAGATATCATGTTTTTGATTGATGGCTCTTCTAGCATTTACTATCTTAACTTTAATTCAATGAAGACATTTATTACCAAAGTTGTAAATGGAACCATCATTGGAGAAGATAATGTTCATATTGGGGTGGTCCAGTTCAGTGATGTTCCAAAGGAGGAGTTTCCACTGAATAAGTTCTACAAGCAAGATCAAGTAGAGAAAGCGATCAACGGAATTTCGCAGCTAAGGGGAAACACGTACACAGGAAAAGCACTGTCATTCATTTCAAAGTATTTTGACACATCCAAAGGCGGTCGGCCTCATGTTCCACAGTTCCTTGTAGTTATCACCGATGGGGAAGCTCATGATGCAGTCGCTGCCCCCGCAGAGGCCATCAGAGCTAAGGGTGTGACCATCTTCTCAATAGGTGTGGGCAATGTAAACACCACACAGCTCTTTGAGATCAGTGGAACTCGAGATAAAGTGTACGTGGAGAGGGATTTTGATGCGCTTCAGTCCATTGACAAAAACCTCCAATTCAAGATCTGCAGCACTGAAACAGGTGAATCATACATTCCTAAAATGTTTATATATGCCACGTTTACTGCACATCCCTGTTGAAAAGATCAGCTTTGTGTTTTGGATGTTATTTATTCATATAGGTTTTGGAAAAAATCTTTCTTTTATTTCATGAATGGATTTGTGAATTCTGCAGGAAGTTGAATTGGAATTTGATTTGACAGAAAGTTCTGTGTACTGATTTATAGTCCCAAAAAACTTTAATTTAGATTTTTCAAAAGTAAAGATATTATGTTAAGACAAAATGTTAGTCAGATTTAATAAAGCCATCTTTAATAAAGGGGTTTAATGAAGGCCTCTTGAAGCAAAGTGATGCGTTTGTTAGAAAAATATATATTTAAAACTTTAAACACAGAGAACATGCTAGTCTCATGAGAACTAAGTAGGGCTGGGCCAGTTCCTAAATTATCGGTAAATCTTTATCACCTGTTTTTAAATGGAATGGCAATTAATACACAAAGCTGTAGATCACTATCGAGTTACGCAGTATCGTGTATACAAGCAATTTATTTCCTATACTAAACATGTTATTGCATAGCTCACCAGTGATATACGACTCGTACTCGTTTACTAAATGTCACTTCATTTGAAAACAGGTGATGAAGATTTACTGCTGATCAAAGAACCGGCTTTACTGACAAGATTTGTTGTGCGATATATTGCCCAGCCCTAGAAGTTTTGTTTACAGCAAAGGAAAACCTTTCAGTTTGTGTCAAAATCCATTTTCCTTTACAAATCCTTGTTTTGTGCTTCTAATTCATGACCATTATTTTCTTTTGGTCTCCCTTCTGCACTTTGCATTCATCCAAATACATCCTACATCATCTGCTGTAGTAGCACTTTCTTTTGTTTCATGTGTACAACAGTTAGCAGAAGCTAGTGAGCACAGTTTATAAAGTTTTAAATATGGAACATTTAGCATTTTTGCAAATGCATCACTTTGCCTTCAGAATGCCTTTGAAGTGTTTTTTTATGATGTTCATCTGTACTTTACAAAATCGCTACCTCCAGTTGCTGCCATTATAAAGCTTGTAAGAGCAAGGAGTTTTTTTTTTTTTTATTAACTCTAATTGTATAATTCAGATTTAGAATGGCATATAGGCCTAGGATGGGTTTAGGGTGAATAAATCATAGGGTCATTTTCGTTTTTGTGTGAACTAACTCATTTGAATAGCAATACTGCATCCTCCAAGTCACACAATTAAAATTATTCAAATGAAACCATGTTGGTTGACTACGACGTTTTGCTGTGAACCAACATCAATCAAGCACTAGAACTTTTTTTATGGATTATTAATAAACATATTTCTCATATTGTAGATTGTCCGAGCAAGCCGTTGGCTGATGTGATCTTCCTCGTGCAGTGCACCCGACGGATTCGTAGTCAAGACTTTGAAAACATTAAAAACTTTTTAATCTCCGTGGTGAACAGCTCACAGATTGGGGACAATCTAATTCGTATTGGCGTTATTGTTTACTCTGGCACCCCTACTCAATTCACTTTAAATCAGTACAACAATAAACGTCTGGTAGTTGAGGCCCTAGAAACCTTGAAGCTCCCAACTGGAAATGAATATACAGCTAGGGCTCTGGGCTACTCACTCAATTACTTCAAAGAAGAGAATGGTGGGCGCCAGAATCGGAGAATCCCTCAAATGCTGTTCGTAATTACGGATGGTGATGCTAGAGACAAAGAAAATTTACAAGCACGTGCTAAGGAGTTTGCTGACAAAAATATAAATGTGTATGGAATTGGAGTGGCTCGAGCTCAAGAAAGCGAACTGGAGATCATCACCAGGAACAAAAACAAAGTCTTCCATGTTGATAATTACGAGGGACTTAAAGGAGTGCAGAAGAACATCTCCAGTGTGCTTTGCAATGCAACCAAACCAGGTAAAAGCTTTTGCTTCAGACTTTAAGAATTCAAAGTCAAATCAGATTTTTCAGCATGAACAGAACTGGATTGTCTCTGATTGTTTTGTCTTGCAGAATGCCAGTTAGAGGTAGCCGACCTGGTG
The DNA here is from genome assembly GCA_032361065.1 of Enteromius trimaculatus. NCBI lineage: Eukaryota > Metazoa > Chordata > Actinopteri > Cypriniformes > Cyprinidae > Enteromius > Enteromius trimaculatus. The sequence continues at coordinate 14,794,877 of JAUMHP010000070.1, forward strand.
TTTCTGATTGATGGATCTGTAAGCATCAAGAATGATTCCTGGAAGACTATGATTGATTTCTTGCTAAATGTTGTGGACCAGCTCCGTATTTCTCCCAAACTTCACAGAATTGGTATAGCCCAGTTCAGCACCACATATCAGAAGGAATTCTACTTAAATGAGCATATAGATGCGAAGGGGGTGAAATCAGCAATTCAAGAAATCAAGCAATTGAAAGAGGAGACAGAAATCGGAAATGCTCTGAGTGAAGTTAAGGAATTCTTTGTGGAGAGCAAAGGGAGTCGCAAAGCTTATGGCATACCGCAAAATCTTGTACTTATTACTGATGGCGTTTCTTCAGACAGTGTGGAAGGCCCAGCTGATGATCTCCGACGCCTTCAGATTAACATCTTTGTTATTGGAATTGGGAAAGTCTCAGAGCCACAGCTCAGTTATATTGCCGGGTCACCGGATAGGATATTCAAAGTGCAGAACTTCAGCAAGCTTAATCTGACAACAGCAACATTTGTTGATGCTCTTTGTGTTCCTCAACCCTTAGTAGATCCAAGTAAGTAGTAGTACCATCTATGTGTGATATTAAATTGTAGAACTGAAAATAGTTCAAATATATCTTTAGGAGTAACACAGTATTAAGAATGAACTGTTTTAGATTTGAACATTGACTGCATTCAAATTCTGTCTCTCTTTATTTAGGTTGTACTATTGACATTGGCGTCGGATTTGATATTTCGCGCACCAGTTTAAGTTTTCCAACGTTCTTTAGAGGCCAGAATAAGCTACAGTCGTACCTGCCTGACATCATCCGGTACATTTCAGTTGTGCACAACCTGTGCTGTATCCGCAGCCCAACCCTCAATACCAATGTAGGCTTCCGATTGGTCAATGCGGAAGGAAAAAAGCTGAATGATTTTTCCTTCGAAGAGTATGATGAAGGTGTGTTAAAAAAACTGATGAGACTTCAGACTTCAGAGTCTCTGAAATTCAACACCAGGCTTCTAGACTCGTTTGAGGAGAAATTCAGAGCTTCAAATGCTCCTGTAAAGGTGAGAACAGCAGTTAACAGACCAGCACATCTGAAAAAAAACCATCATAGATAGACAGATAAAACTCCAAAAATGGGCAGGACAAAATTTTTGGCACCCTTACAAAATTGTGGATAAATAAGATTGTTTCAAGCATGTGATGCTCCTTTAAACTCTGGCTCCTGGGTCAAGTAACAGGTGTGGGCATATAAAAATCACACCTGAAAGCAGATAATAAGCAGAGACGTTCACTTAGTCTTTGCATTGTGTGTCTGTGTGTGCCACACTAAGCATGGAAAACAGAAAGAGGAGAAGAGAACTGTATGAGGACTTGAAATTGTGGAAAAATAGATTTGCCATTGTTGTGCCAATGTTTACAACATTTTAAAGAAGTTAGCAACCCATGGCACTGTAGCTAATCTCCCTTAACTGTGTGCCAGGCAACGTGAAATCTGAGGATTACCAAAGGATTTTGGGTCGCAGTGTAGGGCCCAGTGTCAGAAAGCTGGGTTTGTGGCTGAGATCTTGGGTCTTCCAGCAGGACAATGACCCCAAACATACTTCAAAAAGCACCCAGCACTGAAGAGTCCTGAAGTGGCCAGCAATGAGTCCAGATCTAAATCCCATTAAATACCTGTGGAGATTTCTTAAAATTGCTGTTGGTAAAAGGTGACCTTCCAATATAAGAGACCAGGAGCAGTTTGCAAAGGAAGAGTGGTCCAAAATTCCCGGTGAGAGGTTTGAGAAGCTTATTGATGGTTATAGGAAGCGACTGATTTCAGTTATTTTTTCCAAAGGGTGTGCAACTAAATATTAAAGTTTGTCCAGCCCATTTTTGGATTATTATGGATTATTTGGATTATGTCAAATTTTCTTTTTTTTGCTTCCTTTTTTTTGTTTTGTTCCAATACAAACAAAGAGAATAAAAAGCAAAACGTGTTATTCCAATACTTTTCTGTTAGAAATACTTGATTTTCTGGAAGATTTTAGGGGTGCCGACAATTTTGGCCATGACTATAGATAGATAGTACAGAGAGAGAGAGCGATCCAGCACTGACCACCATAAACGAACACGAACCAACAAGGATATTGATGTTGTTCTAAGCCGGACTTTCAATCAGGAAATACATTTTTGCTTCAATTTTTCTTTCTAGGTGCTCATCATCTTTACAGACGGATTGGATGAACCTGTTGAGAACCTTCTGCCTGCCATCAGCAGACTCAGGGCCAGTGGTACATTCGCAGCAATTAAACACCAATGAGTTTTTTTAAAACACTGCAGCTTACAGTATGCAGCAGGTATAGATGGTTGAATATGCTTGCTTTGTTTACCAAGACATCACCCTTTGTGACATCGACAGGTGTAAAAGCATTGATGATTGTGGCACTAGAAGGATTTCAAAACTTTGCTGACCTGCAGAGGCTGGAGTTCGGTCGAGGGATGCACTACAACCAGCATCTGTCTATCGGCATGCAGAATGTGGCCAGAGTGATGCAGAAGCAGATTGTAAGTCAAAGCCTAGACCAAAGAATCGTATTAGGGCGATGAGGAATAGCTCTGTAATTCAGAATTTTAGTGGTATGAGAAATTTTGGGATTTATCGCGTGCAAGTACATTAGTATTTGAAGTACATTAGCCAAAGCAATCACCAAAGTGTTTTGACTGCTGTGTAAATAAATGGCTTCCTGTGGGTGGAAGTGTGAGGCTCTCTAAAACGAAGAAAAACAGCTGTGAGTTTTTAAAGAGCGCTGAAGAAAGATGTCAGGATGTCAAGTGTTTGTTATCAACAGTCATTCATAACATGTCACTTTGTTTCGATCCACAGGATACAGTTGCTTCAAGGGAGTGCTGTAATGTGATGTGTAAATGCACTGGTGATGAGGGAGCGCGTGGAAATTATGGTCGTTCAGGGATAAAGGTGAATAGATTTAGGAACGAAGATTTATTAAACAATATTTGAAAATAGAGAAGATGAGTGTTTAATTTGTCACTTTACTACTGATCAGGGGTCATCTGGACTGAGAGGACTTCCTGGTTTCCCTGGAGAAGAAGGAGGAGCTGTAAGTTCTTCATTGTATACTTATTTTTATTTGTTTAAATTTATGAACATTTTTCAATCAACTTTCATGTGATAGGCATGTTACTTTACAATGCCCTTTAACCTCAATGTTTTCGTGAGGTTTGTATCCCTAACATGATAACATTTTCTTTTCCATAATATTTAACTGTTACTTGGGCCCAACATGAAATAGTGCTTTTACAATACACATTGTTCAGATATATTGAAAAAATAATGTTGAAAATAAAGGGGAAAAAGAAAAAATAAGAATTAATAAATTTATTTATTTGTTTTAACACACTTTACCATTAAAAGTTTGGGGTTTGGTAAGATAAAAACAAATACTTTTTTCCTCAAGGATGAAGACTTGTACATTTATATAAATGAATTATATTTCAAATAATTGCTGTTCTTTAAACTTTCCTAATCATGGTTTCAACAAAATATTAAGCAGCACAAATGTTTCATCATATATTAGAATAATTTTTTAACGATTATGTGACACCGAAGACTGGGTTAATTGATTTATTTTGCAGAAATAAATTATATTCTAAAATATATTCAAATAGAAACTGTGATTTTTAACTAATAATATTTAGGGTATTATCATTTTTACTGTATGTTTAAGTGGCTTAGGTGACTTATTTAAATCATTAAACACCCTAAAATCTTGATACTGCATTTGTCCTAATTATTTAAAGTACAGTACATGTGTATTTCAGGGTGATAGAGGGGTTCCTGGGTTGAACGGAACTCGGGGGCATCAGGGATGCATTGGAAGAAGAGGCATAAAGGTAAGACATTGTGCTATGTGTGTTCTTAATTCATTTTAGTGTGACTTTTAGCATTGAAACCTGCAGCATTTACTTTTTGCTGTTTGTTTTTTTTCTTCAGGGTGGCAGAGGCTACAGAGGTGATAATGTGAGTATATCCATAAAAATATGGACACTGACACCTGAAGTTCAAATAAACATTTAAGTTCTGTTAAGAGAGCAAAAAAACTTTTACCTAGATTAAATACATCATGCAAGTTTGTACCTAATTATTGCCAGACAGCAGTTACTATCCAGCTTATGTGTTTGGATTACTGTCTTTGATTTCCATCTGGAAAGGTTTGTTTTAGCCTGTGGTTTTTCTTGTTTTTATGTGGTTGCATATAAATTGTGTTCCTGTTTCCTTTCTTATTTGCTTTCATTTGGCTCGTTAATGAAAGTAATGTAACCGCTGATTGCTTATTAATGTTACGAGTCTCTTTTAATCTTTTCTTTTATAGGGAGAGGATGGAGAACAAGGTTTAGATGGGGTAAATGGTGAACAGGTAAGAAAATTATGATGATGTACTGTTAACTAGTGAGTAATCCAGGGCTGAAACATAGATGCAAACTGAAATAAAGTTTATCTTAAATATAAAATATCTATATAATGTCTTAAAAATGCTTGCTAAGGCAGGTCTCACTATTATAATTACTTTATTTATATAATACGTATTATATTTGCACATCACCTTGCACCTTTCTACCTCCTGATGACATTTGCACTGTGATCATGAGCCTATATGTATGACCATATGTAACTTTACATTGTATTCAGTATATATTCTGTATTTGCACTTTCTAGTTAGATGCTAACTGCATTTCATTGGCTATGTACTTGTACTCTGCACAATGACAATAAAGTTGAATCTAATCTAATCTAATAAATTAACCACTGAGCAAACAGCCAATGATTGCACATTTCCCCCCAAAAAATGCAGTTTCATCTGAATTTTCATATGAAAGTCATGCATTTCTGTTATTAAACAAATTTCACATCTGTTTATTCCTTTCAGGGGTTAACCGGAACCTCAGGAAGCCCAGGAGAGCGAGGAGATCCAGGCAGCCCAGTAAAATCCATCATATATATTCGTACTTATCAACAATGACACAGTCTCTCTTTAGTGCTTTAATCTCATTAATTCATATACATTGTGCTCAAACCTCAGGGTCCAAGAGGTACCACAGGAATCCCTGGAAACCCAGGACAGCGAGGCATAAGAGGAGATCCGGTTAGTAAAATTTAGCTGCACATAACTATTCTACTATATCATTCAAATTGTTATTTTTTAATTTCCATTGATTTCAAAAGATAATTCAAATCAGATTCAATAAGTGTAGTAATTCAGTTCATTTGTCAGGCTTACTCTTTTGCAAAGGAATGTTTTGTTCAAAGGTAGAGAAATAGTCAGTTGGCAGGTACTGTTGGGAAATAATAGCAGATGCAAGAACAGCGACTGATAAACGTCGTGCAGTAGATGTTCCGGTAGTCTTTGGGTGAATACTGACCATAAATCCATGTAATTATAATCAGGGAAGTCCAGGATCAGACAACAACTCCCGTGGTCCTAAAGGTGACTTCGGCAGCCCAGGCATTCAGGTATGGGGAGATCATTTAATATTTTATAAACAACTGACCCTTAACAGTCCCATTTTATGTCTACATGTCTAAGTGTATTAATAGAATTTTTAGGGCTGCTAATAAAAATGCTAAAAACTATTATGTATTATAAAAACTAAGCATCCTCCACAAAAAAAAATCACATTTATTATAATTCTATAAAAAGTTAAACAGGTTTAAAAGCTGCAACAAATGATGTCAAAAGATGTCAGGGTGTATGTATTTATATGAATGATTTAACAACGAATATCAGTTTTTTCACACGCTCTTTCTGTGTGAACAGGGTGTACCAGGTGTGGATGGTTCTCCTGGCCAAATTGGTGAAAATGGCAGACCAGTAAATTAATCTAAACTTTGATATGTAAATATAGTACAGAAGTTAACTTATAAGCCTGTTTTCTCTTTTAATACCTTGTTCTTTATTTCCAGGGTCCTGATGGCAGAAGAGGCTCAGCGGGTCCACTGGTAAAGTACTGTCAAAATAATGCTTAAGCCACTTCTAAGATTATACCAAATGACTTTTTTTGTCGGTGAATTCAGGGTGCCAGGGGGCCTTCAGGAACACCAGGACTACAAGGACTCCCTGGGCCCACAGGTCCATTGGTAATGTACAAATTGTTCCCATTTCAGTAAATACAAGGTGGACCCCATAAAGATTATCCAAAAACACTTAGACTTCTTTGCCAGTTTGTTAACAGTGAGAAACTGAAGATGATATTTTTGTTGGCGTACTATCAATAATGTGAAATGTATGTAACCCCCATTTAAAATAAATGCGATTGTACATTGGCTGTATGTAAATATTTTGAGTTTGAGCTTGTGATAGAGTCTTTCTTCCTGTCTCTGTCCAGGGTGCTCGTGGGCCATCCGGTCCGATTGGGCAGAAAGGTTATATTGGTCTACCTGGACCTCAGGTGTGTGTTTAAAACTACTAATTGACTCTTTCATTTGGTTACTGTTGCCATTAATATCCAGTAGACCACATCTGGCCATCAATGAGATTGTGTTGATTTCTTTTACACAGGGATCTCCTGGTTCTCCAGGAAGGCCAGGATCTAAGGGAAGCTCTGGGTCCAGGGGACAGAAGGTCAGTGACGTCTTGTAAAATCAGCCTCTTTGTTTATAAATTTAAGTCTTTTTAATATTAAACCTGCCTATCTTGTTTTGCCTTACAGGGCCAGCCTGGTGATCCTGGAGATAAGGGAGCGTTAGGACCTCTAGGCCCCAGAGGACTGCCGGTTACTTTTTCTTTCTTTTTTATATGCTACCAAAACTGAGCAGTGTCAGGCGTTGTCCATCATCATTAAGCAAATTCAGAAATGCCATTTGTTATTAGATGTAAAAATGGTCTGGTTGTCTTTATGTAATATTAGACACAGATACATTCACTGATTGCAGTGTATATTTCTAATCATAGGGAAAAGATGGTGCAGATGGCTTTGGATTCCTAGGACCCAAAGGACAGAAGGTTTATAGAGAATTATGTTGCAAAAATTTGTTCTCAAACATAAAATTTGTGTGATGCCACAGTATACAGAAATTATATACAATATACGTTATTATGTATTATTATAAATAATATATATTATTGTGTTACACATATAGTTTTTGAATTCATATGTCAAAATTATTCTTTTTAATTTGTTTTCTTTTTTTCTAAGGGAGATTATGGTTTCCCAGGTTATCCTGGACTTCAGGTGAGTTTTCATTCATCCAAAACTTGGAAGTACGTTAATTATAATATGGTTGGTTTTAAAATAATCACTCAATAGTATAACCAATAATGAGTGAACAATGTTTAGTCACTCTCTATTTTTGACATTCAGGGTGAACAGGGTTTTAAAGGAGGAAGTGGAGGTGGTGGTCCTAAAGGCAACACAGGAAGAGGGGTAAAAGCATTTTAAGGTTAGTTTTTTTGCTCATTCTATGAGAACCTTAAAGAGATTAAATTGGATGTTTGATAACAGGGTAATGCTGGAAGGCCAGGGCTACGTGGAGATCCTGGCAGTCAGGGCATGACTGGACACAGGGTATGTTTATTACAATTATTTAAATCATATGATTATGAGAATTTGAAGGAATACAAAATGTTGTTTTTTCACATAGGGCCCAAAAGGACCACGTGGAACCAGACAGATTTCTGTATGTTTTTTTATTTTTGTATTCCTGTTTTACAGTGCATGTGTGTATGTATATATGTGACCCTGCATCACAAAGCCAATAATTGTGAACCATACAATGCATTGTTAAGACAAGGTTTTGTGGTCCAGGGTCACATACACACATATAAATATGTATAAACATGTAAATAATAAAAATTATTTTGTAGGACTGTCAACTGATCTCATATGTCAGAGACAACTGTGGTAAGTAACCTGTGTTTATGATTCTATATTTTTTTTAAATAGAGAATAACCTAATGATGATGATGCTTTTTACTGATGTTTTTGTTTTGTTTTTATTTTTAAAGTTTGCTGCAGAGGTAGGTTTTAACTTTTTATGTCATATGACCATATAAAAATGTATTTTATTCATTCATTTTTCATCAATTCAGTTTAAATTAAATGTATTATTAAATATGGTCTCTTACTCTTCTCTCTCGTATGTTTGTCTCTCTAGATAACATAAAATGCCCTGCCTACCCCACTGATCTTGTGATTGGCTTGGACATGTCTGAAGATGTGCTTCCTCAAGGCTTTGAACGCATGCGCTCTGTAGTTCTTAGACTGTTGGACAATATCAACTTTGCAGAGAGCAGCTGCCCGACAGGGGCTCGGGTGTCTGTGGTCTCCTACAGCTCCTACACCAAAACCCTGATCCGCTTCAATGACTATCACCGCAAGAAGCAGCTTATTGAAGCTGTGAAAAACATTGCCCTGGAACGCTCTTCAAATCGGCGTAACATAGGTGCTGCCATGCGTTTCGTAGGGAGAAATGTCTTGAAGCGTGTGCGAAAGGGCATCCTGATGAGGAAGGTAGCGATCTTCCTCACTGCTGGAGAATCTCAGGATTCGACGTCTATGACCACAGCCATTCTAGAGTACAAAGCCCTGAACATAAAGCTTGGAGTCATCTCATTGAGGAATGTCCCTAATATGAGAAGAGCTTTTGAGGTAAAGTTACTGTAAGCATATGTATTTAACTTAACTTTTTATTATTTAATGGAATAGTTCTGTTATTTACTCACTAATCTGTGTGACTGACCAAGGGGAAATTTTGTCTTACTTTTAAGTCATTTTCTCTTTTCAAGTTTAAGTTAGTAAGTTGATTCTTCAAACCTTTCTAAATTTTTACATTTGGGTGAACTATCCCTTTCATTATATATTTTACATCATGACATATGTGCCTAACTGAAGAAGTTTTAATACAAAACTCAAGAGTTTTTAACCGTGTGTACTAGACCTGTTAATTTTTACTGTGTGATGGTTTTTTGTATGCAGGCAGATGAAAACCAGAGTTTTATCTTGACTGTGCTGGGTAGATTGCAAGAACAGAATGCAACTCTCAGTAAGATCCAGAGTTGTGTTATATGCTATGGTAAGACCCAGTAATTTCTCTCCATCTCTCTCACACCCAGTGTTACTGGAAAAAATATAAATGTGTTTAATAAGAATATAAATATATAAATGTGTTAAAATAAGTATGAATCGTGATTCATTTGATACAGAAGAGAAGATTATTTAATATTTCACAGTGCTACATGTACCAAACATGTAAACCACATGAACAACCATAATAATATAAAAATTTTTTAATTTAATTTAATTTAATTTAATTTAATTTAATTTAATTTAATTTAATTTAATTTAATTTTAATTTAATTTAATTTAATTTAATTTAATTTAATTTAATTTAATTTAATTTAATTTAATTTAATTTAATTTAAAAAAAACTGTTTAATAAACATTCATGCAAGGAATGGTGTATGTTTAAAACGTTTGATTTCTGCAGATCTCTCAGTCTGTGGTCGTAGTTTGTTTCTGATCATACAGTATGTGCTCTTTTTTTCTCTTCTAAGATGCCTGTAGACCAGCTAGAGAATGTGAGGGCACCAACCTGCCATCATCTCCTCAAGAGTTGGACATGGACTTGGCGGTGATTGTGGACGGTTCCGGTAGCATCCTGTCTGATGAATATGCGGGTTTGAAGGAGGTGCTCGGTGGTGTGCTAGATCAGATCGTCGTGAGCAGTCAACCCAGCGAGGCCAACAGACAAGCCAGAGTGGCCGTCTACCAGCAGAGCTCCACGTACGCTGACACCCAGTCCGGTGTAAAGGTGATATTCGGCTTCCAGCAGTTCGAAAATCGTAGTTTAATGAAGCAGAGCATCGACCAGGATCTACAGCAAACCGGAGGCTATTCCCAACTGGATCTTGGGATGGAATACGTTGTAATGCAGGGCATCCTCTCCGCTCCTAAGGGTCGCAAGAACAAGATGGTGTTGGTCATCCTTGGAACGGCGTCGGCATATCAGTACAATGAGAAGGTGGAATTTCTCTCCAAGGTGGCGAAGTGCGAGGGTGTTGTTTTCATGACCCTGACGGTGGGTGACTTAATCACCACTGGTCAGGTGGAGCAGCTTGCCAGCTACCCCTCAGAACAGCACATGATCCACCTGGGCCACTTGAGACATGGAGAACATGAGTACGTGGAGCGCTTCATGAGGACGTTCTTCCACATTCTGAGCAGTAAGGAATGCTTTAATGCTGCGTAAACTTTGGGATAGTTCACCCAGTCAAACTATGCTCACACTGATGGCTCTCAGAAAGCACAAAAAAACTAATTTACAGAAATTACCACGAGGTTGAAAAAGTTGTAGTATTTTCATTTTGAAGTGAATTATACGATTAAAGGGTTAGTTCACCCCAAAATGAAAATTCTGTCATTAATTACTCACACTCTAATTACTCTGTAAGACCTTCGTTCATCTTTGAAACACAAATTAAGGAATTTATGATGTAATCAGAAAGCCATCTGACTCTCCATAAACACCAAAAACATCTGAAATGAAACAAATGAAAAGTTGAGCTGATGTCACATGGACTGTTTACTCATGTATTTATTATGGTGATGAAGCTGGGGACGTTTCAGTGTTGCTGTCTATGGAGGGGTAGATGGCTCTCTGATTTCATTAAAAATATCTTGTGGAAGGACATTGAGTTGAGTTGAATTAATTGCTTTCATTTATTTGGGGGTGAATTAACCCTTTAAGGATGGCTTTGCATAACTTGAAGAGCTTGTGTGTGTTAATATAGTTTATTTGTGATTGCAGGAAAAGTGAACTCCTACCCTGATCCGTCACTCCAGCAAGAGTGTAGTAATTTTAAGCAAGATCCAGGTCGTGGTGTGGACTACGCTGCTGCAGAGAGACCTGTATATAGGTATCAGCTGACAAAATCTGATCTAATGTGAAATATTTGTTTGTATCTGGTCATAAATACAATAACACTTAACATTGATCACTGTTTCATAGTAAAAAGGACTATTTATTTATGTAATGCTATGATGCTATGATGCAATTTACATATAATGCATGTCATTTAACATAGCATTTAACATAACATTTAGTATAAAATATATACAGGTGGGCCATTTATATGAATGGGAATGGGAATGGGAAAATGGGAATGGTTGGTGATATTAACTTCCATTAGTATATGTGAGGGGAGAAACTTTTCAAGATGGGTGGTGACCATGGTGGCCATTTTATTAAGGTGTAGCCATATAAATGGCCCACCCTGGTTTATCCATATACTGTAAATGGCTGTATATATATATATATATATATATATGTATATGTATATATCTATGCGTTTGTGTGATTTTATAAAGGAAGATGGCAGTTTCTTTCTTTCTTTTTACAAGATGCAGGTTATTAAAAATAACCCACAATAAATAAGTCCATTCATACAATATATTTCTTCATTTACTCTCATTTATAGGTTGCTTTGGATAAAAGTGTCTGCTAATTTACTAATTTTAAACATAATTAATTTTATTAACATCTAATTTTATTTATAATTAATTATTAACCATTTATTATATATTATACTTAAATGTTGCATAAAAAATGGTGCAGCTGTGTGTGCCCAGTGTCTAAACCAATGCTGTTTCCTAGTGTGCCCGTGCAGTCTAAAACATACCCAGATGTGGCGGTGGAGGAAGAAGACGCTGGAGCAGAAGACACTGAGGACCAGCAGAACTCAGGTCGTGGAGACTCGGGAGTCAAGTCTCCGATTGACCGAATTTACAGTAGGTTCATAAAAACCTCAGCTCACAGTACAGTACCTCCAGTGTTTTAAACATATGCAAGGTGAGGCTGCTATTGGTGGATACATGAGCAGCTCACCGCTCCGAAATCAGCAAAGCAAATTTTTAAATAGGCGCAATCTTTATTAATAAGCTGCAGATTTGAGTTTTAAACAACTACATTCTTACCTGAAATCCTCTTTGAATTGCATTCCATGGCACATTTACAATAATATTAAGAAAATGTTCCGCTCGCCGATTGGTGCGAAATGCATTCTGGGATACCTGGCTGCCTCAAATCTGCTTACAAAGTGACATCATAGTTCCACCACTCTATTCTATATAAACATTGCTTGTATAAATAAGTATATAATTAACTTTACAGGATCCTCTGCATGGCTTATCAGTAAATAAGTGTTTTGCTTTCAGATACGTGTCAGCTGAACAGTGACCGCGGAACCGTCTGTGGTGGATTTATACAGCGCTGGTACTATAATGAAGCGGTCGGTACATGTTTACCCTTCTGGTACGGGGGTTGTGACGGAAACAGTAACCGTTTTAATTCAGAAAAGGAATGCCTACAGATATGTGGCAAACAAAGTAAGTCTTTGGTGCAGTCTTATAAATCATTGTTATATCCTCTGTAGTTAAACAGTTTTACCATTTTTTTAATCCATTTAGCCGATCTCCGGTTCTGGCGATAACACTTTTAAGTTTAGTGTAGCATAGATCTCGAAATCTGACTAGACCATTAGCATCTCGTTTAAAAATAACCACAGAGTTTTGATAATTATCTTATTTAAAGCTTGATTCTTTTGTAGTTACCTTGTATACTAAGACTGACAGAAAATTAAATGTTGTGAATTTCTAGGCCGATATGTCTAGGAAATACTTTAATTCCAGCGTAATAATCAAGGAACTTTGTTGCCGCACCATGGCTGCAACAGACGCAATGATAATACACAGTGCCTGAATGAGAGAGTAGTGCATAGTCATCAGTCTAGAAAATCACTTTTTTTTACATGATGTAACTATAGAATAATCAAGCTTTAAATTCTTGAATTGCAACTTTTGGTATAGGAATTGGTAACTTTTTTGAGCAAGATGCTAATGGATTACTGAATTCAACGATCAATGTTAAGCTAAAAGTGCTCCACCAGAACTGGAGATCAGCTGAATGGATTCAAAAACAGTAAAACTCAAATGCTTAAAGGTGCTCTATGCGATCTTGCAAAACACTAGGGGCCGGTTTTCTGGATTGGGATTAGATTAAGCCAGGACTAGACCTTTGCTAATTTAGGACATTTAAGAATTTTTAGAAACATGTCTTACAAAAATGCATTACCTGTGAGCATTTTAAGACCAAACAATGACAATACTGTATTTTAAGATATCTCAGTGCAAGCTTTTTCCAGTTTAGACAGCTCATAACATTTATTTTAATCTAGGGCTAGTATTAAACCCTGTTCAGGAAACTGCCCCTACGGGTACAGGAGTACACCAAAGCGCCAACACTTTGGCCAACCAATCGGCAAGAAGAGGTGGGGTTTAATGCGCATTAAACACCACCTCTTCTTGCCGGTTGTTTGGCCAAAGTTTGTTTTTGTTGTGGTGCCCAAAGTGTTTCTTTTGGTATTTCAGCCTCTGTGTTGTCTTTCGAGAGTGAATTTTTATTCAGAGGACAGACGGCAAGACGATCAAGGGGTGATGTATACGGTTTAAGATAAAAATGAAATCGAGCTAAAATCCTGCAACATCGCATAGAGCACCTTTAACTCTGGGAGTTGGAAAATAAGCCTATTTTCAAAAAAAGTAGTGTTGTTCCTTTAATGGAGCTGGTCCTCTAGCCTGGCCAAACTGACCTTTAGCTACTGTAGCATAATTTTAAAAAAAGAAAAAAAAATTGTCTATATTGTTTAATTCATTTGTAATAACAAATGAGATTGCCAAGGTATTTTTTTTTTGGAGTGGAACTTCAAAATGTTTTACATTTCAGAAACCTGGTCAGTCTTTCAGCCTAAATAGCTGAGAAGGTGCCCAAAATCCCCTCTAAATCTGGCCAACATACCAGTCTGACAGACCGATAAAAACCAGAAAAACTGATTAGTCTAGTTCAATGTGTTTTTCTGCAGGGTTGTTGAAAAACATGTTGTCCCACCCAAACTCAAACCATTGGTTACTATATCAAGTGCTATATAGTATGAACAATTTGTCTCTAGTGGCACGGAAATTACAAACTCTACCTCTAAGAAATCACAATGCAAGGTACTTAGTCTATATATAAACTGCGGAACCATTTTTCTTCTTTATTAAATCTCCAGATCCTGAAGTAATCCTGCAGGCAAAAGAGGAAGAGGATGGTGAGAAATGAGCCATTTCTGTAACTCTTTATTTGGCTTTTGCAGATTCATGTGGTTTAAAGGAATTGATCTGTTGATTGTAATATCGCCTGAAGTGTCACTGACCAAAACTCTTTCCTGATGTTTCCACTCACAGATGTGTGTCTCATGAAACAGGATGTGGGGCCCTGCAGTGACTATGTTTTAAACTGGCACTATGACATTCAGCAGAATGAATGCATTCACTTTTGGTTTGGAGGATGTGGAGGAAACAAAAACAGATTTGACACGCAGGAGGAGTGTGAGGCTCTCTGTGTAAAAGACATTTAACCAGGACGACTTTCTGAATGACACTTCTGAGCAAAGACTCAATTCACCCTCATATTTAGCCATCTTTCTCTCCGAGCCAGAAAATTATATTTATGCAGGTTTTACAACAAATAAAAACTGCACATTATTTGCCCCCCAACACAATAGCAAATAAGAATATTTTTTGTGATACTTTTATGGTCAGCTTTGGAAAAAAAAAAAAAAGTATGAAAGCTTTCCTGTTTCTGCCAAGGGATAAATATGGGTAATTGTGGCTTTTTATCTCGCAATTCTTATTTTCTCTTGCACTTTTCTGGTTACATCTTTACAATTGTGGCTTTATTTTCTTCTTGAAAAAGTGAGAATTTCGATTGTTTTTAGTCTGTGGGCATTCAAAGCTTGAATCCTAACATGAGCTTTACCGATCCCTCCCTCATCGCTCTCTACCACTACACTTCCAGTCTGTATTTTGTGTAGATTAAAATGTTACACTTTTTTTTTAGTAAAAAAGTGTTCTGTGACAGCACTAGTTACGTGCAATAAAATTTGATACTGTTTTGATTTTAAAAATATTTTTAAATAATTATACATTTGTTAAAATGTATGCATTTTTTAATCTTTACAAGTTGTGAACACTGCTCACAACCTGTTTACTTCTGTAATCTGACCAGGTTTTTCATAATAAAGAAGTACAGTTGGACTTGATTTTATTCAGTGGGAAGTCATGGGTCATTTTAGATATTTCATGTTCACCTTAAACAACTCTTAAATATGTTGTGCTCTGCTCAATGTTTTTTCCTTCCAAAAAAAATAAATACATAAATGTCATGACATTTATTCAGTAATATTCATAACACAATGATTATAATGGAACTTTCAATCCCATCCATGTCTGGCACACATGCCTCAAAACAAATCTACATGCACTTTGAGTGTAATTCCTGTGTGAAACACTGTTTTAGCTCACCTGTTTTCTGCAGTGTGATCATATTGCATGACCTTGATATTCACATAAAGCACAGAAAAACAAACATAAAAAGCAAACTGTTCACACACAAACTTGCTTTTGCAGTTTTAGTAACAATTTTTTATAAGTGTATTTGATCCTAAATTACTTAATTATATTAATTGGCATTATATTTGAATTTACAGTGCACTTGATTGGTTGTCCATTTAACGGTGTCCCATCTTGGCAGGGGCTCTCTCTCACTTCCAGACTTTGACAATGCCATCTCTAGAAGAGGTGACTATAAAGCCCTGGGTGGTCTGGAAAGTCGCAATATCAGTGATGATGTCATGGTGACCCACAGGAAGTGATTCTGGGCCACGGCGGGGTGTGTCCTCAGTGGATCCGCTTTTCTGCTTACTGTGGATCTCCTGATGAGGTCAAAGGGAGATGTGAAGATCAGCTCAACATAAATGTGCAGAAAATGAGATTGAAATGAGTTTCAGACCTGTACTACTTCTGTTCCTTCTATTATCTTGCGGTTGTAAAACACAGAAGGACAGTGAAGCGAGTCGTTTGCACCACCTGCGACAATGTAGGACCTCTCAGGGTAAGCCAAATCCCAAAACCTGCAGATATCGTACAAGAACACACTCAAATTCATAACATAACATGCATTCATAAGTTTGGAAATGTAACATTTTTGCATCCATTTAATAATATTTGCTTGTGGAAATATCAGTTGTGTCTAAATCTGAATGCAGCTGATTTTCTCAGCTTGGTCTCATAAAAATATTTACCTCCGTTTACTTCTTATGCAAAAAGAGAGCTTTAAAGAGAATTGTCCATTTTTTTTTACATTGATATAGGTATGTTTTGCAGCAATTCAGAATTGAAATATTTGGGGATTGTTGCTAAAAGTTAATGCTCTGTCATGTTGAAAATATGCCCTACACCAAATCCAACCCTAAACCTACCTGATAATGTTAACAAATATTAATTTGCTGGGAGATTTGAAGACTGATGCTTTTGAATGTTAGCATGATAGATATCTAGTTAATCGTGCGAAAGTTATGCTTTATTAACCAGAACTCTGTAAATTTGTGTGAAAAGGAATAAAAGACTGTCACTGCCTCTAGTATTCCTTTTTTTGGAAACTGCAGTAATATGTACTTGTTGGTACGTATTTCTTGTCTCGCTAAAAGGTACGTTTATGCCATGAGGTAGGATTTTGTATGAGGTTACCATCTGAAATTCAGGAGATATATTTTAGATTAATGTGGACATAGTCTTTGTCTTCTAACGTTTTGCTAATTAGCCTCACCTGATTCTCATGTCAGATCCAGCTGTAAGTAGGAGAGGGTTGCCATCAGCAGGGCTGCAGTATATCCCATGAACACTGTGAGGAGAGGGCTGTGGAGGACAACAGATTACAGTGTAATGATAGCCATCAAGTCTGAAAGTATTTTTTATTATGAACGTGTATTGTGGTGCAGAAGTGACAACATACCTGCATTTCTGAAAGTGGAGGTGCAGAGCTAGCCCACAGAGTGAACTTCCTGTCTCCAGTCTCCATATCCCACATGGACACCTCATTGTTACCTTGGACAGCTAAAGAGAATGAGAAAAAAAAATTATAAATATACTCTATTTTATATATGTATACATACTTTTATTCTGAAAGGATACATTAAATTCTTTAGAAGTGACAGTAAAGACTTGTGAAGGATCATGTAATAAGAGTAGTTGCTTCTAAAAAATTTATAAATAAATGTAGCACTGGTGATCATAAGAGACTTTTTACCTGCAATAACAGAGGACTGGTAGAGTGGATGCATCAGCAGGCGTCTGATTCTAGCTCGGGCTGGGTGAGAGTGACTGGAAATTGGCAACTGAAAACGCATATCCCAGCAAGCCATTGTGCCATTACTTGTGCCTGTGTAAGTAGGACATTAATTAAGTCCAAGCTTGACACAACAAACTCTAATCACTATAATGGTATAGGAATTTCCTGAAAACATTTTTCTGTAATTTGGGTTTTGATTGACATACATGTCGGCTTTGCTATCCAACTATCCTCTTACCCACACACAGCCAACACTGATGCATGTCAACAGCAAAGGAAGTAATGAGGCCTAGGCGCAGGTCATGGCGGAGGGTCCAGGCATTGCTATTGCTGCGGAGATCCCAACCCACCAAAAAGCCATTCACAGTGGCGTAGGCCAGAACCGTCTGCGCCCCTGAGTTAAAGTGGTGTACGTCCACCACACAGCCCTCATCCTTTAGGTCCAGAAACCTGGAAGAGACTCAGTGGCTCAACGATCTGACTGATCTCAGTGTGATAGTTTTGATACACTCATTTGTACCGTCTATATCAGCACACAAATTCAGGATGCTACAATTGGAGTTACGTGACTTGCACACACCTCGTCTGACAGGGCTGGACTTTGGGTGATTTGGGCGGCTTGTTTGCCTCAACTGCAAGAAGCTGAATGGAACCATTATCGGATCCAACAGCAAGGTAATGTGACCCCTGACAAAAGGTCAATGTTTTCACATGTCCTCCAATCCGAGAATACGTCAGCACAGATCTGAAACGATCGCATTTTCAGTCATTTCAGTTCACATAACAGCCTAGAAAATTTAGAGACATTGTATAGATATTATCCACCTTGTGGTAGTCGTCTTGCCCTCCATTTTCTGGCTGTCCCAGATCTTTACAGTGCCATCATTCGAGCATGTAGCAAAGATGGAGTGCTCGTCTGAGACTCGGATACGGTTCACAGCAGATTTGTGCTCGTGGAGATGGGCCACTAGAAGGCCTTTTGGATGCCACCCTGCAATGTAACAGCTGAGGTAAGCAGTGAAAATAACCTGTGAGGCAAACAAGCTAGAAAACTCCAAAAGTTACAATAATTCAAAAAGCAGTTGGTAGCTACTAAGAAAAACTTACTTAATGGAGCAATATCCTCTAAAATAGCTACATAATATTCACTATATTTAGGATATCCTCAATTTGGGTGAGAAGCATCAAATTTACATTTGTTGTCAGTAATATAGATTTTTTTATCAAACTCTTAGATTCTGTTAATAATATATTACAGTACATTATAAAATAATTTATATTTATGTGTGTCTGTGTGTATTACGTTTGGACAGTGGGGGGCCTTTGAGTCAAAAAGGCTTAGATTCACACAACAGTGTCAAACAACATAAACAGCACAATTCTAATTATTCTTATTTTTTAAACCATTTTCATAACCCATGTAAAGGTTACTTTTAGCCTTTTTTCTCAATTAAAGTGTCTTTGTATTTTAGATATAAAAAATAAAAAAAGAAGTCAACCAAAAAGTCCGGCGCAGAGGATTTCTGCAGATCTTGCAAGCAGAGGCTAGACAGCTTCATAATGTACTTGTATTAGCAAGGTCGAGGTGACATGTGACTGCTGTACCTGGCAGTGGAGGCTTGCTCTCCCACTCCGCACTCTCCATCATCTGTTTGGCCATGCGTTCTGCATTGCACTGCTCTCTTTTCTGCTGCACCAGCTGCTGTAGCTCTGCCTTGCATGTGGTGATGCGCCGCTGGTACGTGGACACTCCGCTTACAGACTGTACCACTTGAATATTAGGGAGCGCTGTGGTTTTCCTGGACTGCCCAGCTCCACTTTCAGGTATCTATGGAGCAAAGGGGAGTGGTTTAAGATAGAGATTTTATTAATTTATCATAAGTATAATTTAAGAACAAGCTAAAATATTTAATACAGCACGTTTCTTCATGTTTGTGCAAACATGACGGAAAACATCAAATGACTCATATGATTTCAAAGCCTTTACAGACCACAAAACTGCAACATTGACAAATGTGCACTAAAAAAAAGGTGTTGAGGAAAACAGGGCTGATGGAAGAGGCTGAAAGTAGTGGGCAGAGAGAGAGAGAGAGCAGTGGAGAGATGATAGCACACTGTCGGCTCAGCGGTCGACCTGGGCTGAGGATGGAACATGAGGGAGGTTAAGAGTCTGTGAGGAACTCTCAGATCGCAGGTGCTCTCCGGCCAGAGCTCCGTTGGGCTCCCCACCACTGCTCGGAACTAGAACATTAGGTACCGTCGAAGGTGTCTGCGCCGAGCTAGGAGGGTCCAGAGAACCAAACATGCTCTTCCACTCCTCGTTCAAGTTGGAGTCCTGTTTCGTATGTTTGCGAGCTGCAAGAACAGATAAATTTACTGGTTTTAAAAGCGGTTTTGATAGAAGATGCATTTCTGGTCTCTAAAACACTTGGTGCTCAGTTAACGTGTTAACATGCGGACTGACGTGTAGAGAAAAAAAACCAAAACTAATTTAGTCAGCACAGTGACATAGGGTCAGAGTAGGTCAATTAATATTAGTTCAAAAAGTAAATATTTTCATAGAAGTGAGGCAACACAATACAACATTACTTCCCAAACACACTAAAATGAAAAGGATAATAAAATATGTTGAGATCATTAACTCTCAGCAAATCTGCAACCACCTGAAACTTCATCTATAGTTGCAGTTTGTTTTTTTTTAAACTTAAAAACCTTTAAACTTTAAACCTTTTTTAAATAAATTAAAATGGCAAGTGAATAAGAACTAATAAAGTATAAATATATTTAAAAAGTATGAATGTTTGTTTATCCATAGAAATGGGGTCCCTTACAATGATTTTGAAATGTTTTTGAAAAAAGATTCACAAAGGCTACATTAGGGTACTTTATAATAACAAATCTGAATGCTTATCCGACACTCTTTAGTGTGATATAATCCTTTAAAAATCATTCTGATATTCTTATTTGGTGCTTACTTCAGGATTCTTTAATTTACTTTAAAAGAACAGCATTTATTTGAAATAGAAATATTTTGTAACTATTTAGTTTAAATCTGTCATTTGTGATCATTTCTTGCTGAATAAGAAATGTTGTGCCTGTGAAAAATAATCATTTTAAAGCTGTTTCCAACAACTTATGCTATGGTATACTGGAGATCACCTGACTGAATTAATTTAGTCATCAGCAGCAGTCAACAAAATAGCATTAATAGCCAACAGGAGCTGTCGTGCAAAACAAAGTATCTATACACATCACATCTGCCTGTTATTGTGACTTTTCAGATTTAAACGCACAAAGCCTCTGAGTTAGTCAAAGTAAGTGATTATAAATTCAAACAAAGTTCATCTGCTTGAGATCTAAACAATATACCAGAGGCAGAAGGGTTGAAGTCTGCAAACAAATCAGAATTAAAAGGCATTATTTTTAAATGACGACCCAATAACATATCCTCAAATAACAGCAAATATTAATGCAGACAGTGTGTCACCTCTCTTGTCTTCAGATTCCTGTTTGGGCTTGATGAGGTCCACTTGTCGTCCAGTGATGCCCAGTGTACCAAGATCAATGACTCCGCTGTGGGCTCCATCACTCAGGTGGCTCTGATCTATGATGTTGGCTTTGGCCTTGTTGGACTTGAGCATGAAATCTTTCAGAGCTAAGAGCTTATCCTCCTCAGCCTCCGTCATCCCCTGATAGAAATCACATGAAACGGCTTAACTTAATTTATACAATTCAAGGAAACATGCCTTATTGTTCCACTTTTATTAATCAGTCATTACTCGTTTGGTAGCATTCTACTCGAAAGAACACAGAAAGTCCATCCACTGACCACTGACTGCAAGATTTGGCACATTATATGAAGAGTTCATTTACAAAAACAGATAACTTCATTTTTAACAAGTCTCCTAAATCATGTTTTTTTACTGTGCATTCTAATTAATCTTAATCAAACTGCAGTTGGGTTATTTTTAGGGATGCACCGATCCAACTTTTTCAGTCCCGATACCGATGCCTGGGCTTTGTATATCTGTCGATACCCGATACTGATCCGATACCACTGTTGAATTAATATTCTAAACTGCATACCTTCCACCTTATACCTTCCTTCCACCATCGAGAAGAAACTAAAGGCACCAAATTATTCTAACTATACATTACTTTCCTAACTAAGACAAAACAGATGAAATATGTATTGAATACTTATTTATTTGTCATTTAAAGAACAATTGTGCATTCAAATCGAAAATAGAATGTAATCAAACTTAAAAT
Source organism: Enteromius trimaculatus (assembly GCA_032361065.1). Classification (NCBI taxonomy): domain Eukaryota; kingdom Metazoa; phylum Chordata; class Actinopteri; order Cypriniformes; family Cyprinidae; genus Enteromius; species Enteromius trimaculatus. The sequence continues at coordinate 14,816,349 of JAUMHP010000070.1, forward strand.
AAATTTAAATAAATAAAATGTAGTAGCAGAAACAAAAGTGTATTCGTCAAACAATAGTAATCAAACAATATAAACATATTACGTGCAAAGTCCTGCATGAATTCAAAATAAAACAGCAGCTGAACCATCCATCTCCAAACATATCAAGCAAGTGTATAGCTTATAAATACAGCTCATGTACACATCTAACCTCCGAACTACGCAGCACATTCATTCTGAAATAATCTCTTCCCAATCGTCCCTTCAGAACATTTTCGCCTTGCTTTTATTCGTTGACGAAAATGTCAATAGATTTTCGTCATAGTTTTTGTAATTTCAAATTAGCTTTTGTTCGTTATCGTCTCGTTTTCGTCGGTGAAAATTATTCGTCAACGAAATTAACACTGATCTCCACACAACAAAAAAATGAACTAAAATTATTAAAATGTTATTAAAAATGTCAAAAAAAAAATAAAAATAAAAAAAATAAATTTCCTGACCTGTGAAAGAAGTTTCTTAAGCAGCTGGGCAATTGCGGGATCCTCGGGAGCGGAGCATTCTGGGATGGAACCGTTACGCTTTTTTTGTCGAAGTAATAGGTGTCTGAAGAGGCTTCCGATGTCCTTGGAACGCAGCGCGTAGTCAAAGATAGAGCGACTTACATGCTCTTTCAGCACACTGAGCAACACAATCTCCTTATCAATCTGTCCAAAGGCAGAAAAAGAGTTGAAAATGGAAAGAAAAATTCAGAAACGTCTTTCCAAACCTTTATAACTTTTTTTCTTCTGTGAAACACAAAAGGGGATTTTTATTCAGAGTAGTTGTGACTAATGACCTGTATAATAGGTTGTGTGATAAAAGGGTTGAGATGGGGCATAAGTTTACAGTAGACGTCAGCGATGTTGAGGTGCTGAGCCACAACAGTGATGAAACCCACAGCTCCATAGCGGATCCACAGATTGGGGTGACACAAGAAAGGAGCTGAGAAACAGTAAAAAATATACGCAATAATTATGCAGCACATTAAAAACGATGTACAAGAGAGCAGAATTTCCCTCACCGATATCACTGACAAACTCATAGATGTGAGGTTTCTGCAGTAGCCCCAGCTGACACATGCAAGTGAGAGCATTGAGAGCTTTATAAATGACAAACTCCTCAGCGTCACTCAAGCCTTGCTGCAGAAGAGGCTTCAGGATGGAGGAACTTTGCCAGCCCACATATGCTGCTACACCTGCATAGAGGAAATTTGGTAAAATGTTGACTGAGTGACTGTCTGATATTAAAAGAAGTGACTGTGATGGCAACCTACCTACTATGCTGTCAAAGAAAGCTCCACGGAGGTGCCAGTCGTTCTTGTCATTAAGGAAGGTGATCATATGGGAGAGAAGGACATCATTGGCTTTCTGCCTGCCGAAGAACACGCAGAGGCGTGTGATACCGTTCTCCATCAGCGTCTGTTTGACAATGTTCTCGGGGTCGCTCAGTAAAGTCACCACTTTCTGCTGAACCATTTCATGTAAGGCCTGCAGCTCTTTGGAAAAGGGATGGATCAAATCCACAGCATTTTAATGACAGCATTACAATGCAGGCTGGCTTTTAATGTAGTGCAGAAAATTGGTGCTTAGATTGGGATTTATACAGACAATATATATTAATCTTATTTTAAGACTACCACAAAAGTGAGAAGGCAGACATTTACCTGAATCATAGTTTTCATTTGGGTGAAGAGTTTCTTCTGTGTCCTCTCCATTGAGGTCTTGTTCAGAGCTCAAATTATTCTCCTGCACCAGCTCCAGAAAACGAAGCGCTGTCTCTGCCAAGTGTGCTATGTTCTCTATAATATAATATAATATAATATAATATAATATTTTGGGTCAGTAAGATTTAAAAAAAGCATTGTTTTTCCTCACCCAGGCTGATATTTGATTGAAAATAGCATGTAAAAAATTTTAAAATAGCACTATTGTGATAAATTATTAAGATTTAAAACAACTGCTTCATATTTTAATATATGATTAATAGAAATCGTTTATAATATTTAAAATGTCACTGTTATCACTTATGTACAATTAAATGCTTCCCTGCAGAAAAGTATAAAACCATGAATTGCTTATTTGAAAAAAAAAAACTTACTGAACCCAAACTTTTGAACTGTAATATAAGGAATTGCAATAAAGTTGCAATTCAAGTCAGTATGAAATGGCTTTCACAATCCATTTTCAGAAATAATTTCAGAAATGTTTTACTGAAAGTCAGAGACCAAATTGTGAATGAATAGTATGTATGCTTTTAAAAAGAACAATTCAGACATGGCAATTTTAAAACCATTGACTCCAGCATTTGTTTTAGCACTAAAATACCTGCATAAGCAAGTCTGACAATTGTGGCTTCATCTTGGGCCAAATGGGCAATCCCAGGAAGAATGTATTCAGGGTAGATATTAACATCATTGCGAGGAACCTCCTTGACCAATGCCAGCACTTTAGTCAGCGTGCGGACGGCCTCAGCCCTGACGCGTGGCATAGAGTCATTGCAGAAGTGAAGCAAGTAAGGTGTAATCCTGTCCAGAAGTATCTCCACATTCAGCCGGCCTGCCAGATGAAGAATCAGCTCCAGCGCTGCCAGCTTGGAGTCGCAGAAACGTAGTGTCTGCAGACAAGATGTGATCACTGAAACCAGCACCACAAGCCCTTGTTCCTTGGATAAGCTAAGCTCCTGAGACGCCTTCTCCTGTTTTTCAGTCTTCCCTGTTTGTCCGCCACTGCACAAGTTATTGAGGATGTTCTCCAGGTTCTTACGAATGACTAACACTCTTTCATCAGCAGACTGGAAGGTCTCCTTGGCAAACTGAGCCATGTAGGGCTGAAGGAAGGTATAAAAGATTTCTGGGAAAGCCTTGCCGCGCTGCTGCTTTAGATAGTCTTCTGCGGTCAACCGCTTTTCCGGTTCTCGCTGCACCATTTGTGCCACCTGCATAGAGTGGGTGAAATTATACGGAGTACTACCTAGTATCTAACTAAGAGTAGTAACTAGTATCATATTATTTATGTATATAACATATTAAATAAATCATACAACCATTCAAAAGGGTTAGTAAGTTTTTTTTCCAAAGAAATCAATACTTTTACATTTCTGAAAGATCATGTGACACAGAAGATCAGGGTATTGGCTGCTGAAAACTGGCCATCATAGGAATAAACTTATAAAAACATATTTAAAAATAGTAAAATATATATATTTTTTTTTTTTACAATATTACTGCTTTTACTGTATGTCTGATCAACGAGAAGCAGTCTCAGTGAGCATAAGAGACTTCAAAACATTTTCAAAAACAACTTACTAACCCCAATCTTTTGAATGGTAGGTAGTGTAAACATGTGTAAAAGCTAAAGTTGGAACAATACAAAGTCTAAAATCTCATATGATTAGAAATGCTACCAGTTCTCTAATACTGCGATCTTCAATTTTCATCAGCACTTGTTCGGTTTGGAAATGTCCTTTACGGTAAGCCAGCAACTGTGAGAGGTCAAAGAGTGGGACACCCTCTGTAAACAACTCTGCAATCACACAACCTATCAAAAGAAAATAAAGAAAAAAACTTGTCATATTACAATGCATCAACTTTAAGCAAAGAAAAAAAATGTGCATACTATATAGCATCGGCTTTAACTAAAAATGATAAAATAGTGATGGATACCAGCTGAGAAGATGTCCATGGGCTGTTTGAGTTCTCCCCTGGTCCTCTGGCTATTGCTGGAGAGGTCCACGAGCGGAGTTGTCTGGTCACTTTCTGTGGCAAACATACTACCATCCACAAATCTCTCCGGTGCAATATAGCACGTTCTCCTCCTGGACGTGTCGAAGAAGTAGTTGAAGTCTGCAGGGTTGTCTTCAGGCAAGTATGTAGGTTTAAAGCTAGCAAAGTCTGTTAGAAGCACCCAGTTCCAGCTTGTCACCATGACGTTCTCTGTTTTAATGTCACCATGACGCACACCAGATTTATGAGCCTGGTCTACAGCATTGAGGAGCTGGAAGGCGATCCACTTCTTCTCCACATTGTTGAGGAACGGTCGTGTGCTGATACGGTCATACAAATTATCCCGAACATACTGCCGAAATAGTATGGCTGCTTTCTCAGTAAGTGTGGCTTTCTGAAAAGGCAGACAGTTCTGACAGGAGTGCAGTCTGATTTTCAGCTCCTCTAGCTCTTGTTTGTAACTAGTCAGCGGCAGAGAGGGGTCCTGGATCGCAAAGACCTTAACCACAACCAATCCTTCTCTATGTTTCGCCCGGGCCACTTTGAAAAAACGTGTACTGCCAAGACTTTTGTCATATTCATAATCATGGATGTCAGAGAAGTAACTGTCCACCGAAAGAATCTGTGATGGAGCAATTCCAGCCAGCTGGTTCCCCATGGCTGTCCTCAAAGATAAATTTATACCTATTATAGATAGATAGAACATGGTGTTGTAGCACATAACAACATTCAGCTTTTTCTTAAAATTATTACTACTAATCACCTGCAACTGGAGTAGATACATGCAAAGTTTCGTTATAAATGCAGTATAATCTTCAAATTCATTATACTTCACATCACACAGTGCCATGAGACAAAATGCTGCATCATATCGGTTAGCAATACTCGCTAGAAAACATGAAACTCCAAATATTTACATTATTGCAATTTTCCATACTCTCCATACAGGTTGACATTTATAAAGTATTATATGACGTGCATGCGCGTGTTACGTTATATTGTTTGTTTACAGCACCAATACAAAAATTAAACGGTTGTTTACCTGATTCTTTGAGCCCAGCGCGCTGTCAACTAACCGACTGGTTAGCAAATAGTAATTACTTCCCACCTTACTCAAAATGACATTCTACATTTTGCCCAGGTTAAAACGAACGTTACTAACAAACATGTCAAATCATACGAACGACATAACATACAGACATTTATATAAAATAACCGCTTCGTTTGTTATTATGTCTCAGAGTGAACTAGAGGTACGCGTCTCCATTGGTTGATCAGAGATCTGCTCCTCAGCTCAGTAGCGACACGCTATTGGATGAAATGTGTCACGTGTCTGATCCCAGACCAACCGGCAAACCGGAAACCGGAAGATATTATTGATTGTATTCGGATTTCAGTTGTAGAGTCATTTCAGTGCGTAAGAGGCGTTACTGAGTGCGACTTACCAACTTTATTTGCACGTTGTTAAATTATTAAAACACGCTTTTTCTCTCTAAAAAAGATTTACTTTTACGCAATGGCGCTGCTTAGTGGACTGACAGTTTTAAATAGAGTTTTTACAAACAAGTGCTTCATACCTGCACGAGTAAGTTTTAATTTGTGTCCATGCGCACTTTAAAGTTTGTGCATGCATTTACATTTCATATAGCGTTGCTGCTGCTAAAGTAACTTTAGTTATAAAAAGAAATGTGTAAAATGTAAGATTGTGCCCTTAAGTGTGTATTTTATAGAATTTAATTTAAAATAACTTTCAAAGTACGATATATTCAACAACAATTATCTCTTTTAATTGTAATGATGTGTACTGAATAGGAAAATCCTGCCTGTCAAACCTTATTTTTCATGTGGGACCTGTTGCATGCATTAGAATGTATAATTCAATAGTTTACGCTTTGCCATAATGACCTTTTACCCAGTTTCTATTTATAGGTAGGCCACTCTTTATTCCTAACTGCATTAATATACAGATATATAGATTCTCTTTGCATCTTTTAACAGCTGTTTGGAAATGGGACAAACACTTTATACCAGACCAGTCCTCCCCATGCAAGATTCTTTCCACCTTGTGATGGTGCTATGCTTCTCCCAGGAACATACAAAAACAAAGTGGCCTTCATCACCGGTGGAGGAACAGGACTTGGAAAAGCCATGACCACCACTCTGTCTTCACTTGGAGCAGAGTGCGTGATAGCCAGCAGGTTGGTAATTTTTCTCGTTAAAATATTAAGCAGGGCAGTTCTTCCCATTATTGATAATAGAAATGTTCAGTGTGCACCAACTCAGCACATAAGAATGATTTCTGAAGGATCATATGACATTCAAGACTGGAACTCAGCTTTCCCACCCTAAGAACAAATTGTTACAATTGCAATTGCTATTGTCACATCACTTCCAGAAGTCTTGATGTTTTGAAGAAGACAGCAGATGAAATCTCACAACAGACAGGAAATAAGGTACCTGTGCTTCAGAAAGTCTGTGCAAACATTGTCATTTTTTTAGAGCAGTTCATGTGGATTTCAGATTACGGTGAAGGACTACATCCTCTGTGAGTTTGATAAATGTGTCTGTTTCAGGTCCATGCCGTCCAGTGTAATGTTAGAGACCCTGCTTCAGTGAAGGCTGCTGTTGATCAGCTTGTAAATGATGTCGGCTTGCCTGATGTAGGTTTAGGTCTCCATCTTAACAACAATGATGCAATAGATTAAGCCAAATAAACTAAACTGTTTCTAATATGCTTTGTCAACCCACAGGTGGTGATAAATAATGCTGCTGGAAACTTCATCTCTCCTACAGAGAATCTTTCTCCCAATGCCTGGAGAACCATCACTGATGTAGTGCTGAACGGCACCGCATATGTCACTCTAGACATCGGGAAACGCCTCATCAAAGCCGAGAAAGGTGATTATTATTTTTATGGACATTGAGCAAAGTAGCTGTAGAGTAATTTAAGTATGATAGAAATCTTACTGTTACAAACAGTAGAGCTTAGCTCTAACTATGCCTAGTTTATCCATGTACCTGGAGGTTTTTTGGATTAAAGTTTCTGCAAAATGCTTAAACAGATTTGATTGAATTAATAGAAATAGTTGATTTGGAGTACATGACCACTAGAGGGCAGTAAGTGCAAATAAATTTTTTACTGAGTACCCAAATTACTAATAAACTGTGGATTCTTTTAATAGTTAACAGAAGGTTTTGAATTTAATAACAAAATTCTATGCATTACATCTGTGAAAATAATTTTGTGCTGCTGTCTCTCGAACTGAAAAAATAAGAAATTGTGAAAATACATGCCCTTGTATCAGAGTGACAGAAGCATGAGCTTACTTTGAAATAAGTCTTTACAATGTGCATCATTGAAAAAGTACAGCCCCAAAATTACTGAATTTCTCATTTTTAATATTGAATCCGAAATGTATAACCAGAAGTCCATCCACCTAGACTTGTAGTCCCATTGCTAAAAATAAAATGTGTTTTTAGTGATAATTGGTCAGAGATACTGCAAATGGAGATAAATATAGTCTATATTTTATAGAATATAATTGTGTTCTTTTATTCAGTAAGGATGTATTAAATTGATCAAAAGCGAAAGTTAAGACATTGATAACGTTACAAAATTTCTTTCAAATGAATACTGTAGTTTTCAGTAGGGCTGGGCGATATATATGGAATGATATGTTATACGCACCTCATCAGTAAAGCCGGTTCTTTGATTGGCGGTAAATCTCCATCAGCTGTTTTCAAACGGAGCGCCAGATAAAGCACAGAGCCGTAGATCACGCCAATCCATTCATCAAATAATCTTAAAATATTGTATCACGATTTGATCAAATATATGCAGCTTTGGAATGCATAAGAGGTGTATGGTTGTACAGATGATGCATGTTTTTCTTCTTCTGCCCGTTGTCTTGATGCTTCTGCTGTAATGAGGTTGCCTGTGGCTTCTTGCACATCCCGTGAGCCATGCTTTTGGAAATGTGGCATAAAAAGTTGTCAGAATGTGGAAGTTTGTTTTGGTAATCAAGACTGTTTTTATAATAGGCTCATTTATGTGCATTCGTGCTGTTTTCTGATCTCTTTGTTTTCTGTTGAGATAACAGCTTCTGGCTGTAACCAGTACGCCAGCGTAATTACTCTTCTGTAAATGAGTGAGACATCATTAGTCTTTATGTACATTTATTTTGCAATGATAAGAGGCAAGTATGTGTGTGGATATGATGACAATAGGCAAGATAAGATGATTCTGGTTCATTACCTCAGTCACATTAGTGTATGTGTGTGTGCGTGTGTATGATAGAGTGAATTAGCTGCTCAAATTCAGACATCCTGCCTTTCACCAAATTATTTTGACCTCTTTCTGCTTCCTTGAACATTGTGATTACAGACTGTTCAATGACGTTATTAACTTGTAAAGATATTGCACTACTGATAACAAGTTTGACCTTCATGACGCATGTATTTGTGCTTACTGGTAATTAAAAACAAAGATTTATTTGATTATTTTTCTTCTTGATGCACAGTAACAACTTATACTGTTTTATCATGTCACACATGACCTGAAGTGTAGTTTCGTCTCCTTTAAAGCGCTTTAAAGAAACTAATAATCTTGTTGAATTTATAAAGGTGCTGCGTTCCTGGCCATCACCACAATATATGCAGAGAGTGGCTCAGGATTTGTTGTGCCAAGTGCTGCGGCTAAAGCTGGAGTGGAGAAGCTTTGCACGTATGTATTCTGTTACAAAGTTTTAGGTCCAATTCACCTGAGAGGCTGTGGTCTCCTTTGAGGAGCAGGTCCTCCTGTCAAATGCCTTTCTAATATATTCTTGGAGGGCTGCATATATTATATGAAGGTGCCGTGCGCTATGTTTAATTTACATTTTAATTGTAAGATGGGGATCTTGATCCTCTCCCCTTAAGGAGTGTTAAATATGCGGAAAATACAACAGGGAGAGGTGAACAGCACTCATCTGATGATTCAGATCAGTAGCTAATTAATAATAATATCTCTGCTGAAATTATTGGTTCAGTGACAGAATTTAAATACACACATATATATATATATATATATTTATTTATTTATTTATTTATTTATTTATTTATACATACCTCATATATAGCATAATTATTACACTTTCTATCTATCTGTCATATCATATATCATATAGATATATACATATATATATTTTTTTTTATTGGTGATGTTGCAATATTGTTTATATTGAGAAGAACCACTAACTTGATACCAAAAAGTTGTTTATCTGATTTTTTTAATAATGAGTGAG
>JAUMHP010000070.1:14863827-14875521 GCA_032361065.1 Enteromius trimaculatus
AGTCATTTTATAGTGCGACGCTAATGGTCTAATCGGATTCAATGATTTATGCTAAGCTATGCTAATTTTGGGACCACAGACCCGGCGATCGGCTGAATGAATTCAAAAACGGTAAAAACACATCTATTACTCTTGGGATGTTGGAAAATGAGCCTATTTCCAATAAAAGTGGAGTGTTCCTTTAACTTTTGAATGGTACTGTATTTCAGAAAGATGTTATCCTTAAAAAACACTTTCATAGCATATTCTAATATTAAGCCATTTTGTTTTCTATGAGTTGCTCATTTGATGCCACTGATATTTGTGTGCAGATCCACGCGAGCGAGAGGAGGTGGAGCTTGAGCTGCAGGTAGGCGTGGCTCAGGTCAGTCAGCAGCAGAAGGAGACGGTAGTGAGACAGCTGGCTGCATTACTGCATGTTCTGGACTCAGACATCGCACTGAAGGGCCTGCATGGCCAGTCAGACATCAGGTACTGCACATATACAATAACCAAACTAATAGAACAAGTCTAAATGAGAACTTGTGGGGTTCTTAAATGAATCTAATCATAATTACTAGAGACTAACCCTGGTTTAGTTAAAGTCAGCATGTGTTTCTTGTGTTTAGCACTGTGTTTAGGTTCTCAGTGCAGGGTCCTGATGGTACAATTTCAGGACCTAAGCTCTCTCGTCTGCTGAGAAACCAGCTGTTGCGAGAAAAAACTGATTTCTTGCTCTTTAAGGTCTTAAGAGTAGACACAGTCAGTAAGTGACTTTTCCCCCATCTTATTTCACTAAATCTGGGAACAGCCACATAATAAATACAAAGGTTGATAATGTAGTTCTGATTTTACCTTGGTTGTGAATATTTCAGTGTGTTTGCTCCTGTGTTCTGGACGTGGTCAGTGTGATCCCGTTACAAAGAGCTGTTCCTGTGACCCTCTTTGGATGGAGAACCCCATTCGCCGCTTCTTTGATGATGGCGAGAGCAATTGCGGTGAGCATGACCTCTTTTTAGCTGCAAGATAGCAGCAGGTTCAGTCATAAAGTGTGGTAAATGAAGAGATGCTTCAAGCAGTGCTATACTACTTACATTTTTGAGCAATGAATTTTTACTAATGTGATACCTTTATTGATGCTTTCTGTTTTGTTAAATAATCTAAGGATATTGCTAATGTTCTGTCATGAAAACATTAGAATGTTTTACAGTGATGGAAAGTCTGAGAGCTAATCTTCTGTCTCCTTTCACAGACTGGAGCGTATTGTATGTCACAATCTCTTGTTTCGTCACAATAATTTTCCTCTTGTCCATCAGCTGGATTTGTGTCTGCTGCTGTAAAAGGTGATAAAGATTTCTGCATATTACTGCAGAAGATTACATTACTGCATACTACATCTAAATATGCGGCACAAGTTATGTTATATACACTATTGTTAAAATGTTATGTTCAGTAAGATTTGTTTTTTAAAGCAATGAATACTGAGCAAACATGCACACTAAGCGAAACAATTTTCAATCTTGTGTTGTGAGCACCAAATCAGCACATTAGGTCAGTTTCTGGAAATATCATGTGACACACTGAGAAATTCAGGTTTGCATGTTTTTAAAAATATATTAAAATGGAAAGTTATAAAAAAATATTTGTGACATTTCACATTACTGTTTTTACGGTATGTCCTTACAAGTAAATTTAGCATTGGTCAGTGTGCAAAACTTAAAAAAAACAACAAAAAGAATTACCAACCCAAATGTTTTGTGCAGTAGTGTATTTTATTGCCTGTACTGCAAGTCCAGTATTAAAAAGATTGTTCTCCCAAAAATGTAAATTATGTCATCATTTATTGATGACATATCAAACCTGCATGACTTCTTCTTTGGAACGCAAAATAAGACATTTTGAATTATGAGCTGAAATGTCCAAGTTTTTCACTCCTTGTCAAAAAATCTTAACGGATTACAATAAGAAATTGTTCTAATTAGAATTTCTGTCATAATGAGATCCTTATAAGTCTCAAGATTCCTATGAGTTTAGTTTTTTTCTGGGATCCATTGGCTATTTAAATCATTGACCTTATAGGGATCTTATAGGAATGGTCCTAAATATTGATAGAAATTCTAATTAGAATCCTGTGCAGTTTTAGTACTTTATAATTGTTTATTGCAACTGATTTTTTGACAAGGGAACACGTTTTGTTCTATGGGATAGAAACTAGTTTTGAACAACACAATGATTTGATGTACCTGTGTATTCATGTTTGTTTTGGACTGTTGTAGAGGGAGATGCACTAAAGTAAGGAAGAAAACCAAGTACACAATACTGGACAACATGGACGAGCAGGAGAGAATGGAGCTTCAGCCAAAGTATAGTACGTTTCACCCTCTGAATTATCTTATTATACAGTATTTTTGCAGTGAGGAAAGAAGTTTGATGGTTTTTGGAGGAGTTCTTTCTTGAAGCTTGTAATTGTAGCAACTGCATTCACTTTTCTGCCTTTGTCATCATTAGACATTAAACACAGGAGCACAGAGCACAACTCCAGCCTGATGATGTCAGAATCAGAGCTGGACAGTGAGCAGGACAACCTTTTCAACTACGGGAAAGCACGGAACCGAGCCAATGGAGCAGTCAGAAATGGAGACACTCTCAGCCTTTGTCCTGTGAAGGGTTGAGTCTCACATGGACATTTCTTCATACGGATATTTACAGTGCAGGGGTGTTGTTGAATGATCAACAAATACTGATGCAGATAAAAGACTGGCTGAACTGGTTGAACGAATGGGCTGCTGAACTAATGACTACTGAATTCATTTGGGTCTTGTGATGAATGTTCACCGGTTTGCTGAACGATACTTTCAATTACCAATAACATATTCTTTTTGAATATAAAAAGACATGCATTCACAATCACAGTAGTCCTTAATGGCCCGGTTTCACAAACGGGGCTTAGCTTAAGCCAGGACTAGGCATTAGTTCAATTAAGATATTTAAGCAACTTTTACATAAATGCCTTATAAGAAAATATTACAGGTGTGCATCTTAACACAGAACAATGACACTGACATGATTTTAAGATATGTCAGAGCAAGATATTTTCATCTGAGCCAGCTCAAACATGCAATTTAGTCTGGGACTAGCTTAAGCCTCGTCTGTGAAACTGGGGAGTATGTTCTTAATAATACTTGTATGTTTCAGTGACGCAGTGCAAGCAATTGACCCTTCGCTAAGCCACGCCCTAAAACCGCCAAAGGCTCATCGAGGCTTAGCCTCCATTCATAACATTTTAGCCTGACGCGCTAAAAATATAAGCTGGAGAATTTTATCATTGCCAAGTGGTCAGGCTAATGTCGTGTCTATTCCACAAGACTATCGGGCCGAACGGTTCCATTTGTGCCACGGGAGCCTGGAACTTTCCCTCAGTTTGTGTGTTTTCGATTTGAATGGTTGAGCCAGGCGCGAAAGCTTGACAGGCGTAGCAACAGTAACTAAGGAGAGCGGGGCTTAGCGAAGGGTCAATTGGCATCAGTTATTTTGCTATTTATACGATGCTTCTATGACACATTTTCGGAAGAAGTTACAAATAACTCATGCATAGAAAAGCAAAAGCAAAAAAACATTTCATTTCTACTGAACTTTCTGAATGTTAATGTGCCTGACTGAAATGCACTCATCTTGTTATGGTTTGTCTGTATTTTAGTCTTGGCCCTGATACTGCACATTGGTCTTTGTCTTTATAGCATTCTGGTTTTACAATCTTTTAAAAATGCCTGCTTAATCTGGAATTGCTATAGAAGCCATCCATCTGTATCAAGGAGATGCATTTTTCCTATATTCCTTTTTGGTTTAATGCAGCTGGAGATGCAAATAATTAAAGACATATGGACCTTTACAGAGGTTAAGACTTATATTTCTATTTATAGAATCCGTGTCAGAAATACAATGCAAATGAGCTACATGAACATAACAGTGCAATAATGTATTTTAATGGGCTTACTAAGACAACTAAATGAACAGCAGAAGTTGGTTATTTACCAATACTTTCAGATGTATATTTAGTCTTTGTACCTTTATTTGCTTATCTGCAAAATTTCACTCCCAAAGTAAGAAAATTAATATACTTCTAAACATTTTCATACAACACTTCACAATACAGTTAGGTATATGAATACAAAATTAATAATTACAATAATTAATTTTAAAAAAAACATCACAACAGAAAACAGTTAAAAAAAAAATAGACTGACAGACTGATTTGGCCACAGTGACAAATTTGTTAACTTGTTTGACTAATCTCTATGTTTCTATCCAGCAGAATGAGCACCCAAAACATCCCATCACAGTCAAGGTTTCATTTTTAACAGTCTTACTCAAATTTACAAAAATAGAACACTTAGTAAGTTAAACAATGAAATATTTTTTAAGAAAGAATTGTGCTTTGATTTCTCACTGTATCCACCCCCAGCAATATATTTTATACATACTGTACCTAATTGTAAACTGGGTTTTCTCTTTGTGACTAAATGAATTTATAATTAAAAAAGTATGTCTTGTTTTCTGTCTAAAATTAAATAAAAGTAAGAAGAATAGACTTTAGATATCGAAGATATATTCTCTCATTTCATCAAATTTATCTTGCTTTAATAATGTTTCGATATTTTTCAGAGCAAATAGGTTACATTAATGGCAACAATTTTGCAACAAATATCTAAAATATCCTGACAATAAAAGTATCTGTATAGTCATTATTCAGTTCCATATGATTAATAGAGAATGATTAACACGGTTGTGGATTTTTAGTATTGCTTAGATCAGTGGTTTTCAATCCTGTTCCTCGGGACCCACTGCTCTGCACATTTTGCATGTCTCCCTTATCTGACATGCTCATTTGAGCAGATGATCTGAATCATATCAATAAATCAATAAATTAGGAAAACATACAAAATGCGCAGAGCTGTTGGTCCCCAGGAACAAGTTTGAAAACCACTGGCTTAGATAATGACATACGGCCTACTAATAAGCACAGTTAAAGAGAGAGTCCCCCTAAACACATGTACTTTATTTCTAGATACTCATCAATGCCATATTTGGATCCTTCTCTGCCCATTCCAGACTGTTTGATTCCACCAAATGGTGCTTCTGTGGTGGAGATCAGCCCTTCATTAACCCCAACCATGCCCACTTCCATCTGCTCAGCCACCCGCCAGATCTGACTGATGTCTCTGGAGTAAAAGTAACCTGATGAAAGAAAACAGTTCTGAACGTTATGCCACAGAAAGAGACAAGTGATAGAAGGTATGTACATTTAGAAATTATTTGATTAAAAATACAGCATAAAAAATAAAATTGTGAAATATTATTACAGTTACTGACAATTCATTTTGATGCATTTTAAAAAAGTGCAATATTTTAGTATCGTTTAAATACATATTTTGTTGCTATTTAGTGTTTGGATGTCAATAAAATTAGGTATTTTAATCCCTTTGAATCCAAAAATATTTCATGATTGGCTAATTTTCCTCGTTGTCAAATATTGTACATGCTCTAAATAAGGAACTAATAAATAAACAAGCATGTGAGGAAGTGGGCAAACTCAAGACTGTCCAACAAAACTTTGTCAAATCAAAGACTACAAAAAACATGATACATTTGCACAGATGGACAAACCTGCTAAACCAACAGGAGAAGCATTGGCAATGGCAAGTGCCTCCTGTTCTGTGTTGAACCTGGTGAAAAAGAAAAAAGTCAGCAGCTGGCAGACGTTCACGCTGAAACATGCAGCCCATTAAAACCTATTTACAAAAGATGTTAAATAAACTAAAATAAATAAATAAAAGTAAGAAAATTTAAAGAAATAATGAAAACTCTTATACAATTCGAATCAAATAAAAACAAAATATTGTCACAAACGATTCAAATTAAACTCCAAAATTGTTATGCTGCCAATTTAGAAGAAGTCTGCAGATAAATATGTAATGTATAATAAATAATAAGTTATCCAATAAAAGTATATACACTCACTTAACAACAGGAATAAGGGGTCCAAAGGTCTCCTCTTGCATGCAGAGCATGTCATTGTTGACATTGGACAGCAGGGTGGGCTGCATGAAGGAGCCCTCCAGTCTCTTTCCACCTCGAACTATGACTGCTCCCTGTGACACAGCTTCTGTAATCTGGTTCTCCACCTGAAGGAAACAACAGCTGATCAACACCATTAAAGCCGTCATCTTTTCCACATGATCTGTGTGTGTGATATCGATGTACTGAATCGGCACCTTTTCCGCGGCGCGGGTGTTGATGAGCGGCCCCTGTGTGGTGGTGGGCTCTGAGCCGTGGCCAAGCTTCAGTTCAGCATCCATAGCCTTCGCCAACTTTTCAATGAAAGCACTGTGGATCCCGCTCTGCACCAAAAAGCGGTTGGAGCACACGCAGGTCTACACCAAAGAAACACACTCCAGGTGAGAAATGGAGAATAGCTGTGTACAGTGACAAAAAATCTCAAATACACCGTAGAATTTACACGGTGCCTTAAAGGTACTTCAAGAATGGCGGGATTCTGAAACCTTATGAATACCTGACATTCACTACTTCACTCGTTATTTATAAAAACACTGACTTTTCTTCCTTGAAAATTGTGACAAGGGTCAATGTGCGAGTCAGATGTCTATATAGATGTACAATATTTAGTAAAAATGTATTTAAGATTGCAATACACTCACCTGGCCTGAGTTCCTGAATTTGGAAGTCATTGCTCCTGCAACAGCTTTATCTACATCAGCACTGTCAAATACAATAAAGGGGGCATGTCCTCCTAACTCCATGGAGACCCTTTTGACCGTTCCTGCAGCATGTCTTAATAGTACCTGCAAAAGCATTTACGAAAGCGGTAATATATTATGGTGAACATTTAATGTTTGCCTGCACATAGAGAGGAGATCTTTACCTTGCCAGTTGCCGTGGAGCCAGTAAAGGAGATTTTGGCCACAAGAGGGTCCGTGCAGAGTAGCTCCCCTACAGCAGGGGTCTTTTCTCGTGAGCAGGGCACTACATTAATCACCCCAGGAGGAATGCCAGCCTGAACCGACAGCTAGAGAAGAAAAATGGATTATTCATTCTGTCATATACATACAGGTATGTAAGTTTTTTTTTAATTGATTTTAAAAGAGGTCTCTTATGGTTAAATTTAATTTATACATTTTAATATACAGTAAAACAGTAACTCTGAAATACAATTACGATCTTAAATAGCAGTTTTTGATTTTGAACAAAAATGTAATTTATTCCTGTGATAGTAAAGCTGAATTTTCAGCATCATTACGACATGATCCTTCAGAAATCATTCTAGTTTGCTGATGTGGTGCTCAAAAACATTATCTTAAAACGATCAATGTTGAAATCAGTTGTGATTTTTTTTCTTTAATAATGTAAAAGCTGGGAAACAATTAATTTTATCCAAAAAAAAGGGTTTGTTTATGTAATGTATATTTATGTAATGTATATTTAATATGTAAACATTTATATTAAATTATATATATATATATATATATATGTGTGTGTGTGTGCACTTTTATACATGATAAATATATATAGTGCACACATATAATATGTACACAAAAACCTTTATTTTGGATGTGATTAATAGCAATTTATTGTTGCCCGGCACTACTTTTAATTAATTTGATGCATCCCTGATGAATTATTTCTTTCAAAAAATAAAAATCTTATTGACCATAAACTTTTGAATGGATGTTCATCTAAAACCTTTGCCTATCTTGCAGACTGGTTAATGTCAAGTTAGCAGGCTTTCAAGGAAACAGACCTCAGCAAGGGCCAGAGCAGAGAGAGGCGTATCCTCAGCCGGCTTCACCACCACAGTGCAGCCCGCCGCCAGCGCTGCACCCACCTTCCTGGTGATCATGGCACTGGGGAAATTCCACTTTGAAAAGGGAAAATGTGACAGTTTTAGTTTAGCTTATTGACCCTACAGACAGTTGGTGTTAAGTGATCAGAATAAAGGAGGAAGTCTCACAGGTGTAATGATGGAAGCCACTCCCACCGGCTGCTTGAGTAACAGGATCTTGCGGTCCTTGGCTGGAGGTGCCACAATATCTCCATACACACGTTTGGCCTCTTCAGAAAACCACTCCAGAAAGGAGGCAGAGTATGTCATCTCACCGATAGACTCCTTCATGGGCTTCCCCTGCACACACATCTGAGTTATATAATCTGAACCCTTGTTAAACGGAGACATTAGATGTTGTCTCCTGTATGCAATGGGCCAGAATACATACACACTCTGCTGTGATCAACTTGGCAAGATCTTCCTTGTGCTGATTGATCAGATCAAACCATTTTCGTAATAAAATGCTCCTTTCCTGCAAAAGAGCTTGCATTAATATGTATATCATAAATTCTGGAGGTAATAATGAAATACTTAATATAAATAGTAACATTTGTATATTTCATTTTAAATTGACATTTTATATTTTAATATTTTTTTTATAAATTTATGTCTATCTATAATATATATATATATATATATATATATATATAATTTATTATGATAATTTTTAGAATTGAATGTTTTAAATACTATTCTTATTTTCATTAATTGATTATAATTAGTTTACATGGTTATTTTTCAAGTTAGAAAGGAGAATAGTAAGGGAAAAGTGCTTCATTCTCATTAAAAAATGAGGAGTCACAATGCAAATCACAGCAACATGTAAATTGACTTAAATTACATAATATACAGATTTTTTTATAATTTTAGGAGAAATTTGTTCATTTCTTTTTTGACATTTACCATAAACTAACGTTATTATAATTAATTAATGAGTGAAATGGTGGAACTTCAGCTAACAGTCATCAGATTGTAGTACCATGTTTTTGTTCAAGTACCTTTGAGTACTATGAAAATACCTTGTTATAAAATAAAGCACCATGGCATTACCAAACGATATCAGGTGTATCCACCTCAAAACGTTTTTGAAACTGTAGTAAATATTGTATTTTGTAAATATGCTGTACATACCAGTTAAGAGCTAGATATATTGCAGAAGATTTATGAATGACAGTCATGCACATTAAAAACATTCCCCCTCATCTCACCTTGGCCGTGTGACTCTTCCACAGGTGAAACGCTTTGTATGCAGCATTGACAGCGTCTTGAGCTTCTTTTGTACCGCAGTCGGACACCTTCGCGATCTCTTCTCCAGTGGCTGGGTCTAACACGGGGAACGTGGACGCGGCGGAGACCCAGCGCCCTTCTATGAAGGCTTGAGTCCGCAGGAGCTGCGCTGACACGTCGAGGCTGTACGGCCGCTGCAGCATGCTGGGTAGGCCGAGGAACACCTGCCGGAGAATACACCGACCTCTTGAGAGATACAAACTGCCCATGACAAGAACTGACAGATCTAATAAAACCTAGATGTTCGTCTGCAGAATGAGGCGTGCAAGAGTAACAACAAGCTCAGTCCAGTCCAGAAAAAAGAGGGCGGTTGCTTTACACGCGCTTTAACAATTTTCTTCTTATTTACATTCTCCTAACGACTGTTATACACAAACAAACACAGACACACAAGCAGAAAAATTCCAAGTTATCTTAATTTCTGCGGTCACTCCAAAAACGCTAAAGACGGATTTAAATAATAAGTAACGTTAGCGTTAATGATAATAATTGCCCAGTTGACTGCGTGTTGCATCTCTCTTTGCTTTTCACTCACTGCAGGAAATACAATCCGACTAGAGACGATTTGGTAGCGATGTCCAATTCATGAACGAATTGTTTTTGAGTCGAATATTTTCAAGGAATGAGTTGAACCTGTTCAAAAACATCTAAATGATTCGTTCACGAATCTTATAACATAGCACCATATAACATGTCCGATTCGTAATGAGCCATGAACCGAACTGTTCAAAGGAACCGATTAGCCGAGATGAATCATAATGAATCACATAAACACATCGATCACAATACTGGCTTGTTAAAATAAAAAAAAGCACTGTAGCGCCCTCTGTGAAACCTTTACTGTTAATTCTTTCAATCTACAAATAATTTTTTTCTGTAAATGAAAATATCTCATTCACATATAAACCACTTTTTCATCTACAGCTGAGAATCTCATGATGTATTTTTAAGAAACTATCATGTATTAAGATTCTAATGGTCTCCTCAAGGGAGAATAAAAAAACGTGAATTTGTCTTTAAACTTATGGTGAAATTGCATTTTAACTTTCATTGAGAATTCTAAAATATATTTAAATATTCCTAACCTAATTATGGATCTCCCTTCTTTGTATCTGTGCCTCTTTAAAAAACAATAATATGAACTAGCATCATTCCAGTTCTTGATGTACATGTTGGTACTTTTACAGTTATCTCAGCAAGCAATGCAAACAAGTGAACAAATCAACGGCAACTGGTGATGTATTAAATATATTTATTTATATCAAGCAAACTAAATAATGACATTATTTCAGTAAGAGATTCAATGTGAAAACTATATATTCCTTTAAAAACTTAGAGAACAGCACTAGATGTCCCTCGAGCGAAAAACGATGCTCCTTTATCGTGGACTTTAAAGTGAAATATTTTTTGTTGGTTGCAAATAATCTCTCCTCTCTGTCGCCACCAAACCTCCATCTGAAGAAAAAAAAAGTCAGCTTAATTCAGAGCCATTTAATACAGATTAAGTGTAAACTTTAACATGAAATTGTACCTGTCCATGTATGTCCCTGCAGTAGCCCGTGGGTAAGCCCTCTACATGTAAAGCCAAGTTACACTGATGAACTAGTCCCCTCTGAAGCATGTTTGATTCCTCTTCATCATCATCTGCATCCTCCTCCTCACATCTCACCAGAATTACCATATTTCCCTGGATATCAACAGACACTTATAGTCAATATATCATAATACAGTGTAAAACCAAATGCATCTTGCATTATATCCGGCACTGATGCAAAAACACTGACTCACCTGCGACTCGGAGCACACAGTGGCTTGGCAGTAGAGGGTAAAGTCTAGAATTGCTCCAACACTAACACCTAAACTCAGGAGCACACTGAGATCATCTATGAGTAACACTGGAGGACCCCATGATACACTAGCATCACCATCTCCACTCTGACGCACAGAACGTTCCACAAATCTGAACAGACCTTCCAGTCCAGCCCCTGGAGACCTAAAAAACAAAAATTGCAAAGCACATTTCCTTATATATCTAACATAACATTATAAGAAGAAGGAATAAAGCTAAAATGCATTTAAACTACATTTAAACACACTATACATGCCTGAGATAACTCAAAGGTTGTGTCTCCTGACTGGTGTCCTCCTGTAATAAAACTCCAATAGAATCCTTTAGTCCTTCAAGAAACACAAGCTGACCCTTCTCTCTTGCCTGGGCCAGACTCACTCCCTGCGCAAAAACAGTACAATCAAGAAAATTTAAATGTCAACAAAATGTCTGATCTCAAAAAATAAAATAAAAATAGAGCAAGCTGATGTAAACATACCAGCCTCTGACCGACAGCACTGTAGTGACTGAAAGACTGCACAAGACCCAGAAAACACACCTTACAGCCAGCTGGAAATATACAGGTTTAGAAAAATTATTGGTAACACTTTATTTCGATTATTACTTTAGTACAGTAACAGTAAGTAAATTTGCAACTACATGTCAGTCAGTAGTGTATTGGACTGTATGCAGTATCCTT
>JAUMHP010000070.1:14875621-14887523 GCA_032361065.1 Enteromius trimaculatus
ATATTATATATACACACTCATTATAAACAATGGGTCACTTACCACGTAAATAGAAAGACAGATAGTGATGAATAAGGAATGATGCATCAGCTCGTCTGTCTGACACTAGGATAAAGTCACTCTACAAGTACAGAAAACATTGTTTAGACTATGACATCTAGTAAGTGGCATCTAGTAAGTTACATCAAGCTTGTAAATAATGTAATTAGCGTACCGATTTGAAACTGTCTGGAGTAGAATTGAGAATACTGTTCAGTTCTGGAAACATGTTTGTGAGATAGCGATTAACCGAATTAAAGATGAGCAGGGTATGCTGCGGTCTCCTCTCTATTTCTCATGCTGTTACGAAAAACACGATTGTGAATGGAAGCAAAGCATTTATAGTGCATACGTTACTGTGTATTTAACGTTAGCGCAGTTAGCATGCTAAATTACGATTAGCGTTGCCTCGGTATTCAAAAGATTGAAAATAAGACGACAGTAATTTACAAGAATTATAAATTAACGGTACCCGCAACTGAAATTAAATCCTTTTCCTTTAAAATGTGTACAAATAACTACGAAGAAATATTTCACGTTTGCCTGTTATGGTAGTCAACGTGTGTACGGATCCCGCATAAAGACAATCTTTCCGAAAACGCGTTTTAGTAGAGTAACTCCTGAGGATTTGTTTTTAAATCAGCGAATGAACATTTTTTAAGATTTTATTTATTTATCCTTAAAAAACTGATAGATATACCAAGCCTTAAAAATATTTATTTTGACCAGAGATAAAAACGTAGCTGTAAGTGCACTAAAGACAAGCCCAGATAGTGTTTCATTACAAAAATATATATATAAAAAATATACAAAGAAAACTCAGGGACAAACTGTTGATCTCTGTTATGTATAGTGTGCTTGAGTCTGCTTTTAGTTAGAACTCTAAGCATTTGCTTTGAAAACACTGAAATACAAGTCATTCTGCCTGTTAAACTTTACAACACAAGTGAAAACAAAACTTGCTTTAGGCCTAAAACTAATTTCAACAGATTAGTAACATTTTTACCTATAAAGCACTGCTGATGACATCTCATACAACAGAAATTCTAAATACATCAAATAAAAAAAAATAAAATAAAGGGAAAACGTTGTTTTGATCACATGAATCAACCATTAAATAAATAGTACAATGTCCTCCAAAAATCTTAAAAATGGGTTTAGAGGTAAGAAAATAAAAATTTCAAATACGTTTTGCACAGCACTGTTAATGCAAGCCCTTAAAATTGAGTTCATGGAATGTTAATCATCAGCTGTGTACCTGGAAAACATGCCATAGACAATGCAAAACATTTCTTTCTACGCAAAGATAAGTCTTAGAGCAATTAAAATTTAGTTCCATAAAATTTCATTCACATTAAACTTGACATACAAAGACTGAACACAACTGATGACGTAACTTCACTGAAGGGCTGACTGTAAAAGGCTGCTGACGTCTATAAACAAAGCAGCTGGGACATTTTACAGGGAAAGTCAAAACAGGCACATGGACCAGACCATGAGATGCAAGCAAAGACATGTTGCATACTTTTTAGAGCACAAAAATTTCAATGCAAATCGTGATTTAGTGTCCAACAGAACAAAAGAAATTAGCTAAGATAAAAAAAGTGAAAACTATTGCTCATGCTTGTACTCTGAATGGAATAAATTATCTCTATAAACAGCTAAAAGTATTTTAATGAATAAGTATTTTAATAAACATGAATAAGTCTGTTTACTAAGTAAATACAAAGCTACTTGAAGGATTATCACACCCTCTGATGCCGATTGCATCAATAAGACATGCCTCATCCTGCAGGAGCAGGTCAATGTTACACAAAACTGAGTCTAGTATTGTGTGTCACTATTTTAAGAATGTTCCAAGTTCAAGTTAAGCTCTATTGACAGCATTTGCAATTACAATTTTGCCTTGACCTTCAGTTGTTGTTGTTTCTTAAAGAAACACAATTTGTGGTTATAATATGGCACAACTCTGAACCAGTCAAAAATCATTCAGCTAGTAAACCCAGAAATATTTGCATATTTTCAGGGTTGTCTCTTTTTTTTCCCCATTCTCATTTTGCATCTCAAATTATAAATTTCTTACTGATTCATTAATGCAGGTGATTTAACAAAAATATTAGCTTCACCAGAACGCTGTCCTAATTAGTTTTTTTTATCAGAAGTGTTTTACTATAACCACAATTTGCACTTAAAAAAATACAACTAAAGGGACATGTCAAAATGATGTACAGTGAACCAATAATGTTCCTTTAAGTACACTATTATAGTATGCATTCAGTGTGCATAACAGGGCTTGATTGAAAAAATGTATTAACTTGCACTGCTGTATATTAAAAAGACACACCTGGTCTTCCAATTCTGCCAATCAGAGCAGCTTAACATCACTGTGGCCACCTAAATATAACTCATGCTACATCTTTGTAGAGGTTTGTACAGAAACTGAATGCTATGAGTAAAAAAGGATAAAAACGAAAGGTTATGATTTACAATAAATAAATACAATGTCACACTCTAGGCACACAGAGCATGTAATTCCTGAGCGTTTGAGTCTTTGGGTTTACTGCTACGGTGTGCCCTCGGAGGTGGCTGTGATATCTGCGGCTTCTATTAATGTTACTGTTTCTCCTGTCGTTGAGTCAAGGGGTTCCTCTTTAATGATGATGGCCCCTTCTGGCAACATGACAACTTCCTCTTCACCAACCACCTCCTCCTCTTCCTCTTCCTGGAGCACCACTTCCTCCTGGGGCTCTGTGCTGGTGCCATTGGTCTGCCCGTTGGCAATGGCCTCTAGTTTAAGCCTGTACTGCTCAGCTTCCTGTTCCTTTCGTAGTAACTGCTGTCTGTACTCATGGGCTTTTCTGTTTGCTTCTTTTAGCTGCTGTTCCAGTAGTTCTCGACTGTCCTTCTCTGCAGGTTCCTACACAAAACCCCAAACAGTTTACTTTCAAATTGACTGTACAATCCAAAAATTAGGATTTAAATAGGAATCTCTTCTCGTCAGACCTTGTGTTTGACGTCTGTGTGGTTGACGGTTGATTCAAATTTCCGTTTCCGTGTTGGAACTGGTTTGGTGTCCTCTGTGATTTCTTCCGCAATCTGACCTGCTGGAACTGCAACCACTGAATACATACAGGCATGTTAGAACTGCATCAAAGTCTGTGATCTATTAACTAGAAATCTACTCACTTTGCTGCCCCTGCATTGTGACAAAAAATTTCTGTCCCAAGTTGCCAGTCTGCAGGTTTCCCTGTTGGTCGGTTACTATGGTGATGACTCTCTGGCCATCTTCCCCTACAAGATGCTGGATGGCAGAATCTACCGAATCAGCAGCAATCACACTCTCTGCAGCTCCTGCCGGGATATAACAGCAGTTTGTTTGCAAAGGAGAAAACTCTATAAAATATAATTTTCTGACTAATTAAATACAATGTCAAAAATAAACATTCAACAAACATGAAATGCAAGAAAAATTAGTAAATAAAATGCATGCTGGCGGGTACTTGTTATGAATTGCGATTCATGATTCATAATTGAATTGAATGTAAAGTGCCATGCAAGTCAAAGTCACAAAAACCTGCTAAAAAGACGTTAAGTCATTGTTTATGTTGTACCCCAACGAAAAATCAATAGGTTTGTGAAATATGCCAAAAGTTCACTCATGTACCAAAAGTTTATGGACAGTTTTTACATTTGTTGAAAGAAATCTCCTATGCTCACCCAATTAATATTACAATTAGGGCTGCACACTATATATTATATAACTCATGTGGTTTGGAACTGGTAAAATGTACAGTACTTTGGGGAAAAAAGACCAGAATATCAACTTGCCTAATAATCATTCACTCATTATTGACAAGAATGGAAACCAATTTTAATTTGATATACTGAAACTCATACCTGTGTTAGCCTTGGCATTACTGAGAACAATATCAGAAAGATTGACCACTCCAGAGGAGGAGATGATGAACTGAGGGCTCGCTGTGGCGGGTGATGTGCTGCTCAGGATAGTCCTCTCTGGATTCATGTTCACTTGGTTCTGCATTCCCTCCTAAAAAAACAAACCATCAAGTTATAAGACTGCAGTCTTCCTTATAAACAGCAGTGGGTGAATTTTACACGGTCTATTGAAATCTGAAAATCAACATATTAAAACATTTTTACCTGTAACAATAGCATCAGCTCAGTGTTTCCTCTGTCCACCGCAATGTTAAAAGGCGTCTTGTCAAACTTGCTGAGGGCGTGCGTATCAGCGCCGTATTTGATCAACAGCTCCACGACTCCCCTGTGCCCATGTTCTGTAGCCCAGTGCAGGGCGGTCATTTTCAGCATGTCTTTGGCATTGATATCTGCTCCACTCTGTCCCAGATATAACATTTTATAACATTATATTATTATATAATCTAACAGATTAAATTAAATATTATACATTTTTAAAAAAAAAAAAATCCTAATACTGTTCTGCTTTTATCAGTTCTTACCTTGACTAATAACTCAACAATGCTTGAGTGGCCCTCTGCCGCAGACATGTGGAGGGGGGTTCGATCAACTTTAGTCCGGGCATCTCTACTCACTCCGGCACGGAGAAGCACCTCAGCAGTGGAGTAGTGCCCGTATTGTGCAGCTAAATGAAGCGGTGAGGTTCCCAGCTAAAACATATTTCCATCATCATGTTATAGAACAAGGCAGATTATAAATTGCAGACAACAAGCATTGAGCAGCTAACACATCTCACCCAGTCTGTAGTAAAAGGAGCTCCATTGGCCATAAGTGACCTCACTTCATCATCCTGTCCTTTGCGTGCTGCCTCCAATAAACGCTTTCCCAAATCCACAAGCGACATCTAATCATACAATTAAGGTTTAAAGCATCAGAATGAAGTTGTTTATTTCAAGACAACCACCTGTTTACATACATGGGGTGTTTAACCAGGGGCAATGTTTCAAGGAAAATGCCCAAAGGATGGTTCCCATATATACACTACATATATAGTGTATGACACTGTGGTTATATTAGTCATAAGACAATATTCAATAAGGATCAAGTGTTTTAAAATGCCAGAAAGCGAATGTTTGCATTCATCTTTGACATAATTCATTATCAATTACAGAACGGGAAATAGTTATCATTTTATAATAAGGTAAGTTCCGGGGGAAGTTGTATACATGCTTTTGTTGACAGTATTACTGTGTTGCTGGACGGATATGTCAGTCAGGTTTACTGTTATAGTGATAACGTTACTGTTTAAAAAGCGGTTTTATTTCTACACCATAAGAAACATAATTAAAACCGTAACCGTATTTGTCATTTTTAACGAGATTTTCGTAATATATTTATAATTTATTTTCCAAACTATTAAAAGCAAGACTAAAAAATGCAAATTTATCATTAAAAGAAGTTTGAACAAGTTGCGCTGAAGTTGTTTAAGTCTTAAAACAAGTCTTCGTATTGCTATGTAATCATCTACAGTTACTATATCAGTAATACAATAGAAATATGTGATTAAAATCTCTTTTACGACAACACATCAAACTCTTGCAGTCCGTTGCTAGTAAACAGAATAAAGCAAAACTTCAAGTCCTCACCTCGCCAAAAATGTTTCCCGAAGACTAGTACTGTATTACAACACGTTAGAAACGGTAAAAAACAGACGTGTGCTTCGGTTATTTAAAGCGATTTAGTGTTCTATCATACTTTTCGATACTTTTTGAAAACAAAAATAACATAAATAGGCTATTTGTCGTCAAAGATGGCGCACGAACGGTACCGGAAATAGAAATATTTGATTGGTTCTTCTTTGGTAGTTTAAAAGTGGAGGCGTTTGTAGCACCCCCTACTGTATAACCAGTGCATATGACAAAATCCGGACAGCAGAAGAAAAATGTGTTGGCTAGCTTATCCATTCTCTGCTTTTGAAACTTAAGAGGTTTATGCAAATACATTTCCTCCAACATCTTATTTTACTATTTTTATTTAGGATGAGGCTGCTGAGATTTCCCAAAGTTCATGATTATTATTATTTATTTATTTTTTACTTTTTTTTCCTCATCGTAATATTTGGATTTCTAAAAAGTTTAAATATATATTTTAATGAAAACAACATTTTATGAATAATAAATTAAATATATTTTATGCTATTGGTTGTCATCACTAAAACACTATGATGGTAAACAACAAAAAAACAACCCCTGCACACTTCACGATTTAGAGCAAATAGCACACTCGTTTGCTTTTAAATCTTGAGCACTGAGTAATCACAGCAATTTTATTCCAAAGGTGGAGATTAAATGGAGTAAAACGAAACGCTGAAGGAGATTAACTAACCTCTCAATTTTTATCAGATAATCAACAAATCAATAGAGAGTTTTTATTGTATGAACATCAAAAATTGTCTAAGTATGTGTAGCCGGTTGGTGGCGCTGCTGGTCTCTGGATTGAAGTATTTCCTCATATTAATGGGGGAAACTTCAACCACACCTCAGTGATCTGGGACTCATTTCCACCCTCAGCTCTTCACACAAGACTTGCTTCATTCCAGCCGCTCACTGGGACTCTCGTTTTCATCCAAGGTAACGTCTTTCTTTCTATTTCAATTTATGCTAGAAAATAAATAACTTTACAGCGTCTCGATTGAACTTTACTAATTCATCTGAGCCGCTAACATGGCTCGGGATCGGTCGAGCCGGGCTGTTGTGCCAAACTTTCAGTAGTTTCAGAGTCTCAATAGCACCAGCGCCTGAGTAATAAAGACGAGAAAGACAAGCGATGAAAAAACTCAGTCGGATGATTCTCTGACAACCTAATCATCATCGAGGTGCTGCAGTTAAAACTAGTCGAGGAGAGCTCCTTTTACCTTTTACACACTGTTTTATTGTTTCCCTGAAAACTTCCTCTGGGCTGTTTGTTTTTTCTGATGTCGTCCGAGTGATTGTTTGTTTGTAACATTTGTGATCCGTGTTTACTTGTTTACTGAATCCCTTTTTGGTGTGTTTTAGTGGTTGTCAGTGTAAACGGTTTGTTATTACACTGATTTTCCTTTAGTTGTAACGGTTTCGTAGTATGTAGCCAAGAAAGCGGCTGTCTTAAATGAACT
Organism: Enteromius trimaculatus; assembly: GCA_032361065.1. NCBI lineage: Eukaryota > Metazoa > Chordata > Actinopteri > Cypriniformes > Cyprinidae > Enteromius > Enteromius trimaculatus. Next base: position 14,882,751 of record JAUMHP010000070.1, read on the forward strand.
GCCTTCCTAGAGAGCATAAAAAGCCATACTGTAGTTAGGAAGTTAAAGCTGAACACTGCTACAATGTCTAGATTGGGCTAATATCAATTGAAACATTTATTAAAACGGACATAGTAGCACTTCATTGTTTAATACACCACTGTAATGCTATGCTATTATTATTATTTTTTAATCGGGGTAGGAACGTGAATATTTGAATCATTTAGCACAATTGTAGCCTATATTACAGTATGATATATGGTAATATCATATCATGACATTAAGGTACTGCTTTAGTACTTATTCATTGCAAGCTGTTTTTGAAGTTAATTGGAGTACTGGAGTAATTTTTTCAGTTTCATATTTATATATCTCGGTACTAAAAAATAAAATAAAATAGTGCACTGTTTCTTTAAGATTTGTTTTCGTATGTATTATGTTAAATCAATGTGTGCTTGTATGATGGATTCATTATTAAAATATGTTTTTCCCTTTCTTTTATTGAACAGATTTTCCCTGCCTCATATAAACCCCACAGTCCCACAGAATCAACTGGAAATCAGGGGCCCAAAATAACTGAGGGAATAAGGGGTCTTGTGTGTGTGTGTGTATACTTAAAGCAGAGACCTCAACATTCTGTCAGTGATCAGGACTGAGGTTTTTGGACGAGCCACGACTTATATCGCTGAGTGTTACGGATTAGTTTCTCTCTCTATCTTGTCTCTAAACGGCCTGCAGGGTGGCGAGAGAGAGAGGGGAACCCAACCGGTGCTTGCCGGAGATGAGTGCGTTCTGGCATAAGATCGGCTGCTGCGTGGTAGCCAAACCTCCTCCGGTAAGTGTCTCGTTTGGAGAGATTTATAGTTTTATTTCCCAGGCTTCCATCATAAGGCATTTTAATACAGTAAAACCTAGTTTTCAGGAGTCTACATGAACCACAGGCACTGCGATATCAGGCTTCTGAGAACAACATCTGGACTAATTTCATCAATTAGGCATTCCCCGTGGCTCATGCGAGTTTTGTGTTCGCTAATCACGCGAAGAATGACTCACGCTGGTCTAGGGCAGAAAAGAAACCTTTCAGCTGATGTGAATGTGACCCAGATACTCTTAGGAGTTTGTCAGGAGTGCAAATGTGTTTTTGAGAGTGAAGCCAGACGCGAAACACAGATGGACAAAGAATGCTCTGTCACTGAACGGGTGAATGTGTAGAGGTATGGATCCAAACCGCTTTGCATGTGAGGGAAGTCTGATAAATGTGTTTGCACATGCATATTCGATTTTTATCAAGCGTATACACTACAGTTCAAAAGTTTGGGGTCAGTAAGATTTAATAAATACTTTGATTTGGCACGGATGTTTGAACTGATCAAACACATTTTGTAATGATGCTAAAGGTTTTCTATTTCTATTGCAAATAATTGCAAATAAATTCAGTTCATACAAGCTTCCCACAAAACACTTTTATGGCGTTTCCAACATCTGTTAATAGTAGGAAATGTTAAAGCATGAAATCATATAGATATAGATGATAAAAAATAGTGACCACCATCGTTTAGACTCATATCTTCCTATACTGTAATCATACCATCATCATCCTCATCATATATACTTTATTTGTTCCTTTAAGGTAAATTGGTTTTGGTCAATTCACGTAAAAATATCTCATTTTGTATCTTGCGTAATTACGTTATATTATAATAAACTATAGTTTTCTAAAGCCGTCTGACTGTGTGATATGTTCTGTTGTCTAAAAAGTTTGTTTTTCAGCGTTCAAATCTCATTTATGGTTATGCATAGTGCCATATTTGTAGTGCAAACGTTGTACCGTGTTTGATCTAAAAAGTTACCGCTTCTTGCCCATCTTGATCATGAAGTCTGAAAAGCAGTTTTATTTGAATAATCACTCAAATATCGTTTCATCGCACAAAACAATCGCACAGCTTTTAAAGACTTTGAATATAGAGCATGAGTCATATGGATCTCTTTATGGCGCTTTTATGATTCTTTTGGCGCACGGCAGTCGCTGGCGGTCTACTTTCATTTTGTTGGAAAAGGCTAAATTTGGCCCACGTTCAGACATTCTGCTAAACTTCTCCTTTTGTGTTTCACGAGCAAAAGGAAGTCAGAGTTTACCAAATGATAGCAAAAATATATTTTGGATTTTAATATTCTTGTAAGTAAAAGAATCATGTTTATGTTTCTAGAATAGCTTTGCATATTTGACCAGTTAGTGGTTTAATTCAGTCTTTGTTAGTCAGTCTGTGTTCATCTGGATTGAGGTTCTGAGCCAATGATGAGTGACCCAGGTTTACCATGGTCTCCTGTAACAATGACAGGGGGTTCTGAAGGGAAGCTGGCTCCTCTGAGCTGGGAGTGCTCATTCTTTTCCTCCCTCCTTCCTCTTTTTATTTTTAGGGTCTTGTTTGTTCTATTGTTGGGTGGGGGGTGAGGTCAGACAGCAGTGGGCATCTGTAACAGACCAATGCTACTTCCCAGTGCAAGAGCAATTTTCTTTAGCTGATTTAGATAAAATGATTACGCCTTAAGTGTCTGCTAACATCAGAGAAAGTGATAAGGACTAAAGTTTGTGCCAAGGGTTTGCTATGATATGGGCCATTGACTATACAAAGATTATGGAAGTAAACACCTTCAAGGATGTCTGGAGTTACTTAAGACATGTTGCGTTCAAAAAACTAAATTTAGCTGTTTTGCAAACTGAATTGCTTGGTTCAAAGCAGAAAAATACAAATTCTTTCTTTCCTAATAATAATTAATGGCAACATGTCTGTATGAACTATTTGAGGTAGAATCTTAAATTTAAAGATATAAAAGGTACATAGTTTAACAACAATAAGCAATAATAAAAGAGTTTACATATACATACATGTGTATGTAATTTATTATTGTTATTTCGAAAGTATTGTTGTAGTTGTTATTGTTATTATACATATGCTAAAAAATCTATTTATTCTCAATCTGAACCTCCAAGTACTCAAGAGATTTGTCATAATGACTAATTAAATATAAAAAATATTACCACTATTCACACATAACTATTTATATAACAATATACTATAATGTAGAATCATAAAATCTATAAAAGTTACAAAGATATAATTATTTTTAACCACATACCTGTTAAACAAGTCATTTAATGGACAATTTAACTTTTTATTAGATTTTTTTTTTTTTTTTAAATTTTTTTATAGTTTTCATTAGATTGCTATTATTTAGAAAGCATTATTATTTTCTTTATTTTTAGTGATGGTAAATTGAACACTAACCAAACTATCTGAGCACTGACCTCAAACTCTGGTCTCTTTCAAAAAACGAGTGAGATTTTAGATAAGTTTAGAAGATATCTTTGATAGGGAATATAAATGCTGGGCTGTATGTTGTGTAAAATGCACTTTGTTCGCTCTGGACAGACAAGTAACGGCTTGTATGCCAACACCCCTGCTATGGCACATGATCTCATCAAATAATTATTCTCATTGTTGATACAAGGTTTTTTTTTTAGATTTACTTATATAATCTCTGACTAACTCTACTGCATAGATTATGGGAAACAAAGAAGAGAAAGCGTAAACTGTAGAACAGTTGGGGATTTTTAAGAACTCTATGACTCCTGCTCATCTTCATGATGCAGCCAGGAATAGATTCCCACAGGGAAACATTAGTGAAATATCACCCAGGCACTGGGTGATCAATGAGGTCATAGGCTCCTTTTGATCTCGCTCCCTACACTCAGAACCCTTTAGGATTACGTCATGCTGGTTCACCAATCTGCCAATCCAATGCTTTGTATCTTTATGCTGGACCTTGTGTTAATTTAAGCCTCTATGTTCACAGAAAAAGAAGCGGAGGAGAATTGACCGCAGCATGATTGGAGAACCCACAAACTTTGTTCACCTGACACACATAGGCTCTGGTGAAATGGCAGATGGCATGCAGCCGGTAAGACATGTTTTATTATGTTGGTACAGTGGGACACTGTCATTTTAATGTTTATGGCATGGCTATCATTAATTTACCATGACAAAACGAATGCTTCTGCATGCGTTCTTTACTAAACCTGTGGGAAATGCTGTATTGTCACAGGCACACGTTAAATTAAAAATGCTAGGAGGGATGCTGGAGGGATTTTTGTAGAGATATACCTGTCACCCATTACAAGGCTTTTGGAAATCCCAGTTGTTTTCTTTTGCACTCTTTCCCTTTCAATTTTGCCCTCACATCTGCTGCACCTGCCAGCTGTCTGAACAAGTCATGTTTAAAGGGTTCGTTCACCCGGAAATGAAAATGCTGTCATTATTTACTTGCCTTCATGTCATCCCAAGACCTTTTATTCATCTTTAAAACAGGCATTAAGATATATTTTATTTTTATGTAATGAAATCAAAGTTTTCTGACCATGCAAGAGAAGAATTGTTGTACTGTCGCATGATGTCACGTGGATGATTTTAATGATGTCCTTGCTGCCTTTCGGGCCTTGAACGTGGTAGTTCCTTTTCTTTCCATGCAGGGTCAGAAATGTTCTTTAATTTCATCAAAGTATCTTAATTTGTGATCTGAAGATAAACAAAGCTCTTACAACATGAGGGTGAGTCATTGATAGAATTTTCGTTTTTGGGGTGAAACATCACTTTAAATTAAATGCTTTATGTAAAGGTTCCCTGATTAAGTGGTTAGCCTGTGCAGACCTTTTTTTTTTTTCTCCAGTCTTTTTTCTTGATATTTTTAAATAAAATAAAAATGAATGAATACTAATTATTATATTATATAGCTTTT
>JAUMHP010000070.1:14910845-14942965 GCA_032361065.1 Enteromius trimaculatus
TATATATATAAATACACAGTGGGTACGGAAAGTATTCAGACCCCCTTACATTTTTCACTCAGTTATTTTGCAGCCATTTGCTGAAATTATTTAAGTTATTTTTTTCCCCCCTCATTAATGTAGACACAGCATATTGACAGAAAAACACAGAATTGTTGACATTTTTGCAGATTTATTAAAAAAGATCAAAAAATATCACAGGGTCCTAAGTATTCAGACCCTAAGTATTCAGACCCTTTGCTCAGTATTTAGTAGAAGCACTCTTTTGATCTAATACATCCACGAGTCTTTTAGGAAAAGATGCAACAAGTTTTTCACACCTAGATTTGGGGTTCCTCTGCCATTCCTCCTTGAAGATCCTCTCCAGTTCTGTCAGGTTGGATGGTACACATTTGTGAACAGCCATTTTTAGGTCTCTCCAGAGATGCTCAATTGGGTTTAAGTCAACTCTGGCTGGGCCATTTAGGAATAGTCAAAGAGTTGTGAAGGCACTTCACTGTGTGCTTAGCGTCATTGTCTTGTTGGAAGATAAACCTTCGGCCCAGTCTGAGGTCCTGAGCACTCTGGAGAAGGTTTTGGTCCAGGATATCCCTGTACTTGGCCGCATTCATCTTTCTGTCAATTGCAACCAGTCCTGTCCCTGCAGCTGAAAAACACCCCTTCAGCATGATGCTGCCACCACCACGGTTCACTGTTGGGACTGCATTGGACAGGTGATGAGCAGTGCCTGGTTTTCTCCACACATATCAATTAAGAATTAGGATTTAGAATTAAGAATTAAGATTTAAGCTTAGAATTAAGGCCAAAAATCTTGGTCAGATCAGACCAGAGAATCTTATTTCTCACCATCTTGGAGTCCTTTAGGTGTTTTTTAGCAAACTAATTTTTTTTAGGAGAGGCTTCCGTCGTGCCACTCTGCCATAAAGTCCCGACTAGTGGAGAGCTGCAGTGATGGTTAACTTTCTACAACTTTCTCCTATCTCCTGACTGCATCTCTGGAGCTCAGCCACAGTGATCTTTGGGTTCTTCTATACCTCTCTCATCAAGGCTCTTCTCCCCGATAGCTCAGTCTGGCCAGACGGCCAGCTCTAGGAAGGGCTCTGGTCGTTCCAAACGTCTTCCATTTAAGGATTATTGACGCCACTGTGCTCTTAGGAACCTTAAGGCCAGCAGAAACTTTTTTGTAACCTTGGCCAGATCTGTGTCTTGCCACAATTCTGTCTCTGAGCTCTTCAGCCAGTTCCTTTGACCTCATGATTCTCATTTGCTCTGACATGCATTGTGAGCTGTAAGGTCTTATATAGACAGGTGTGTGGATTTCCTAATCAATTCCAATCAGTATAATCACAGCTGGACTCAAATGAAGGTGTAGAACCATCTCAAGGATAATCAGAAGAAATGGACGGCACCTGAGTTAAATATATGAGTGTCACAGCAAAGGGTCTGAATACTTAGGACCATGTCATATTTCAGTTTTAATTTTTTTTTAATAAATCTGCAAAAAATGTCAACAATTCTGTGTTCTGTGTATATATGTGTGTGTATATATATATATATATATATATGTGTATGTGTATATATATATATATATATATATATATGTTTCTGTTTATATATATATATATATATATATATATATACACACACATACATATACATATATACATACACTTAAATAAACACAGCACATACAAAATATTATGTGAAGATATTGGATGCGATCGTTTAACAGCACTAAATATCAAACAATTGTTCAGTACTGGATCTCATTTAAAGATGTAAGTAATGTATAATGTTCAATACCTGTATTGAAATGATCGTGTTAGTATTATATTACTTCTTTCATGTCTAATATTGACATTAAAAAAATCTGAAACTAAAAGCTATTTATTTTTATTTTCCTTTCATTGTGTCCATTTAAAAGAGTATGAAAGAACAAAACAAAGATTTAATAAATGGATATTACAAAATAGCAACTTAGAAAAAATCTTCACTTTTCTTTTAAAGGATGCGATTAAATGTTAAAAAAAACCAAAACGATCAGGTCACAAAAATAAACATAAAATGATAATAAAATATTGTATATAGCTGCATAGATATCAGTATAAACAACTCGTTTTTGTGAAAAAAAAAAATCAATACATTCCATGCTGCAGACGTTTTAGAGGTCAAGTAAAGTATGCCATAACAGCACTGACCTCTAGTGTCATGTAAATGACACTGACAGCCAATTTTAGATCCCCACCAGATGCTGCTTTCATGTCTTTCAACAGCATCTGTTCTGTAGAGAGGCCTGAAATACAGGACAGTATTGTGAAATTAGTTTCAATACATTCATGCTTTCAAATGATACTATTTAATATGTCTGCATGAAGCTTGTTTCATTAGCCTACACAGTATAGATCATCTCACCTGACACATCAAACTTGGCATTCTGTAGAGACTGAAAAAGAACTCTCCTCTGAGGCAGATTTGGGAAACGTTTCTCCAAAAAGACAGCATACTGGCTGTCCTTAGGGGTGACTTTACCTGCTTCAGGTGCCATGTTAACACAGTCTAGGATAATGGTACCTGTCAACACATATATTTTGCAAGTTAACAAGATGTTATCTTTCTGCTGACATTTCACATGTCTATCAAGTATCTCCTCCGGCTAAATGCCACATAAGCCCAAGCTGAGCCCATCTGATGCCTAACAGCATCTAGCAGATTGAGCCGCAGTCGTGCTGTGAGAGCTCACATTCCTCTCCGTGTTTATGACATCGCCAAGACACTCACCGTATAAAAGCTGAGCCACTTGTTGGTCGAGCGCCTCAGGAGCTTTTTGGGCAATGCGCTCAGTCACCAAGGTGGCACAGGAACCCACAGGCTCCACAGTGATGGGACAGGAGGGGGATGTGGGCCTCTGTAGGATGTGATGGTCAATCACTTCCACAACTGCGTCCTCCAGCTCACTGTCAGCACTACAGAAAAACACAGATTTACTATAAAAGAACACCTGTCATTATAAGTGGTGCACTAATTAGATATATAATAACTGTTTGACAAAATTCTGCTATTTATTTTTTGTTGCCCTTTGTTTTTAAAGAGACCCTTCTACCACACATTTACAAATTCATTCAGACATGGTGCCATAAAATTATTCATTATACAATTGGAATTAATTATCATTATAATAAATTTATTATTGCAATATTAAATATATAAACTAAAAATAAACTACTATAAATAAATACCGTATAATATAAATGTATATATTAAATATATACACTACTGTTCAAAAAATTGTGGCAGGTAAGAGTTTTTTATGGATTTGTTTTTACATCTCCTATACGCTCATCATTTTAAAATTACAATTTAAAATAAGACTTTTCAAGTATAATATATTTTAAAGCATAATTTATTGCTGTGATGGCAAAACTAACTTTTCGACAGTTATTACTCCAGCCTTCAAAAACGGTGACTTCTTTTTAAAAGATTCATTAAAGAATGGTATTTATTTAAAATAGAAATATTGTAATTAATTAATTAATATGTTATGATTTATTTAATGCATCCTTGCTTAATAAACAAAATTCCTTTCAATCACAATTATAATTATAAACAAATCTTACAAACTTTTAAACTTTTAAAGCGCAGTCAAATAAATCGCAATTAATTGCATGCATCCAAGGTAAAAGTTTTTGTTTACATAATATATGCGTGTACTGCTTATATTTATTATGTGTATAGAAAGACACATACATACAGCGTATATTTAAAAAAAAAAAAAAAAAAAAAAAGAAAGTACTAGCATGTACATATATGTATATTTCCATTCATATAAATTATGCCATATGGAAATATATTTAAAATATAAATGCAACATTTTTTTTTAATATATACATGCATGCGTGTGTATTCATATATATATATATATATATATAAAATATACATATGTAAACATAAAAATAAATAATAATAATATTTTGGATAAGATTAATTGCGATGGATCATTTGACAGCAATAATCTTTAATATAATTTAAATATATTAAAATGTAAATTCAGTTAAATAATTACTCTAAAATTGCACTCCTTTTATATGTGATGATGGAAGACAGAATATGGTGTAGTACACACTGGCATTTGTGCTAGAGAACAGAAGACTGACCCGGGCAGAACATTGTGGTCCACCAGCGTCAGCGTCAGCTGTTTGTTCCTGTGCAGGTCGTGGAGGTCCACCTCGTCCCTGAACAGCAAGCAGTCCTGCGACAGACTGGTCTCTCTCAGCAGAAAGGTGCTGTCAGAGCGCAAGGGGAACTCAGCCCGTGGGATGTTGAGCACAGGGACCGGGATTCTCTTACAATCGAGACTCTACGAGGCGACAACATTAACGATGAACAAAACAATAATCCAGAATTATCACGTCTATTATCTCTAGCACAATTTTCCAAGAACACCGCAGAAAAAGTGGTTTATTAGGTTGGGCATTGCATACCTTTGAAAGAAAGTAGGCGAAGGTCAGGGCCGATACCATGGAGTCCATATCACAAGCCTCATTTCCCATTACGACATGCAGCCCTGGGCTGTTCTTACTACAACCCTGAGAACGAAACGGAACAGTGTCACAGGCTGCTGGACTAATATAGGACAAGAATTCATAACATATAACTGCAAACCTAGTTCTTGGTAATAAGGCTTTGGTGGCCTCTATTAAGCCAGGCTGAAATGCAAAACTGAAATGTCAGTTTGTGGCTTTACCTTTGGATACATATTTACAGCAACTAGCTAGTACATGACAAGCTGAAAATGCATCCAATATGCTGTGAAGTCTTCCAGTTACACAAAGTGCTTCATCTGACAAACAATGTTGAACTTATTATCACCCAGTCACTCTATATCACCGCAAGCCAGTGGGAGGTAGAGTACAATGTGTCAGAGATAAAACACATTTTGTGGCTTTTCCACAGATACAGTACAGCAGTGTATTCTTTTAACAGCTGTTACAAGAATGACAACAAAACTCATTTTCTTTTAAGGTTTATATTTGTTCTCAAAGGCCCATTTTGTCATTGTTTACGCAACATCCAAACCTGTATGACTTGCTTTTTTCCTGTAGAACATGAAAGGAGATGTTGCTGGCACTGCTCTTTTACATACAATAAAAACAAAAAGTATGTCCGAATTCATAGCATTCGAAATTCAGTATGCGAGAAGTACCCGGATGACCTACTGCTTCCACCCGAATTCTATAGTAGGCATACCATGGACGCTTTCCTATCCCATGAGGCCCTGGGAGAGGACGCATCATTTTCGAAAAATGGCGGAAAGTTGAGAGGCGGCTCATTTCAAGTGTACGTACCTCAGGAAAAAAAAACTTTGTTTATTGTGATCAAATTACACTTGTTTAACACAATCTAAATAAACGATTTTTAAATAAATTTAAACAATCTTTAAATTTCAGTGCTGTTCCTAACAGTGTTGCCAACTTTGCAATTTTGTTGCTAGATTTAGCAACTTTTCATACTACCCTAGCAACTTTTTTTTTTGTTTTCAAAAAGCACCTAGCAACAAATTTAGCAATTTTGAACTTTCATTTGGCTACTTTCATTTTAGCAATTTTTTCCTAACTGTTAATTTACTGATATTTGTGAACATGTATAATTGTTGGCTGCAGTAAATTCCAATAGCGCTATAATTGTTGACACTTTCACAGATGTGTTAATTTCACAAGTTAAAAAGAGTAAGTACACATGCTGCGATTGTTTAAAAGAATGAACTGTTCATTATCAGTGTAAAAAAAAATCTTATCAAAAAGTGTTTGCATTACTTTCACAAATAGTCAACTATATCTTTCATACAAATCTAAATGGACAAATAATGTTTTTGCTGAGATGGCCTGGCAATTTGAGAAAACATTAATCATTTTGTATACTACATAAAGGTGTAGTTTTTGAGTTGACATCGCAACGTTGTCATCACGCAAAGTAATATGTTCATAAGAACCTATTAATTGTGCCTCTGGATATAATGTTTTGATATATGGCTCGTATACTCACCAAGACTGCATTTACTTAAAAATAGAGTAAAATATTACTAAACTTTAAACCCTTTTCTTTTGAAATATTTTGTTCTAGTGACGGCAAAGCTGAATTTTCAGCAGACACTATCGTTCTACTCTTCACTGTCACACGATCTTTTATAAATTATTCTAAATCTAATTTGGTGCTCATTATTGGTCAATTTAATGCATGCTTGCTGAATAAAAGCATCACTTTTCTTATATATATATATATATACTGTAAAAAAAGAAAAAGCTATTTTACTAATGGTAAAGTATATTTATGGACTACCTTATTCATTATATATTTGATTACAAAGTTCTTATTTAAAATGAGCGGATCTAGAAAACGACGCTTCAGCCATTCAATAATGAAATGCCTTTGAGTGTTTAATCTTGTCATTATACATTACTGACACTCTATTCTCCAGTCTGATACGGTTCAGTGCTTTGACACAATCTCTATTGTTAAAAGCGCTATATAAATAAAGGTGACTGATTGACTGACTGACTGACTGATTACTTTACATCTGCTTTTTCGGGAACTTAAGAACCCACAATTCTAAATCAAAGCACTTTTAATAACACTAAATGTATCGCCCTGGATTCAATAAAACCTTTTACCGCTCCCCATGATGACTCCTCGTCCAGCGTTAATTAGCATTTTGCCAGCTCCATTACTCCAGCCGAATACAGAAGCCATCTGTGACATCAGCATTAAATGATGTACTCTGATCTGGGCAACCAGCTGGGGTTTGTTTGAAACGCTGGACGACGGACTGTCAACACAGAGAGACTGAGCTCACAGCTGACATGGACCACGGGGTGAGGCTTGTTTAGGCAAGATCTCTCTTTCTCATGTGATAATCGTGACCAATCTTGTTAGATAGGGAAGTGCTTGAAAAACCTGCTTACTCATGTCCATATGCACATGGCCGGAGGACAGGAAGTTAGTCAACGTGAAATGGACCACAGGACAGTGAGTAAACAGTACAGAACCCGCAGGTCTCGGGTCAGGGTAGAAAAGAGCTTTTGTGTGCGCACTGTTTGCAACCTCGCGCTTCAGTGCAGACGAAAAGCACTTTAACCACAAGTACAACCATATAATTTCTTAAATCATTGACTGAATAAGTTAAAGAACCCATCGCTGCTTGCTTCCACGAGCTGAGTCTCAAGGTAAACAGAGGGCTTCGGTAGTGAGTGAGTGCAGGTGTCAGGGTGTTTGGGTTTAAAACAACAGTGTTTAGCGTAGAGAGAGGCACTGCTGTTGGACAGATGCTGACAGGATCTTGTGCACCGGACAGCAGGTGTTATTGTCTCTGCAAATAGGGCCACCTTCAGTTTGGAAACAGAGTGCATTATGCTGAAAAACTAGAAAAGTGGGAATTGCTCTTATTGACTAAACACACTGACAGCCCCATTTAGAAAATAAGTCTCTCTGAAGCTCCAAAAGATCCATTTGCACTTAACAGTTCATAATAGTTTACAAATATGAATGATGTTAGTGTATACATCGATTAATAATAACAATTTTATATACACTTTCATTCATATGCTTGGTATTGTTTTTTGTTTTTTTAAGGTGTTTCTTCTGCTCATCAAAGAGGCATTTGTTTGATTACAAATTACAGAAAAAGAAACATTACAATTTAAAATATATTTTTAAAAAAATTGTAATATACTGTAAAATGTAATTTAATCCTGTGATGCAAAGCGGAATCATGAAAGATCCACTACTTTAGTCTCCAGTGTCATATAATCCTTTTAAAAAAAAAAAATCTTAACAACAATATGCTGATTTATTATCAATGTTAGAAATGTTTTTGCTGTCTAATGTGTTTTAGGAACTCTGATCATTTTTCAGGATTCTTTGAATTAAAACGTAATTTGTATTTTTGATCAAATTAATACATACTTGATGAGCATAAGGGGCTTCTTTAAAAAACAACAACAATTGTTCCCAAACTTTTAAACCGCAGAGCAAACACAAACACACTTAAATAATAAATATGTGCTACACTTGTGCCAAATATATTAATAACATTTACTGGTACATGACGAACTTTTCACATAAGATGATAACATAAACAATATTTTAAGTGTACCAAATATAAACAAACATGCTTGCGTACTTTCCCTCAATGCATGTGGTTGTTTCTATCATTGGCGCATGCGGTCTTTAGGGTCTTTGCCCGCGCGTCATACCATATGACTAGTGTCAATATCAAGAGTATATCAAACAAAGCATTCATTATTTATAACACCAATCCATCATAAACGGCAAACACACTTGTGTTTGTGTTCATCTCAACACACAATGCAAGCTCTGGCCACTGGCCACGTTTAAAGTGGATAAAATGGTAAAAGCAAACATACCACGCGCAACCCTCTCTTTTAGCGTACCGTTACTGTAACATAGTCTTACCTTAAGCACATCGCGACAGCTCCGTAAATATGCCTCCATTGTTACACGGAGCCCGAGGGTTTTCACGTTACGGAATATAATGAAGTATAAACTGCCCTTCAGTGCCTCTGAAACGTGCGGAGAGTCTCAGCGGTTCACTGTGTGTAAGTTAAGCCCACTCGGAATTCAGGTTTTGCAAAAGCCAACTTACGTCTTGACGTCACACGGCATGCTGGGAAATGTAGTTTGTTTTAGAGACGAAAAGGGGAATAGTAAGTTTGCGGTTTCATCAGAAGAAATATGTCTACAAATTAAAAATTGTGCTTACCAAATTAATTAACAGGCATTATTTGTGATGTTTATAATGAAAAAATGACCAAGAACGGTTCCGTTTTATTTTTTCGGAGTATCTGAAAACCGTTTATCTGATTTTATACAATTGTACAATATCAGGAAAAAAGCAGAAATTGGATATTTAAAATACAAATTAGTAAAATACATAAACATATTAATGCATCTAATCTACTTTACAAAAAACACATTTAAAAAAAAAAAAGTGTTTTACATTGTGTAACATGGTGGAACTGCGTTATAGTTTTTCTTTTTCAGTTACGTCTAACATTACTTTCTATTTAAAAAATTAAAAGATTTCATCTATTTATTAAGCAGGTGATCTAACACAGCAACACATCTTTGCCAGGGTGGCTCTTTTTGCACCTTGTCCAGTAAACACTAGTGATCTGGCACAAAGTGGCTTTGATATAATGCTGATGCTTTGTTCTTTGTGATTGAATTTCTGCTATGAATCGCATTCTGTCCAATAGCATGCCGAATTAGATCTTCTCAACGTAGTTGCCAGGAAACATGCCTTCCTTTCCTCGAAGACGGCCTTGCCACCAACCTGAAGGATCTGGACAGACAGCACATCGTGGATTAGTGCAGCCATTCGCTAACCCAACACAACCTGTATAAGGTTCACTTTAAATGTTCTAAAAATAGATTACCCTCATTTATGATTTCTATGATCTCATCTGCTTGGAAGCTGAGCTCATCTGTGTCCTGAGCATCATAAGCGTAGAGCGCTCTGCACTGTGGGGTGCGGGGTCTGGGTTTGGGTTTGGGTTTGGGTCCCCCTGAACCTGGAAGAGGCTTGTACTCTTTTGAACGTCTGCGATGCATTCTGAGAGACAACACAGGGAATATTTAATTTGAAAGACTAAAACTAAAATAATAATAGTAATTAAAATAAAAATGTACACATTTTAAGTATATAATTAAAAATGTATAAAATAAAAAAAAAACTACAAAAATATATAATAATACAATAATTATATAATACAATAAATATATAAATAATACATAATTTAGGGATCTAATTAAATATTTAAATTAATTTAAATTGCAATTACTCCGAAAACAAAAATAAATAAATAAAAACCTTATTCACAGAATTCATTTCTTACAAATCTGTGTTACAAAAGAGTTCCAGCCAGATTATAGTCTTCAGTCAGTTTATCTTAGAGGATATAATTTTAATAATTTCCTGTATCAGACGATCCATCATCTCACCCAGCCACTCCCTGATCAGGAACTTTCATAAAGCCCATATCAGTGTAGATCTGGCTCTCTCGTTGACTGCGGCGAGATCCCTGGAGTCTGGGAAGGGTGGGCTGATCCATACTGGACTGCTGGCGGAGAAGAGAGTTTCTACTGACATGCTGCCCTGGGGTTCCTCGTCCTCGACTGTCAGACTTAGGAGCTTCTGAAATCACAGGCCATAGGAACATTTTAAAACAATTTCTAAAACAGCTGAGCTGAATCTTTTGTCAAACATGTAAAACTGTAGTCTTACCACGTGAATACTGGCCTACATTGCGATTCTGGTTCCCTATGTACCGGCTTTTTCGGTTGTCACGGCGAGTTGGTCCTGCAGAAATGACAATTAATACATTAGGAAAAAGTTTCATCTCCCTTTTTCAATTTTCTATTCAATCAGAAGAAAAATATTGTTTTCACAAATATATTAAGAAGCACAACTGATTTTAACATTGATGATAATAATATGAACGTTAGCATGCACATAATGTTTCTTATGCAACAAATCAGCATTTCAGAAATATTTCTGAAGGATCATGTATCCTGAAGTCTAGAGTATTTCCGCTTGGCATCATAGGCATAAATTAGATTTTAAAATGTTGAAGCTTTCAAATGATTAATCACGAATAATCATACAAAATAAAAGTTTTTCTTTGCACAATACATCTGTGTTATAATGTATATATATATATATATATATATATATATATATATAAATACACACATAGTATATATTTTGAAAATATTTACAATATTTACATTAAAATTTTTCTAAAATATACATGCGTGTGTATTTATATAGACATAATAAATATACACAGCACACATACAGTACATATATTAAGTAAACAAAAACTTGATATGATTATAATTATTGACAGCACTAATTAAAACCAAAAAAGTAATAATATTTCACAATATTACTTATTTAATATTAATTAATTTTTACAGTATTTCTGATTACATAAATTCATGAGCGTAAGAGAAATTGTTATTTAAATGGTGCAATATATATTTCTTGTGTAACTTGGCATAATAAGCATTTAAAATATTTTTTATTAAAACCCAAAATTTGAACCCAGACTCACTTGCGTTTTTAGGCAGACCGGGTCCAACACTAACAGTCAGGACTTTGCTGCTGGGCTTCAGAGCTGCTTCATCACCCTGACCCATCTGAAACTGGATCTGTCGAGAGCCAGCGGATGAAAATGGACCCCATCCTCCTTTCTTCACCTTAAATTCAAGTCTGATGGAGAAAAAATGATGAACGTTAAAATTACAAGACCAACATAATCATACTTATCTGAATAATACAGCAAACGGTCCATTTCCCAGCGAGGGAAACATTGCTCACAGGTTGTTAAACTTCAGCGGCAGCTTTTTCCGTGTTTTTTCCTCGTAGCGCTTGTAGAGAAGACTGAGGAACTCGGTTTTAAAGACAGACTGCAGCACGCTGTCATATTGATCCTCGTGCAATATGAAGAGGTCATCCTGCAATGTGCTGAGGAAAGAGAGATACAATAACTCATCTTCCCATCATAATAAACACAGTTTAAAGGCATTATTCACTCACCCAGTTCAGTTCAACATTAAAGAAGATATTTTGAAGAATGTGGATAAGCTGCTGCAATCCCTAACAACTTCAACAGTATTGAAAAAAAATACTCAATAGGAAACAGAAACTGGTTACTAATATTCTACAAAATATCTTGAGTGTTCAGCAGAGGAATGAAATCCATGCAGGTTTGGAACAAATTGAGGGTGAGCAAATTTTTATTTTTGCTGAACTACAACTTTGTTTTCATTCTACTTTATATCTATGATTTCTTAATCATTCTGAAGCATTAATGTAAGCTTATCTTCCAAGGTTATCATGCATATTACATGATAAGAGTACCTAAGAGAGACAGACTGGATCTTTTCCACCTCGATTTTTCTCTTCAGGACCTCCCGAATCTGGCCTTTCTCAGGACCCTGTTTCACCTTTTCACGTCCAATCAAATAGAGGAACTTAGGGGTGAGAATGAGGTCACGCTTGACATTCTGTGGGCGGTAAAACAGCATGTGAGTATGTGGTCACATGAAATATGTCAGATGTTCAGAATATAGCATCTGTAGGGTTAGTAAGCCAGAACTAAACTGTTACTACAAGTAACCGAGCTACAAGTTAAAGGGAACGTTGAGTCATACCTTAAATCTGCGGTCATATTTGGCCACAACGTCAGCAAAATCAACCCTCTCCCTACGACCCACGAACTGTCGAATCTCTGGATGGTTGTCCATGCCAATGTAGTCTCCCATGAAATTGCGGTTCAGACTGTTCTTTCGTCTCTCCTTCTTGTTCAGCAAGAGATCAGAGGCTGAAAAAATGACAGAATCAGAGTGACCGAAAATTAAGTACATCTGATTCTATTCCAAAGACCTTCATTTGTGTTTTGAAGCTGAACGAAGGTCTTACGGGTTTGGAACGACACGAAGGTAAGTAATTAATGACAGAATTTTCATTTTGGGGTAAACTAACCCTTTAAGTCTTTTAGTCCATTTTTATTGACTGAGACAAATGTCAGTGGAATACACAGAGAAATTCGTTATGGACTGAATAATTTTTCTGCATTTGTCAAAGAGAGGATTCGGAACGAACTCTTACCTTCCTCTCGCATTCGGACATATTTGCGCACCGCGGTGTGTTTGCGCCAGGCTTGCTGAATTACTCGAGCATATCCGTTGTATTTTCTTTCCCTCATCTCCTCCAACAGGAACAACTAAAGAATGACATTATCATACTTAATTTTCATAGTCATTACTGTTGAATATAAAAAATATTTCAGAATATCAAAACAAAATAAAAATGCTATCACAAAATGATCAAAGTTGTTGTAGCAACGTAAATGTAACAAATGACACATTATACTTTGGGCACTACATATGTAATTGTCTAGTATGCACATTATAGTATGCCAAACTTGGCCAACATTCCACGCTTTGTTTTTCGGTTAATTAAGTGCATCATTCAGATATCAGAAATGCCCTTTTTCTTACAACTTATACAAAAAACTGCATAAAATGTACTGCATAAGTACATGAGATAGGATGCACCTATAGGGGCAGTTTCCTGAACAGGGTTTAAGACTAGTCCTAGATTAAAATAAATGTTAAGAGCTGTCTAAACTAGGAAAAGCTTGCACTGAGATATCTTAAAATACATTATTGTCATTGTTTGGTCTTAAAATGCTCACAGGTAATGCATTTTTGTAAGACATGTTTCTAAAAATTCTTAAATGTCTTAATTTAGCAAAGGTCTAGTCCTGGCTTAATCTAATCCCTATCCGGGAAACCGGCCCATAGTGTTTATTCTACATAAAGTTTTGAAAAAAACTGGTCTACAAGAAGCCATGTGATCCACAGCTGAAGAATATTTACTTGAATTACTTTTAATCTTTTGCACATCGCCAAAGGAATGCATTAAAGTAGCCAAACTGCAAAGTAATTCAATTTATCCATGACTAAAATAAACTGACCCATCTCTAAAAAATTGAGTTACAATAGCAAAGAAGGGAGATAACATAATCCGTTAATGAATTAGGTTATTATTTCGCATATTTAAAAAAAAAAAAAAACCATCACATCAAATCACAACTTTAACCTCATAACATCACTGCCTTCAAGTTACAAAATAAAAGTACATACAGATTCTGGAGCCTTAATGAAGATTTTGGTCTTGCCCAGCTGGTACTGGTCTGAGTCCATGTTGACAGATTTTAAAAGGTGCAGGACACCCTGTTTTTCCTCTCCTCGCCACTGAGGCCATGTTTCTCTGGTCAAGATGGCATATCTAGACCAATATAATGGAATAGTTATATTACGTTACAGTTTTTTGCAACTTAAAAAAAATATACATCGCATTGATCGTACCTATGCAGGAATTTCTTGAAAACGCGACGGAAGGCGTAGCCAGCTCTGCGAACCCGTATGTTCTCCCGCAGTCCCAGATATTCTACTTGGTGCTTGACGCGGCTTTCCTCCCAGTCCCGAGGCTTTTTGGTCTCATTGGGCTTAATGCATCGAATATAGTGAGGGGTGCATTTCATTAACGTCTGGACCAGATTATTTGCCTGTTTCTGTAAAAAGAGAAGGGACAAAACATAAACAATTGCATAACACAAATCTGAGAGCATAACATCACATTCATGTATCATACGAAACTGTAACTATACACAGAATCCAGCACACTCCCCAGACATTAAATGCAAGCTGGCCAAGTAACTTTGTTAGGAAATATAATACACGGTTTAAATCACATTATAAAGATATTTCTAGTTAAGTGTGCATTTGTCGGTTTCGTAAATCAGTTATTTTACCTTAATCTTTGAACCTGCAGTGGTAGGACGGCCCCTTTTCTCAGCCTCAAGGTTCTCTGGGAACAAATCTTTGATGAAGGCGCTGTGAATATAAGCAGAAAAACAGATCAATATTTCAAACATCTCTGTAGCCCTAATACTGTTTATTCTTTACCAGCATATTCCTCTAGTGAAGTAATACACCCCAGAATATCTCTCACAACACAAGGAAAAAAAAATCTACTAACCATCCTCCATAAAAATGGTACACCATATTGATTTTATTATTTATTTATGTGATTTATTATTTCATTAAGGAATTAGTGACCGACTGCAGATGTTCTGCATGAGTGCATTTAGAAGCTTTTAAAAAGCTTCTGCTATAATCCAGCTGACACGGGCTGAAATACTAGTAAAAATAAACACTTACAACTCACTGCTCTGCATGAGCTCGATGATGTCATTGAACAGCACATCCCTGTTTCTCTCACAGAAGCCGCTCACATCATACGACACCTGGAAAGAAGGGGCTCTTATTACTCTCACTAAGAAGTTAATCAATATCAGTGTGACTCTACTCGCTGGAAGCAGACTAAAACACACAAGGTGTCTTTATTGAGGTTATTCATAAGTATAATACTCATGTTACCAATGTGCAGGCACACAGTGCTCTCAATGAAGAATCAATACACCCTCATTGGCATTTATAAGATATTTTAGCAGACATAATGGTGCTTTTGTCTTATTATTCTGATCGTTTTAACTTTTAACATAGTTTTTTAAAACCATGTTTAAATCCATTTCATAAAGAAAATTTTCCAAATCCCTACAAATTTCAAACTGCTGTCAAACCAACAATGTACATATTTATAGATTTGAAGGGATATGACACACACACACACACTCTCTCTTCACAATAGGGGGCAGTGTTGCATCCACACTTCTGGCAGACATCAGAATTTTTACCATTTATTATTTTGCTATTAGTTTTTTCTAAACAGACATGTGCCTATATATAGCTCCATCTGAACATTTGACAAATGTATCTTACCTTGCCTGCATAATGGTGCACTATAAAACCTTTGTTCCAGCTGTTGAAGTGCTCATGGGGGCCAATTTGTGACTGCAGTTTTTGCAGCAGAGTCTGGTCTGCACCCTCTCCTTTTGCATGCATGGTGGCACACACATCATCCAGGATGCTCATGATGCCAGGAGGATTCTGGGTTATCAAGATGCCCATTACATGCCATTAGATAACTGGTGTTGTTATGCATATGCCAACCAATTCTACAAAGAGTAAACTCACCACTTTTGACTCAATTAAATCACACACAACTTTGTTGTTGAAGTATTCAATGGGTGTCCATTTGATTCCCTCCTGTACGTACTCTTCCTGCAAATGAGATTGGAAAACATCAGCAAACACTTCCCTACAGACCTGTGCTCATATTGGTTTATTAAAAATGATTATTCTCACCTGCTCTGCTTTGAGTGTGAGCTCAATAAAAATCTGCTGCAGTTTTTC
Organism: Enteromius trimaculatus; assembly: GCA_032361065.1. Taxonomy (NCBI): domain Eukaryota; kingdom Metazoa; phylum Chordata; class Actinopteri; order Cypriniformes; family Cyprinidae; genus Enteromius; species Enteromius trimaculatus. The sequence goes on from JAUMHP010000070.1 coordinate 14,926,749, forward strand.
ATTCACAAAGTTGATGCAGAATTGCTCAAATCCATTTTTCTAGAAAGGGTAATTGCATGTGGTTACTTACAAAATTAATATGACAATAAGAGAATAGATGCTTTTAGAAAACAAATTAAATCACCTGAAAGATTTCAAACCCATAGATGTCCAGAACTCCAATGTTTAACTCCTCACGGTCTTTCTGCATTGCCTTGTTTACCGCCTTTAAACACAAGCGCAAACTAATTTAAATGACTGTTCTTTTGCTTTTTGAGGCATATACTAACATTTAAAAGTCTGTGGTGAAAAAAAAAGACTCCTCAAGGACGCATTTATTGAATCAAAATACTATGAAAGTTATTTCTATCTTAATATATTTTAAAATATAAATTATTCCTGTGATGTAAAACTGAATTTGAATGCTCAAGTAACATTTCTTCTTATTATCAATGCTGAAAACAGATGTCCTGCTTATTATTTTTGCGAAAACTGATACTGTCGGGAATGCTTTCTTACAAAATAAAGTATACCGACCCAAATTTTTGAATGCTACAGTAAACCATAGAAACACAAAAAAAACCATATATTTTTTAATACAAATTGTGTTTAAACTCAAACTGACTCACATCCACCAAGTAGTCAAAGAGTCTAGAATACAGGGCTTTGGACAGGGCGTCTCGGGTGAAGGAGGCCTGCTCCGTGTTCAAGGTTACAGAAATAGTCTCTGTTTTGCCACCCCACTTGCTGTCCATGATGCGACTGGTCAGTTTGCGTTTTAGACCGTCCTGATTGATCCCCAGCAGGTAAGACGGGAAGGCCAAGACTGCAAGAGAATGAGAAAGTGAATTCATTATGCAGTTAAGATAAACATCCTTAAACAAACTCCTCAAGAATTTCTTGTTTTGTGCTACTTCTCACTTAAACCTGCTAAACGATCAAAAGTAAGCTTAAACTCACAGTCTTCACTCTCCACCACAGCATAGTTGCCCTCCTCTCTGAAAGTGATGTTGCCAAGATGGAGGATTCCTGCCACAATTTGCAACACAGTGTCCTGTGCATCCAAAGACAGGCCGACCACCGTCATGGCAGCCTAAAAATGCAATATATAATTAATGTTTATTCTGAACGGCAGGAACACAACCAGAAGGTTTCTATTAGGGGATTCAATGCTTCACACCCACCATTGTGTCTTCAAACTCCTTCTTGTCATTAACATCGTCCACGGTGTAGGTTTCAGACTGGTTTAAGTAGAAGTAGTAATCAGGGGTTGTGACGCCTAAATTCTCTCTCTGCTCCTTGGTGGCTCCTTGCAAGAGCTGATACAGAAACATTAGTATCAACAACATGCAGGAATTTTATCCAATTTCAGTAATCTTCGATCCTGACCTGATAGTAAGCTACTATGACTCAATACAATCCACAAACTAGATTAAATCAGACTGCCGTAACATGACACACAACAATTTGCCAGTTTGCGTAACAACACATCACACACTGAAATGACCTTTTCTTAAAGGTGTTTCCGTGAGTTCACATCTTTACCTGGTAATATATATGAAAATTCCTTTCCCCGTGATTCTGAGACACTACTCTGGATTTTTCCAATAGGAAGTTGGAGATCTTTCCCCCGTCAGGCTCTCCTCCTCGGCTGAACTGAATTTCGAAATATTTTCCCTGAAATATGAAATAAACATATTATGCAGTGAACTCAAAGCTTGTGCACTGACATTATCACATATGCATGTGTTGGCATAACGATGCAGGAAAGAAGTTAACAGTAAAGCCTAGTGAACTACAACTTCACAGCCTACACACGCACACAAACTGCACTCCTCCAAACAAATCCTGCAGCCAGCAAGCTAGAACATGTTGAGAACCGGCATGCACCAAATGACATTCTTAGAACTGGATAGCACACTGATTCTAAGGACTAAACAGCAGAAAGGCTTATATGTTCCTTCAAAAAATATTTGTAAAATAATAATAATATTAAATATTAAAATATGGATTTAATTAACTTCTTAATTATTTAGATGACAAAAATCATTACAAAAACAGAAAAATTGTATAGAGATTTTTTAAATAATACAATAAAAATAAATGTATTTATTATAAAAAATTATTATTTTTTTTTCTCTCTCTCCCAAATAAACATAACATAAACCTGGCTAAAGCAACTAAGAATGAAGATACATTTTTTCTCATGTTATTTGTATGCTAAGCCAACCCAATTTTTTTCTTTTGGTCAGCTGCCCATATATATAAATAAATAATTAATACATTTATTATTAATAAATTAATACATTCATTTAAATTTAATTTAATTAATTAAATAAAGTATATAAAATAAAGTATATAAAATAAATAAATAAATTATATATATATAAACATTCTGTCTCTCTGTAATAATGGAATAAAATAATAAATACTAATAAAATAATAAAGTATCTTATCTGAGACGAATCATTGCATCAAGACTTACAAAGCGACTGGAGTTGTTGTTCCGGACGGTTTTTGCATTCCCGAAAGCCTCCAGAAGGGGGTTAGACTGGAGAATTATCTCTTTAACATGCTAAAAGAGCAAAGAGTAAACAACATGACATCACAGACAGTTCAAATATGCCATGTAAAGCATGTATGTACACCAAACGCTTCATGGGTTTGACTATGTTCGAGTCATTAAATCTTTATAGTTGCTGATGCTGAATGGAAATGAACTGTTCGGTGTCACAGAGGTACAAAGAGATCATTGTCAGATAACTGTCTAGGTGATTTCAAAGGTACTACATTTCACATACAATGGGCAATTTTAACAAAAGAAACAACCACACCCATGAATTCACATGAATTTTGGGTTGAATTCAATCAGGCTCTCTGTAAGCAAATGGTCTCCTAACAAATGGATTACCAAACCTGTTTGTTAGCCAAACCTGTCTGACCCAAAACATTTATCCTTCAGAGTCTAAGTCAATATTGAAATTATTTAAGCAACATATCTGAATGCTCACCATTTTCTGATGTCTGGCTAATGATACCTTAACATCAGAGTCAACTTTTTTAGTAATACATTTAGATTTTCATATAAAATATGTAATGCAATACTAAATATTACTTTAATTTATATAATTATAAATGCAATAAATTACGTTTAATATTATATTTATATTTTATATTTAAATATTCATTAATTAATATATTTGAATTAATTATTAGCTTCTTGTAAAACCCTCCTGGAGTTCCTTCACAAACCCCAGTTTATGAACTCTGATCTAGCAGATGATAACCTCACCTGCACTTTAGGTCCACCTCCTGAGACTTTGGAGATGTAGCTCATAATGTACTTGGCTGCGACCGTCTTTCCCGCTCCACTCTCTCCGCTGTATTACAAACACATTCAGATCACATATAATGCAAACCTTTGATGCCATACAATACTTTACAGGTGCCTCAAGGGTGCGGGCGCCAGATCCTTGATCCCTGACCTGATAATGACACACTGGTTCTCTGAGTCAATCATCATGTTGCGGTACATATTGTCGGCCAGAGCGTAGATGTGGGGGGGATTCTCATACTGTGCCTGTGAATGACAGAATACATACACATTGCAGGGTCTAACACAACTGTCCTGGAAAATTAAAAGTTGCATTTGCATGTAATTGAGGCATTTTTCCGTAACCAGTAACACAGCCTGATTTGCATATGCACTTTTTATGATTTGGCCACTCAGGGAAAGATATTAACAAATACAGATTTATAGGCAGTCTTGGAAGCACAATGGCAAGACCGGACATGCAGTGGCATTGCTCTGCTCTGTATGGTCATGTCTAAATGACTTATCCTGTGGGAATGATTATCCAGTTGAACAGTAATTCCATTTAGTGTCCATGTATTTAAAACACGGTACAGTACAGAACTGTGTACCAGACACTAAAGAAAAATGTATACTGTACTTACGGCTCCCTGATACAGTTCAATCTCACGGTCTGTGAAATAAGGCAGCTGTTTAAAAGGATTCACTGATATCAGCACAGGACCAATGTATGTCTGAAGAGTTGTGGTTATGGCAAAAGTAAATACCGATAGGTTAAGCTATGAGCAGTTTGGTGCTCATAAAGACATTTAGAGAGCAGGCAAAGAAAACGTTTTTTTGGTCCAAATCATATATGATATACCTGAAGTCTCTTAAAATTGTTTATTTTTAAATAAATAAATAACAACAATAAACTGTGACATACTGTAAAATATTTTTACAATAAATAAATAAATAAATAATAAACTATTCTGAAACATTTTAGAATGTTATGTAATTGTTTTTATATTTTAAATATATTTGAAAATGTTTTATTCACTTGATATATATATATATAAAAAACATTGACCCTAAACTTTTCAACTTTTCAAGTATGCCAGACCAAATAATTATTGTTTATTACAAACATAAGGATACAAAAATGTAGTCATCCATGTATCTTTTCTTCAGGTTGTCTGTGATGGCATCTTCATTGATCTTGGAGAGGAGGACCATGTCATCCACACCACTGACTTTCACATTCTGGGTCTGCCAGTGATATTTCTCTTTGCTCCCCTGTGCGAGAGAGAAAGATTATTCATACAGTCACCTGTGATTGAATGCTGACACGCTGTTGGGTTACCCAAAGACCATTTAAATGAATTTTACTACTTTATGCATTTGGTGGCACCGAGACAGCATTAGACTGGAGGGCTGGTGTTCAACAGAATTAATAATTTAACAAGTTAATTAAAGGGTTAATAAGTATAAGAATATACTGATTAACTAAACCAGCAACTCTGCACAGAGGAGGAAATGACATTTCTAAAATACTTTCTGAAGCGTTAAAACCTCTGACACTTTGACAGGACACGACTATGACAGCAACAGCTCTACTCCTGTACTTTTAAGCTGTACAGCTTCACGAGCATGTCATTAAATCATATGCAGTACAGCTATACAACAAAACAAAACAAAACTGGGAGCCACATTTCTTTCCCTCAAGTCATTAACAAAGGGAAATGCTTAGTCAGGTGATTAAGAATTAGGTATGGCCAATTAAATCTGTGATAAATATAATAAGAGTATATCCTCCTTGCACAGGTCATTAACAATACTTCTGAAAAAAAAAAGGGCTCCTAAATCGAAGAGAAAAAATGTCTTCAATTGAATTCAAATTATTATTATGTGCTCTCACTGACATTCAACAGAACTGCACAGATAAATTGGGACAGATTTTACTTGCCCTCTCGTGCATTCTAGGAATTTAAAAGATTTCACCCTTTATACAATCTCAAAACATTGCCCACCTAAATATCTATGCATTTCAGAAGTTATCCCTGAACTATCTATTTAGGTTAGGTCGACAGTTAAAATGTAGCTTCTATGTTGTGGTAGTAGACATACCTATGAAAAAATAATAACGTTGGTTACAGGATTTAGAGCACGCTGCAGCTCTTTATCTCTTAACTCAACTTAAAATGCTATTTTAATAAGTTACGTTGGGTTTTTAAAAGCACTCACCATGATGAATTAAATGTACTTCCTGTATCACACCCTTTGTAACTTTCAGTCCTGTGTGGACTCTTCGAGGAAATCTTGCAAGTTTCAGGTGAAACTCCAGGATTTAACTAGTCGTCCATTTGATATTCCACCTATAACCTCCGATACGATTTCTCAACTCTATCCAAAAGCACAAACGACTCTGGATATAGTGTTTCGCGCGTCTGAAACACTTGTGAAACGATTAAATAATTGGTTTTACGGGTGTTGTCCAAGCACCGGCAAGTGTAGGCAGGTTTTTCCTTTTTTCTGTTGCGGAAGGAATCGCAGATACTTGCACATAACGGCGCCACCCCACGATCCTGAACGGATTTACCTGCGCCACAGGTAATCACAGCACGCTCCAAACACAGGGAAATCAGCCTCGGGGCCAGGCCTGGAGCATTTCAGTGCCTTACAATAATTCGCTGGTAAGTCGTAGAAAGAAATGCTATTTGTACAATTTTGTTTAACTTCCCTACTTAGTGCAAGTCTTTTTTCCCTTTCTGGCAGTGGCGTCGTAGTTGGGTGAAAAGTGGGACTAAATTACCAGGGCCCCGAGTGGGAGGAGGGCCCCTGAGGAGTGAAATTTTATTTCCCTTTAAATATAATATTAAGATCACAATAAACTAATGTAAATGCTAATATTTTGGGTAAATGCCATCAGTTGATTGATGCATTAAATTGTGTCGGTGTCGAGCTTAAGGAGGCGTATACATCCTGCTTAAAACCAACATAAACCACGGTTAACCATAGGTTTCACTAAAATAACTACAATTATTGCTAGTCCAATACGAAATGTATTTTACAGTAGCATGATGTAATTAATAAATGCAACATTTAAAAAATATATTAATATTTTACTAAGTACTATTATTTATCATTATGTTTCTATTTATTATATTTTTGGAAGGAATCCCCCCAGACGTACACTACACTAGATTTTCAGTAGTAGGATTGGGATTGTCACATTTGAACCACAAATAAAATAAATAAATGCACTTCAAAATAAGATAAAATATCAATCGCAGGGTCTCGAAAGACTTTTTAAAAAATATATACACAACGTGTAACGGGAACATTTAATTTATTATACAAAGGAACATTCACAAGGAAGGTTATTCACATGATCTTAAGAGCTGGTCCATTTTACAAGTCTCAAAGGAAAGTCTGACGTTGAAACAATAGTAGTATAAAATAGTAAAGAGAAAAGATAATCTTGTTGAAAACGTACACATCGTCTAAACTGCCCTTGCTCAGGCAAACAAAGTAAAGGAAATTGTGGCTCCCGCTAAGAGAATGAATTAAAACTATTAAGAGAAGCACTGATGTCACAGGGAAATAAGACGAGGCTCAACACATGCCCAATTTATGACAATAAAGAAAAAATTAAAAAAAAAAACAACAAAAAAAACAAGAAATTTCAGGCAGGGAATTTTATACCTGTACATGTGTAGGAAATAAAAACAAAGAAAGAATGTATTGATTCAATGTGTTGATTTCTCTCGCTTTTTCATAGCCCTTTCCATTTCTCCTGTGCAACAGATTATGAACAACTCCTCTTTGTTTAAAAAAACAAAACAAAAAACTCCAGAGGCTCGCAGTCACACATTTAAACATGGCTTCCCACATCAGATTGAGATCAGCTTTAAGAATGCACATTATAAATTCGTGCCTTTGTGCCAAACAAAACGACAGAATGAAATGAAATCCAGAGAGAACTTTGAGAAAGTGTCATTTCATAAGTGTCATGTAAGTATATGAAATATCTGTAAAAGGGCAATAAATAGTGTTCATATCTCTCAGTCCACCATATTCGAATCCAGACCTTTGGAAACTCGAAATAGTTTCTTTATACATTTATTTTGACCTAGAAAACAAACCAGGTTATTTTAATTAAGTCCTAATTATATCAATTCAAGATTAAAACTCTCGTATGATCAGTCACTGGTCTGTGTCTTTGGTGTTTTGACGATCGAATTAAAAAGCTTCATAAACCCCATTACGGCTTAAGCGCTTCTCACAGGGTCAAATGAGAGCACTTTAAGCAAACGTTTCATGGCTTAATGGTCTCTGACTTGTGCGGCACTGAGCTGAAGATCTCTTTTAAACAGTTCATGTAACACTGACTTAAAGCTGAACAATGCAGCAATGTTTACCACCCGATTCCCTCATTTCACAATGCAATTTACATGCTTTGACACAGCTTCTCCTGTTTTCCGCCCCACTGTGTGTGTGTGTGTGTTTGTGTGTGTGTTGTAGAAATTCTAAATGTTATTCATCCAAAGTGTATTGTTAGTGACATAGCAACAAAAAAAGCTGCTGCTGCTGATAACATGGGCTGTTGAAGTCTGTCAGTACACAGGTGAGTCACAGAACAGCGTAGTGTTTAAATGAGGCACTGGAAAGCTGGATAAAATTCAACTCTGGGCATTCAGAGTTCTGCAAGATGACGTGACAAAAACAGGGAGGGATTAAACGAAAGGAAAGGCTGTTGAAAAAAAGACAACAAACAGTTACTTCACAGCTCAAGACCTCTTCAGTCAGGGTAAAAAAAAAGAACACAAAAAAATCTGTCTTGAAAGATAATCAGTCTGAAGGGTGCAGAAACACAAGAGTGGTTATGGAAACCGGCCTTGGGAGTGGTTTTCAAAGTGGTGCAGCCTTTTTTTCCAGTATTAGTGCTCTAGTCTGTGTACGCCTCACATGATGCCGTTGGTGAGATACTGAAAGCCGTCGTAGAGCTTAGTAGTGATGGAGCGCATGGAGCCATCCACCATCTGCTCCACCAACACCTGCAGCTGCTCCTCCGTCAGGTTCATGTGGAAACGCTCCTTCAGGTTACGGATGGTGCTGGAGCCGTGGAAGCAGGGAAGCTGAGAACCTGTTGGACATATTAAACATTTTATATAAGAATTATTTTACAGGCCAGTTCCTCATGTACATACTATGTACTTATGGTAGTAATTACAATAACCCTGAACCCATCCCTAAACCTAACCCTAGTGCAAGTAGTTAGCTTATATTATTGGTACTTTCTTGGGTAAGTACACTAGAGTGCGGATCGTGCCGCATTTTCCAGTCCAAGCCCGGCCCGTGTCCGACAGTACAGTAACCGAACCCAACAGGCATTAAGATATTTATGTCCAAGCCTGATCCCAGCCCGATCTAATTTTTTTCTCATACTAATGACACGTGCACTTTTTTGTGTGGAAAGCCCGCTTTTATTTAGCAACTGTAGGAAGGCGTTTGGAAATTTCAACAGATGAGAGCATCAGCGCACAGAGGGCAAAAAGCGCAGTTATTACACAGGTGCTCATTCGTGCTGATGAGACCGAGCCCGACCCGAACCCGAGCATCCTTTCTAAATATCAGGCCGGGCGGCTACCATCGGGCTCGGGTATCCATCCTCTAAAGTACACGTACTGTAAAATACAGTGCAACCTAAAAATTTAACGATAACATATACTCAAGTGATTATAGAAAGACAAAGATGCTCCATTCACTGAAGCTTCAGATAATCAATACCTTGATGCATGATTTCTACAATCTGGATGACCTTCTCCATGTGCTTGCGAGCAGCGATGAGGCCTTGGAGCATAAGCATCTTGTAATAATTGAACATGTCTCCATCAAGTCCTCCCATTACCTAAAATAGAAGCACAGTTTTAAAATTCACGCTTATACTGAGAAGCTGATCCTTCTTTTTAAATCCTTCCCCACATTAGACTTCATCCAAGCTGTGCTTACATCCACAAATTCACTGGTTAGTTTGAAGGCAGAGGTCTCGAAGCCCAGGTTACGTGGAGAGCTGGAAAGGATGAAGCCAAAGTCGATGTGAATGATGTGGCCCTCAGAGTCTAGCAAGATATTCCCATTGTGCCTGAAACACAAGACATTGATTACAAAATATATAAAGAGGATTTATTTTCCGTCATAATTCAAGCATTGCCTCTCTCACCTGTCCTTGACCTGCAGCAGATAGCAGATGAGACAGTAGCCAGCGCAGCTCTGAACAAAGTTGCGCTGAGCGGTAAGGAATTCCTCTGTATTGTAGTCCCCATGCTCTTGTCGGAAATAATCAAGCAATGAAAGCTGACTCTGTTTCTTCACCTGGTGAATGGACACAGCATTGACCACTGGCTCAATCATACCACTGTCTGAGGAGATGACCAGGATCTTGTAGGGCTTGATCCACAAGGGAACCCGTTCTTGCTCCCAGATAATCTAGAAGATAACAAACATGGTGAAAATACCCAGTACAGCAACAATGTCTAAACAGACCTCATTTCAGTAAACACATTGTGAAGTACTGTTCAAAAGTTGGGGGTCAGTAAGAATTATATGTATATTAACTTTATTCAGCAAGGATTGATCAAAAGGGAGTAAAAATACAGACATTCATTTATAAAGAATTTGATTTCCAAATGAATGCATAAAAACTTCTTTCAAAAACATTATAAAAATCTTACTCAACCCAAACTTTTGAACATTAATGTACATTAATATTTTTAAAATATAACGACCCGGTTTTATAGACAGGGCTTAGCTTAAGCCAGGATTAGGCAATAGTTCAATTAGGACATTTACCCCCAGTTTTACAGACGAGGCTTAAGCTAGTCCCAGACTTAATTGCATGTTTGAGCTGTCTCAGATGAAAATATCTTGTTTAAATATCTTAATTTAACTAATGCCTAGTCCTGGCTTAAGCTAAGCCCCATTTGTGAAACCGGGCCTTAAAGCGCCCCTATTATGCCATTTTAATGATTGCTAATATTGCTTTATGAATCAGTCTGTCTAAACTCCTTTCCATGAGCCCTCACTGTTGTGATTGGTCAGATGGGGGTAGTCCTTTATTATTGGTGTACCGCTACAGCGTTTGTTGGAAAACGAAATGTGGAAATTGTACTGTTTGTGGGCGGGGCAAGTTGTTCGTGATGTAGAACGTGGGTGGACATTAACCAAATATGTTAACTTAGCGACTCATTTTGGTGAATGTGAGCAGACTTTTTTTTTTTTTTGATAGACAAAAACTTTATTTATCGTGCACTGTTGACATCACAACTTTGCAGATAGTCTGTATGAAAGATGTTTTAACATCAGTTAAAAAAAAATCAGTTAACAAAACATTTTTTCTAGGACTAGGCTTAAGCCTTATCTGTGAAACCGGGGAAATACCTTTTAAGTTAATATAGAAAAAAAAAAAGTTTAAAAATCAAAACACTTAAACCTAAAATTAATCATTCTACAAATGATTAAGCATCATAACATTATAATGAACAGTGTAAAAAATGTAAAAAGATTAGCAAGCACAATGAAATATACAATACTGGCCTATATCCAATGATATTTAATATTATGCATCCCTCGATTTAACCGCATTTTGAAAGGCAAAATATAAAGAGTGCAACCTGCAGTTGTTTCAGCACTTGATAGGCGAGAAGCTCCTGTCTGAGGTCATCGCCACATTTCACAATAACAGACAGTAGACGCCAGTTGGGCAGGTGGCCATACGGGGAGCCTTCCCTGATCCGTCTATTCAACGACACAGGAATGATTCAATCAGACTCAACACATGACTGAAACAAACAACCTTGGTGGAGAATGTCATACACATACCTCACTTTCTCCTGCCACGGTTCCTTTAAGGCTACAGCTGAGGGATCCTCTGGGTCCCTCTTAAATGTGGTGGGGGTGTGGGCAAGTTGCTCAGACAGACGTCGTCTGGAATAACAAAATATTCCAGTTAAATTAATATTATATTTTTTACAGTTTGGAATTATTAAAGCATTATCTCCAAGTATACCTGATATCTCCAGCTGCAATAAAAATAGGTTCCTTGCTCTCCTGGCTAGTAATGCTATCTACTGAGAACTGGGAAATGTTGTCACAACTGTTGGTGTGGATCTCTGGAAGCTGAAGGACCAAGAAAATAAATAAACAAAAGGTCAGTTCTCAAACGACAGCAGATTTGTAGATGTTGCCCTTATATTCAATCTGTGTGAGTACCTCCACTTGCAGCTCTCCAATGTCATCTACAGACCACGCCTCATCATCGTTGTCGTAATTGGGAACCGTGGAGAAGCTGCTGGCACGCTGGTCAGGTGTGATGCCACAATCAGGAAGATTCTCTACGGATCGCGTGCTGCGGATCCGTGTTTCTGGGATTCTCACCGGCACACTTGACGTCTCAAAGTTCTCACATTCCAAAACTTCTACGTAGATTAAGTAAGGTGCCTGAAAAAGCCCAGTTTAACAATATTTAGGTATTAAATTGGGAAAGAAGAAGTCCTTCAAAACCCAGTAGAATTAATTTAACTTCTAAATTCTAATCTCAGCACAGCCTTACCTTATCCTTCGAGTTGAGCACGACGGCTTGTGTGTGGGGCACGCGCACCACGTGATGGTCAAAGGCAGCTGTGGGCAGCCAGACCCGGGCAGGCAATTTGTGGTTGAGTAGAGACAGCTCTGAGATGAGCCTCTGGGTCTTCTGTTCCTTAGTGGGCAGAGTGGCCAGTCTCTTCCCGATGCCCATGAGAGACTTAATAAACTCCCTCTGAGGGGTCAGACGTACAGGCTGAGAGCGAATGAAGGATGAGAGAGGAAATGAGAGAAAATGGGGAAAAAAAGAGAAAAGTCATTTTAATGAGCAAAATGAAAACTATGCAAACAGATTCAGAACTTTGCGGAGAAATTATTCTAACAAAAAGGGTTGCAAGACACACAAAAAAAAAAAAAAAAAAGTAAAAATTAAAAAGTACCACTGATTTAAAAAGGGTACGACACCAATATATCTGATAACAATGTGCTGAAATTCAGGCAGTGTCACTTGAAGCTTTAAAGCAAAGTTAATTAGTTCACACAAAAATGAAAATTCTGTAATTAATTCCTTAGCCTCATGTTGTTCCCAACCTGCAAGTCTTTCATTCAACTTTTAAATTTAAATTAAGATTTTTTTAATGAAATCTAAGAGCTTTCTGAATAGACAGCAACACAACTACCATGTTTAAGGCCCAGAAAAGTAACACGGACTAATTTTGTCTTTATTTTCCTTTCCTTTAACATGGTAGTTGCATCACTGTCTTTACAGACTCAGAAAACTCAGATTTCATCAAAAATATCTTCTTTGTGTTCTAAAGATTTTGGTCTTATGAATTTTGCAACAATATAAAGGAGGAGTAATTAATGCCAAAATGGTAATTTTTGGGTGAACTATCCCTTTAAAGATGATTTAAATGTTTTTGTTTTTTTCCCCTAATGTTAAAACACTCCTATCCCATCTAAATGGCAATTAATATAAATAACAATAATTGATTTTGTATGTACAAGGTTAATTCATCACAGTCTGATTTAGTATTTATACCTGAATATCAGAGCTGGTATTGTACCCAAGCCTAAGATTTTGGAGCCGACAGTACATTTGAACTAAACCAGTCATTGAACTGTCTATGGATGAGTTATTGCACATGACTGTTTAATTATTCAGCGTAGGAATGTGTGGAGCAGTGCTCAAAACTGCTAAAAATGTGCATGCATGATCGGCACAGCATTCTAAACTCAAAGTGAAGCACGGATGTAAAAACAAATCAGAAACAGTGAGAGAAAGTGTTTTAGCAACAGCTGACCACAGGGTAGAGCAAGTGAGTCATGAATGAATAGCATCACCTGAAATGAGGAAAAAGTATTAACACAAATACATGAGGTCATCCAAGGACAGGAAAATGTGGAGAAAGACTCATCAAACTCCTCCACATGTGCAACCTATGGTTCATAGATGCCAAATGATACATGGATATCTGTAATCCATGTAGAAGGGGTTACAGAAACATGACATAAAATGATTTTTTTCCCCAAAGAACTAAGAATACCATTTTATCCTTTGCAAATATGCTAAAGAACACCCAAAACACCAATGGAGAGAACTCATTCCACCAAATTAAAACACTTTCCAGAGAATTCTCCTTTGCCAAGGTTTACAAACTCTCTGTAAGAAACCAAAGCTCTGGATCACAGAACCCAAAACTGTCCCATCTTTATTAACTTGAATAAAGTCAAAACTCTTACACATTGATTGATTGATTAAATAAGAGAATGAGAGGAAAACGTCACATCCAAATAATTATTACAGCTAAAACTGAAAAGAACAACCACACAAAGAACAAGTGTTTGCAAGCATGTCATCAGTTCACAGATGAAGAATGGTCTTCACATGAATATGCAACATGAAATGGGCACTTTTCACAATTTAAGGTACAAACTGGTGTCTCATTCCTTTTAGAAATGTAGGCCCAAATCCTACATCCACTAGAGAACTATAAGGTATGCTACATATAATATTAGACAAAATGTAGCTAGTTTTTATTATTATTATTATTACTAAATTGTAGTGATGACTGCAATGAACGTAAAGATGACTATTATTCAACCCTGTTCCTAAATGTTGTTAAAAATTATTAATTAGTACTCTTCTCAAAAAGAAAATTTTAAAACTGGTGTTCAGAAACCAATCAGGGTTGTGAAAACAATTAGGCTATAATTAAAAAATTCAAATAGCAAAAACCATGGCAAAACCATACAATAGACATAAAATAATAATTTAAATAACATATTGTATGTAATTTTGTCTCAAATTGAAAAAAAAAATATTTTGTTAAATAGGACACCCTATTTGTACCTTTTCATGTCATGTGCCAATACTAAGCCCAATTTGTGACATTTGATAACATGATTGCAAATCTTGAAGGCACACATTTGAAGGAATCTGTGGAGTCAACCCCGCCTGCAAACAGACACAGCCATCATCCCACTATGCACAGAGGAGCGCTATTAGACGGTGAGAGACTTACTGTACCAGCCTCTAGCTCGAGACTGTCGGAGCTGGAGCTCAGATCCTGGGAAAAGGAAGAGCAGGGAGGGGGGAGTTACAGTGCAAGAGCAAGGGAGGGTGGAGGGGGTCAGAACAAGACAAAAACACATCTCAAGGTTACACTCGTCCCATCTGTTTGAGCAGCAGGGCCTGGCCGTGACTCTGCAGGCCTGAAAAAATTACTGTCATGTTTATCTGATGACAGGGTCTGATCTCTGAGAGCCGCTCTGATCAAACCCATGTAAAGTACTGTGATGGTAGTGAGAACAAGATGAGGGATTACACGAGACACACACATCTATACACACTCCTCACAGCTGGATTACTTTGATCATCTAGATATTAACATAAAATGGCTATGATTTAGAAACCCATCCATAAACCCTTATCAGAAAATGACATTTACGCATTGGCTGTTGGATTGCCAAACGCACACTCCCAAAGATCCTTGATCATACTGATTATGGCACTATATAAAAAACCTGTTGATCTGCAAATGAGACAACATTTAACGTTTAATGTACTGTAATGAGAAGCAGAACCAAAAGGTTTTCACATTGGGTGTGGTAATGTCACGGAAATAACCGTCACTAGTCACGGCTGGTTAAAACAGAAATATAAAAAGTGAATTTTAATTGCTTGTTCGTTATGCCAATTTTGGTTATGACACAGTGCTAAGAATGAAAACTTAATTCAGGAACTCCTATCCTACTGTTAAAAATAAAAATAATAATATAACTGCTGCTATATATCATTATAACACACATATATCGGCTATATTACTGCACAAGCAGCACCATTCATTGTTGCATTTTACTCCAGACTGCATGAATTAATCATGCTTTACTCACATGACACACACACTGTGTGTTCCTTACTCAGTAACACACGGCAAGAATGAAAAGGCTATGGACATAAAATTAATTACTTCCTGCCAAATACTGAAGTTTGCATTACAGTGACATTGCCATGGTTCAGGAGTAGTGACAAGAACAATGCAAAATAGGATGTTCAAAAAAATAATAGCATGTATTAATAATATATTTCCCATAATATATCTAAAACCATCAAAATACAGTAAAGCAGTAAAATATTTGTACAATTTTAAATATCCGTGTCCTATTTAAATACATATAGATATAATTTATTCCTGTGATGGCAGTAGAATTTTCAGCAGCCAGTCTTCAGTGTCACATGATGCTTCAGAAAATCAAATAATCTGACTAGGTGACTGAGTGGAAGCCATAAAATTTTTTCAGTAATCTTCAAAAAAAGAAAAAGAAAAAGAAAAAGAAGAAAGATCTAAAGAACTGTATGCATTTCAAATATAACTCTTTGTTTTTACTCTCACCTTTGATCAATCTAATGTGTCCATGCTGAGCAAAAAAAAAGGATAATAAAACAAACAACAAAAAAATCCGTCAGGTTATTTTGTCTGCTACTTTTCATTTTTAACAAACCATTAACTATGACTTTAGCTATAAACTCCTAATTTACTGCTCATTAATAATTAGTAAGGTAGTTAAGTTTTGTGTAGAATTAAGAATTTAGAATAAGGTATGGTCACGCATGCAGAATATGCGCTTTATAAATCATTTATAAATACAGCTTTGTAAGTACTAGCCAATTAACAGCAATATTTGATTCTAATAGGTATGCTAATAAGCAACTAGTTAATAGTAAAATTTGTTACCTACAATTAAGACTTATCCAAAAAATCTTAACCAAAATGTTGGAACAGCACTGTATAAGTGTATATCTATTTAAAAAGACTGAATTTTAAAAAATGACAAAAACACACACATTATAATATATATA
>JAUMHP010000070.1:14944988-14979704 GCA_032361065.1 Enteromius trimaculatus
TTTAGCATTTAGTTTGAATTAAAATAATCAAAACACACATTCTTAAAACAAGGGGTATAGTAATATGGTTGAATAATTTCCATTGTAAATGCATCACTGTAACCCAGATTTATGCTTTGCTTGAATTGACATAAAGGGGGAGAAAGAGCCCTCAGTCCTTAGGTCCAAATTCCACTTTCTCTAACAGCAAACCTCTATCCTGACCGGCTTTCTAAGAGATAAGCCTTATTTTATCTTTCTAAAATAAATCTCCACTGTTTGGACAAAGAAAATCCAGTAGACTGAAATATTTACATGATTAGGTTAAAAAACTTCAGCTTAAATCTGCAAATAAATCACAGTTAACTCATCAGTGAAGTTTGTGTGGGTTATAAGATAAGGCTCTGCACTCCTACCACCAATAGAAAAGTGAGCATGACAAAATGCTCAAACGACCAAGAAAAGTTCTCCTTTTATAATACAGATTTCTGTCCAATATAACATTTCTGGATTCTCATTTACAGCATACAGCTACTCCTCAAAAGAAAAGCCATCAAGCCTTTGAGCAAGTCTATAATGACTAATGTTTGTTCAGGCTTAATGCAATTTACATTAGACACCTACACTGCACTTCACAAGGAGGAGATGAAATCACAAAGCGGCATTCCCACGTTACCACCTTTAGCTCTCAAAAGAAGTTCGCTGAAGTGTGTTAACGGTGTGGAGTTGTGGAGCAATGCATTTCATAACAGCTGATCTTTACTCCACTTACCAGTGGAATGGCGACATCAGCGATCGCTGTTGCCATAGCAGAACATGCTGCACCAAGATCACGTTCGGAGGAAAAAGGAAGGGAAGAAACTACACAGTAAGATAAAAGAGGAACGTGAGTGATCATGTGCACGTGCCTGAACGTCAGAAATGAGGGTGTGTGTGCTGTGGGACGAAGAAAGTCGTAATGGAGCTCTAAAGTTACACATCACAATAGAACATGATGGGTTATTACATAACGTTCCGCCCTACGGTTTCATGCACTATAATGGTCGGGACACACAAAAGGTAATGGCCACATCAATATCGTCTCTACTAACATCCAGCCTGGTGAAAAGCTATTATATAAATTGTAAGCTTACTTTAAATAAGACATTGACATATATTGGCCAGACCAATTAAACCGTTAAAGGCCACTGTGACACCCACAAAAAAAAAAAAAGATTAATCCCTATCAGGATAAACTCTCATGACTTGATTACAAATCATAAAGGCTTATCAGAAAATAAATACAGCATTTATTATGGTATACTATATTGCTAAATTGTAACTACTCTCCACTCCCCATGACCACACCAATTAGCCTGCTATTAGGGGGAACAAAGATAACCGAACAATCTGAAGTTCAAACTGATCACTAATCATTATGTTTGAAAACCTAGTTTTGAGTATAAACCATATAGTATATTAATACTAGTGTTTGATACACTATTGTTTGTCTGTTTTTGTATAAAAAAAATTTATATTACGTTTTTTCATAAAAAAAATGCATTAACTTTACAAGTAAAGACATTTTTATTGTTTTCTTTTAGAAGTAAATATATTACTTAATGAAAAAGAAAATACAAAGAAATGCATTACAGCTTCTAAAGAAATATTAAATAGCACTGGTTTTTTAACATTGATAATAACAAACAAAATTGTTTCTTAAGCAGCAACTCAGCTTATTGGAATTATTTCTGAAAGATAATGTGACGCTGAAGACTGGAGTAATAATAACAACGACTGAAAAGAAGCTTAAAAAAATTATTAAAAAAAACAAAAAACAAAACAATGTATATATATATAAATAAATCTTTCAAACTATTCAAAAACAAAGCTCACTTCTGAATGGTCTATATGTATATTATAGCATGTATAGTTGATATTTGCTTATTTGGTCTTGTCAAGTCAAAACTTCATTGTCTATAATTCTTCCAAAATAACTAAATGAGTGTTACATTTCTGCTAAAGTATTGTATAAATCTCATCTGGTATTCCAAATGAAAATCCTGTCCTTATTTACTCACTCTTATGTCATTTCAAACACGCAAGACCTTTGTTCACCTTTGAAACACAAATTTGGATACTCCTGAAGAAATCAGAGAGCTTTCTGACCCTTTTGGTCTTATGGGTTTGGAACAACATGAGAGTAATTATTTCTCATTTCTGGGTGAACTATACCTTTAATGTCTGACCTGTAATCTCCTGTGATAAAAAAGTAATATCATTTATGTGGTACAAACAGGATCTGATCTGTCTGTCACACTGACCTCGGATCTAATCCTGGAACTGTGAATCGCAACATGCTACTTATTAGCAGCATGGGAGATGATTGGTTAATGGCATGACATTTAGCCCTGAGGATTATCATGACTGTGCAAACGAACACAAAGCGAGAGAGGCTGTCTTAACAGAAGAGCTGCAGTGCGGTCATCATTCTTCTGGAAATCAGTCAGCAGTGGTAGTTAATTATTTTCTGAGAGCAATAACAAAAATCTATTCATTCCCTGCTGGCTTCAGCCTTCACTGTGATTAGAGCTGAAAATTTACATTTATAGGTGCCACGTGGCAGTCCAACTCAATCTCTGTTTAAAAACCTAGTGAACTACCCATCTAGATAGCATTTTACATCTAGACAGCATTTTAAAAAAACAGAAACGGCAACAAACCTTTTCTTCCATATTGGGACTTACATATAAATCGATTTTGGAAAAACAAAAAAATATATATGTAGGGTTGGAACTACATTGTATCTGTCGGTTGTTGATCAGATGAAAGCAGATCTTAATGAAAAAATTTACATGGTTAGGCAGACTACATTACTGGAGACGTCCTGCAAACGTCACCATAAAGAAATCTGTTGTTTAATGTAAAGAGTTTTGTCCTTCTAGAGACCCTTGAGCAAGGCACCATTTCCCCAACAGCTCCCTGGGCGCAGCAGCATTTGCTGCACACTGCTCCGGGTGCGTGTGGCTGTTCACTTCTCACTGCTGTGTGTGCACACTTGGATGGGTTAAATGCAGAGCACAAATTCCTAGTATGGGAAACCATACCTGGCCACATGTCACGTACTTTCCTTTCTAATTCAAAAATTATGAGGCCAAAGTAACTTTCAAAACATGCATGGATGTATAGCTCACACTGAGATTATTTATAAAACATGCTATTCATTGCATGTCAACATTTCTAATGATGATTATTAGATTTCTAATGCGTACTAAATGGAAATATTAATCGCATGCTAATATAAAAGATTACCAGTATCATTTGGAAGAGTAACCTTTGAAATTATGTAGTTGTTATCTATGAAAAGCTTTTTAGGTTTTATTTCAGTTAGGATGCTGCAATTTCACACAGCTCATCCATCTGCCATTAAAGTAACTACATGAATCTTTCTTACACAGAGCGTGTCTGAGAGTCAGTGTCACATCAAGTGGAACTTCGACACGCCTTTTCCAGCGCAGCCATAGAAACCACACAAATCGTAGTTGTTTGCCTTGTGAATTTGCATGAAACAGCTGAGAAACAACATCTGTGGGAGGTGGAAGCGACGGCCAGAGACAGATCATCTAAATGTAAATAACTAGGTAAGCAAGCATGTGACGTAACAGGTGTCTCACCTCATCCTGGCTGGTCTCTACTTTGGGGTTGCTGGCAGTTCTCTTTAGGTTGCTGCTGAGGCTGATGCTGGCAGTGGCGTCAGATTTGGAGCGTTGGTGGGTGCGTTTGGAGGGCGAGAGGCTGTGTTCGCTCAAGCCCTGACCGTGATGAAGGGGTGGGGGGCAGGAAATGGGAGGCTGCGGCACTTCCCTGCGGATGCGCTGGCTGGAGGGCTTGAGCTCGTCTGACAAGATGAGTTTACGCAGTTTGGTGCCACGGGAATGGTGCTGCGTGGAGATGTGCATGTCAGAAGAGTAGGCCCCCAGCAGCCAGGCGCACTGCAGGGAGAAATTGATGCTTTGCCGGCAGCGGTATACCACATAGGGCTTGATGGCGTCGCCCACATCCTCGTCCATGTGGATGTACATATTGAGCAACTGGGGCAAGTAGAAGTCCACGTCTTCGTTCCGGAAGCTGAAGAGTCGATTGCCGATGTAGGCTTGCACGCCAGGCTCCTTAGAATTGTAAAGATAAGAGATGGCCATGGAGATGTCAAACATCCTGGACTCAAAGAGCCGCAGGAGCCAGGACTGCTTGGATGAGTTGTTTTTCTGACGGCGCCGCACGTTCTTCACAGGCTCCGCTTCCTCCTCACTGATCTTGGGAGGTTTTCCTCCATCTGTGGATTCGGGGTGTGATGTACCGTTTACCAAAACTGGCTCTGAGTTGGCTGAAGATACATCTCCATCGGCCTTCAGGAACTTTACCTTTTGAAGAACTTCCTGGCATGCTTTCTTAGCCACCTCGGTATCGATGACTAAGCTGAGCTCGCCCACTCCCTCGGATATGACATCTAGAGGGGGACTGGAGGTGGGCAGGCCTTCACTGGTGCTCGGGCTGGAGCTGGTGAGGGGACGAGGACCAGAGGAAGGAGATGAGGGAAGGGACAGCGAGGAGGTGGTGGAGGTGGAGGAAGCGGATGGGCTCATCTGCAGCTCCTCGAGCCGGGCGGGGGAGAGCTCCAACTCTGTGTCACCCATGGCCACAAGCTCTCAGGCCACTGCAAAACAGAGAGAGACAACAAAAACACACCATCAGCAAGCGAGCTTCAGTAACAAGAAACGGAGGGCAATCACAATGCAATTAAAGTACTGTAATGTGAAATTAACAGTTTAGTAGGAACATTTTGGGTGGGAGTTTTCAGTGACAGAAATTATGTACACTGCCATTCAAATGTTTAGGGCCAATGACATTTTAAAGAAATGAACAGGCCTACTGTTATTCAGCAAGGTGACATTAAATGAATCAAAAGTGACAGTTAAGACATTTATAATGTAATTTTTAATGTAATAATGTAATGTAATTTAACATATTAGAATGATTTCTGAAGGATCATGTGACACTGAGGACTGGAGAAACTCAGCTTCGCTACCAGAGAAAAGAGTGTGATTTAAAAATGTAGACCTATTACACATCAAAATCATTACAATTTTATTTCACAATAAATGTTTTACTGTATTTTTGCTTGGTGGGTAGACGCTTCTTAAAAAAAAAAAACTAAGCATCTCCTAACTTTGGAATGGTATTGTACATGCCAATGAAAAGAAGGACTTTCTAGTTAATAGTATCAGTTCAATTTCATCCTGCCTTTAAAATATCAGCTTACGTAAAAAAAAACTTCCATGATGAGCTGTTCCTGAAACTGAGGTTTTGCCCAACATAAGACCGCGCACGCTGTAAACAGCCCTTCAAATATACAATTCAAAGTAACCTAGAGGAACAGGCTTTACTGAGTGCCACTTCCCCAGGGTCACAACGTCCCACTGATCCACTTCTACGCAGGACAGCGCCATAATCCGCCTCCAGCAGATTACCTCACCATTACCAGCAGGCCAATATCAGATAAAGCCAAGCATCAGTCTCAGATTCCACAAAGCTGCTACATTATAATAACCCACTGTGCTTTAAAACAGATCAGGCTGTCAGAAAGAGGCAGTTCACCACAGTCACCTCTAGAAAAACCTGTGGTTCTACTTTCCTGTTAACAGTAGTGATGGAAAGTCCTCAAGATGACAATGGAAAGTCAGATAAGTTACAATGATTAGTAAAATCAGCTTGAGCAAAATTGTTTGTTCTTAGATCACTGAAATCTAAGAAACTGTAACAGATGAAATCAAAAAGCGATGAGATTAAAACACATGTTAAATGGTCCAGCCTGAAGATGCCAGCTCTCCTCTCACATATCACATGCTGACTCCAACTCTGGTGGATGGTTTACTCTAAACAAAGAGTTTGTGTGTTGTTCTAGCTTGCCAGCTCTTTCTCCAAGGTAAATCCTGTGATACTGAAAAATACTTCTCCACAACAAGCCTCAACTGATAACAGTAAGAGTTGCAACATTGATTCACCCAATCAAAACACAAGCACAGGCCTACTTCTATTGTTCGGTATCAAACCGTTTCACTGAACTTCTCCGATTGCAATGGAAAGAGTAAATTCAATCAGCCTTTGCCCTGAAATGTGAGAGGAAGACACAGTGTTCGAGAGGAACACAAAACATGTAGGCTGGATCATGATGAACAATCACCCTCAAGAGTCTCCTTCTGCCAACACCCACAACAATTTCCACAATCCAAAAAATTATCATCTGACTATTTAGTGAATCCCTTTAGTAACAAGATTACAAGACTGTCACAGTATAAATAAACCATGAAATCCAATAATCTTCAGATCAAACACACTGAAATAAAATCAACAAACTTAAAACCAAGATACTCGGTATCGTTAGATGTAATTTGAATTGATGTGATGGTGGTACAACTGGACATAATGATATAGATTTACTAAAACAACAACGATGAACTAGCCAATCAGCTTGCCATAAAAACACATTGTCAATGTTATTTCTTTTTAAGTTACGTAGTTGAAAGTCTACAGACAACTGAGTACAAGCACATCAAGCTAACGTAAATATTTGCAGTTGTGGCTGCCTTAACTCTTAAAGACACCCATATCTATGCTCTGATCTGATTTATAATAATAAAAAAATAATTGTTCTGTCCTATTTCAGACGTTTAAAGCAAGCAGTCTATCAGTCAGATGACTTTTGCACTCAAGTTAGCATCGGAGCATGTTTAGCTGAGACCTTTAAGAGACACGTCGACTACTTTTCTCTCTTGTAGTGCTCAACGAGATTTTTCCTTTAAAACGGTATCATTTTACATGTGCCGAACAACAACATAATTTAATTAACACTAGTTTTTATTAAGTGCTCAACAGGTATGAAGGCCTGAAAGGATAAGCCTCATAAAAACACAAACGGATGCTACACTTAGCCGAGCAGCTAACGCAACGTCTCTACTTCAGAACGTTCTTCTACTTTTGAACCGACCCATGGAAACATATAAACACATGACTTACCTCAAAATAAACCGGGTGAAGGCTTAAATGATCGGTTTATCTGTATTTTAACTGCCCCATTTGGGAGCTGCGGTTCTCCTGTTGCTGAATAGCCGGTGTGGTTTGCTAAGAAAGTGAGTGGAGAGATGACACGCCGGGGCTGCCCGCATCAACTGCCTGATTCCAGCATTCAACATGTAACGTTACTGTATGCGTCTCAAAACAGAGAGTGCGAGCTACCTACCGAGACAACACTCTTGGGCGTTTAGACAATGCCTACAAATGCTGTCTAAGCAGAAAGCCCACTCGGCTTTGAGACACAGCTAAAGAAAGTGATAAACGCTTTAAACGTATTACATATAACACAATTATTATTATTTTATGAAACGTATGTGTGTGTGTGGTTAATCAGGTTGAGTCAATAGATTACATTAAATGTTTATATTTCGAATGCATATTAGTTTCTACGAACCATTTTACACATTCCTCCTATTGTTTAAAGTTGTACTGTAATTATTTAACATTACAGAACATTGTAAAAAAAAAAAAAAAAAAAGACTTTTTGTTACACTCTTCAGAATGAGAGACAACTTTCTATGCTTGTGCACTACAGTGGGAATAAACAAAACAAAAACCCTAAGTAGTGCTGTAATTCCTTGTGTTTGTTATACAAAATTGCATTTCTCTTTCTCTGATTCTTGTTAAGAAAAGCATGCCTTAAAATAATGTACAAATATTAAGTTCTGTTATTATTACACTTGCATGTCCCTTTTGTTCTTTGAGGTTTTCTTAAGCACCGAAACTCAACACACACTGCTTAATTTTAGAATGTATTCCTAATGAAATTCTTGAACATGTGTGCTGTATAGTGACTGTATACACTCGCGCTGTGCGCTTGCACCACATGCTTAAAATCTACTTTGCAATTCTAATGATTTGGAAAGCCTTTGCAACAACAAATGAGAGAGCCTTTGAATTCACTGCGATGCAAAATATTTATTTTTAAAAAAAAAAAATTAGAAAGCACGTAAAGAATTAAAATTAGTTTGTGTGGTTAAGACGTGATTCAAAACATAACTCACTCTTGTATTTGCTAACTGACACATATTAAGATTAAGGATTTGGTCCATACATAGATTAAATGTGATCATGATATTAATATCTCCACTGAGAAAATTGGAATAATAATTTTGCGGCTTGGAACATAATGGTTTGGCCCCAATTTCATAGCCAGATATCAGAAGTGCAGTCTCCACCAGGATATCTGAGCTCATGGGCAAGTGCAGGACCATCTGGTTCTGCTCCGAAATCCACAAGGAAATTCTCGTTGAGCTTCAGGCCACCTTTATCTGTGTCCACGTCAATCTGCATCATGACCGACCCCTCCCTCAAGAGAAATAAAACGCACGTTGCAGCATAACAAACGAACCAGATGTAACTTCTAAAACCATTTAAACAGCCTAATTTCTTAATCTTTGATTTACATACAGTACTCAAGTAAAATTACAAATAAAGATTCTTTTGTCTCACTTCACGAGGTCAGGGTAGAACTGCTTGTCCCAGGCACTGTATAAAGAGGTGGTGACATACAGACGCTTTCCATCCAAGCTCAGCTGAAGCATCTGAGGGCCTCCCTGCACACGCTTTCCCTGATAAGGAAAGGAACGTTTTAACCTCCAACAAATGATGTGCTCTAATTGCTTTGTTTAGGTCTGCATGACCTAATGATTTGGAAAATAAGCTGGGACATCCGTCAATTCATTAGTTTCCAACAGCTTTAGGCTGTTTTCCGCTACATAACGGCTAACTCAAACATGTACACACAGCTCGCAAGAAGCATACTTGAAAATAAAAATGGTACCTTGAGTATGCATGGGGCAGGCTGGGTATCTAGTCCTTTGTCCTCCAATACTTTCACTGGTCCATCTTTTATAATGCTGCCGCCAAGGAAGACCTTAAAAATACATTTCATGATATTAAATGCAAGTTCTAGCATTTTGACACTTTATTTGTCTCTGACATGATTTTAGAAATGTTAAAATCGTATTACCTGACCAACCAAACATGGATTCCTCCTGTCAGTGATGTCATACTGTCGAATGTCTCCGTGCAGCCAGTTACTGAAGTACAGGAAGCGATCATCCAGTGAGATCAAGATATCTGTAATGAGACCTATGGGGAAAAAAATGCATGAGTAAATTAAATGTATTTATTGTTTTTCATTGTTGAACTGGGGCTCAGGAAATTAGAAAATGTATTTTTAGGGTTGTATATATCAAAAGTTTAACAAAGTATTTTCTAAACATTTGCTACATTTCATATTAGTTTACCTTTCAAAACTAATCATTATTTATAACTCTTACTTATAATTCTGTTGACAGCCCTAGTTTTTTTCTTTATTATTTATTTTATTTATTTATTTTATTATTTTTTATATTGTATTTTTTTCCTTTCACTTTTTTCTCTTTATGGTTTGTAAATTACATTTTGTACATATAATAATTATTGCTAATTCATTTTCTGAGTTAAAATAATAATAATAATAATAATAAAAATACTGTTAGATTTCATTCACCTGGCATTTCAGGAAGAGCCCAACCTTTCACTTTTTTGCTTGGAGTTTGAATGACTTTCTCTGCTGCCCAGTCCCCTTTCTGTAAAAAGAAAAAACTGAATCTAAAAAACATGCATATCTTAAAACTGAGAACAAAAAAAACCCCAAAAAGTAAAACTGGCATTTAAAATATATTAAGCCTTTACAAAGAGGATAGAGAAGATTTTAAAGAAAATGTTTTTTTTGTACTTACCGGAGTCTTGTAGAAGCGGAAGACGGTGCTATGAAGCGCACAGCCCACAAATCCTTCAGCCGCAGCGGGGTCGTGCAGGAACCGGATCTCCAGAGGAATAGCACCCTCTTCCCCCAGATCCAAAGTCTGAATCCGCTTGCGTGTGGTCCAGTCCCACACATTAAGGCTCTGCCCATAATGACCTATAAACAGACCTGATCATCACAGCCAGTCGGCTACAACCACTCTTTAACTTCCTCTTGGATATTAACATACCAGCTTTGACATCTGCAGGGTTGAAGCCGTATCCCAATGCTTTGGGTGCTCCCCACTCAGTGCTGATCATGACGTTGTGGCGAGGCTGGTACCAGAAGTCATAACCAAACGGTGCCGCTTCACCTGGCTGCTCCCAGTTGCCAATCACCTCGAAAGTTTCGCCATCCAACAGCACAAAACCACCTTAAAAACGTCCATAAATAAAAAGGTAAGCCTAAAATGGGAATTAAAAATGCAGAGAGGTAAACACAGCGTCTTACCCTTGGCATTGCCACAGGGATCGCCCATGGTACTGATCATGATTTGGCCACTGCCTAAGCAGTGAGAAGTGTGAGGGTTGGCGAGGCAGCATTTCCAGAACAGATCTATGGGCTCGACTATCTGGAGGATGAGAGAGAAGAGAGATAGAAAGAATTCTCGGTCTTGGCAAGAACAGAACATTCTTAAAATGAATAGTCATGTATTTAGGGGCGGTCATATTTGATGTAAAGCATAATGTTGTAGATGTTAAACAAAATCAATTAATGGTGCTGTTGCTTCTGTTTCTCTGTGTTTTTGTTTTTTTCCAACAGAAATTCAAACAAATACTGGGGGTATTTTTTGTCTTTGGCCATGAATTAAGAATTTGTTCTTTTACTCAAGGGTATGAATTAATACATGGAAACTATTTACAAAATTACGGAAAATATTAGTATAATGTACAATGCAGTATAACATTTTTAACCAAAAATATTGCTTTAGGCTTGCATTATGGATCAAGATAACATGAAAATATTTTTAATACTTGGATTATTAACCAAGTTAACACACACACATATATATATATATATATATATATATATATATATATGTTTATGTATATGTTAGTGTTTACTAAAATGTACCTTATGAAGTTGAGGGGCCCGTGGATCCGTCCCTACATCAACGACGTAGACACGGGAGGAGATCAGGGAAGGCAGAATGAGACGATTGCGTCTTTTAGAGGGATCATCATAGCAACTGCTACAGGCATTCCAACCAGAATGATGCAGCTCATCCTTTAGATTAGGCATGGGCAGCCTGTGAATCACCTAGAGTAGACCATTATATTACAAAAGAAACATTAGTAAAGTAGGTGCTACACTAGAAATATTAAATGTTGCTGTATAAACATGTTGCTGCCGCAAAATAATTAGCTTTTACCTTGCAGAAATTGGGAGATTTTGGATTGACATCAACAGTTGCAAGATAGTCAGGTTTCTGAATGTCTGTGTTGCGGTAAATGCATGGCAAGTAGACAATCTCTTCTCGAGGCCCTGTAGGGAAAAATTATGTTTGCACTTATGCGGAGTGCTGATAGGTTTTTGTGTCTTAATTAATAAATTCCAATAAGGGTGTACATTTGTGTTCACAACACTAGTACAATAAACAAAAAAAGTATGTATACACAAATTTAAATTAACAAATTTATCTAAAAAAGGTTCATGTTTAATCAACTAAAAATGTACAATTTTTTTTTTTTTTTTTTTTTTTTAAAGTAGGTAATTCAGATGATTGTTCACTTAAATAAGTATATCACGCACACAGGTTTAGGCACTGGTTCACTAAGCATTGGGACACTAAAGCCTCAACTTCCATCAACATGAATATGTGAGAGAAAACAGTGGACAAAGCAAAATAATGTCATTTTACATGTGAGGAGGACCTCTGGTGGTGTGGAGGAGGAGCTGCAGGAACAGATATATTGCAATGATAATAGAGCTTAGAGTGACAGTGAGTTTCCAGAGCAAAGGTCACTTGTACCTGGTAGTACCCTGCTAGTTGCAACTATGTATTAACAAATCGTATGTTCATATTAACTACCACTTCAAACAATATGCTTTCATTTTTTAACCCAACTCACCCTTCATGGCGTCTAAAGGGGTTTTAAATCCTGGTCCACATCCTGAACAGGTTGAAGCTGCAATTAGAGACAGAGCATACGTCACATCTCAAATATTACTGCGTGGGTTATATTTAACTTTGCAATTATTAGAGCATTATTATAAGTATGGATTCCTGTGTTTTTATTCTTAAAAAGACAAATCGTCTAATGAACTTGTGGATACTACCAGATAACATTATTACTGTAAATGTTTGAAAACAATACCAACACATAAAGCAACTCCAACAGATGGACAATATCACAGTACAAGAGGAGACACTCTGCCAAGGATTGTTCAACATCCTTCCCCTGACAGCTAGACATGTGTTTATGGGTTATGTGTAGGTCAGCCCACTCACTGACCAACCATGTCCAAATAAAATATGTAGAATTAAAGCTATATATATATATTGTTTTTTTTAATAGAAAACCCCGACATATGTTTTTAATTACGTATGTTATTACTATAATTATTTATGCATTAATAAAATGTAACGCATATTATATACAAAAACTGAAGCAATGAATTGCAATTACAGCATGTTTGTTTTAAACTAAAAACATGTAATTACATTAGGAATGTAAAATTTTTACATGCCCCAAAGCATGGCACGGATTCTACGTTAATGACAGGTAACGTCAGGCCTGACGTTAAATGTAAAGTAGAAAATGAATTTGTAGTGAAGCAATACTTTAATACGGACTGATACAACTGCGTAACGTTACACAAGTCGAGTAACAATACTAGCTATGGTCAAAAGTGCACTAGAAGACACTCACCCATACTGCAGCTGTTGCTTTCCCAAGCGGAACCTTACTGAACCAACAAAGCGCTGAGGACGTGCAGCGATTTTATGTAACTAGATATTGAGTTAACCCTTTCAGTGTTGAGGATACCACATGGGATTGAGAGATGATCCTTAAAACCACACCTAGGTTTTGACCTGAAAATGAAAAGATCAAATGTTGTTTGTTGTCTCGGTCTCAGGAAATCAGCCCGCAAACAGGAAACACGCCCCCTTTCGTGCAAAGGTGAGGTATCTTGGATTTAATCAGATCTAAAGCTGCTATACACTTTTTTATCACACCATGGCATAAAAACAAATCGCCTTAAATAGCAGATCTACAGCTTTCAGGTTCATACGCGATTCGGAACTAAATTCTAATGATCTTTATGATCAAATCAGATAAAGTTGAATTAGGGGGTGCAGAACTGTATTTCAATTGCAAAGCATTTTTACAGCATGTTTAGTTTTAAAACACTTCAATAAAAACTAGCCTACATACAGAATATGGGACTTATTTTCCGAACCATTCAACTATTAACGTTTGGATCTTTTTGCTTACATTTTAAATAATTTTAATTTTGGTATCACGGTGGATATGCCTCTAAATTATTTAACTTACCTTAAGATTTAAGAAATATTATAAAAAATTTAATTGTTCATTTTTAAGTTATGCAAAAATAATTTGGTGGACATTTTGTGACGTTGCATCCCTGAAAAAAAGTACAAAAATGTATATATATATATATATAAACCTTTAGAGATACGTATTTAATCTATATATTTTTGTGACAGGGCAAAAAATGTCATATCTAATCATAATCAGCATTGTAACAAATCAGTGTCTTTCTCAGTGTTGCCACTTCTAAGTGTTCTGTATGAATCACTATTTTACATAAGGCTCAGGAAATGCACATGCTCTATAAAAACATTTTTTAGTAATCAGAGTGCAGATTCTGATTCTTCTAGTAAACCTATTCCTGTCCATTTTAAAACAGAGCAGAAAAGCATGGGGGAAAGAGTGGGCTTTATACACAAACAGACTTTATTTACATTTTAATTTATGAGGAATAGTCAAATAACCACACACATAACACTTTTACCTCAAATAATTAATTTTTAGTCCTCTTCAGTTTCACCAAAACAACATCCAAAAGGTCCCCAGTTTCAAAGGTCCCCCACATCCAAAATGAACCCCCACTTACCTTCATATTCTGTTTACAATTGAGGCTCACTATTTAGTACATGTAAATTACATACAAAGATGATGCAGCGAATGGAGATGAAATCGCAGTAAGCCTTTACAAACATGAAAAGCACTCCAATAATGTGCTACAGAACATCTTTGAACTGAATGTCAATGAATGACACCTGAGGTGTAGTTACACCATCCTGTGGTTGCTACGGTAAATTCAGATGCTGAAATCAATACTGAATGTACATACTGATCCCACTCCATTCATTGCTGCTGCAATAACAATGGTAAGACTCTGCTGTGTGTCTCACTGTTTATTCGGTCTGGAAGTAGAAAAACCAAAATGGAAGAACTTTAAGACAGTCAGAGTCTGCTGCCAGCCAACACGCTGACCTTTAGAACAGACATATAATATAATAATGTAAAGCTGTGGAATTAAAGTTGTATTGTTCTGTAATGACAGATCTAACTTCAAGAATGCTAGTAAATGGTTATTAAATTGAACTTTTTTAAATAGCAATTAGCCAAATAATCTTTAAATGAGGAATCACTTCAAGTGTTATTTTTCTGCCGTTTGTTTCAAGCTTTGTGATACTCAACCTTTAGTCAGTCACATGCGCAGATGAGACTGACATCACACAAACTGTGAGAATAGTAAAGGGATCGCAGCTTTAGAATGACTAAAACTTTAAAGGGCTGGTTCACCCAAAAATTAAAATTCAGTCATTAATTACTCTCCCTCATGTCGTTCCAAACCTATAAGACCTTCGTTCATCTTCGGAACACAATTTAAGATATTTTTGATGATAGCACCCTCTATAGACGGCAATACAACTGAAATCCAGAAAACATTGATAAAACAGTCCATGTGACATCAATGGCTAACCTCAGGGGAGAAGAGTTGAAGTTGAGTCACATGAACTGTTTTACCGATGTTTGTACTATGTTTGTGGATCTGGGATCATTTCAGTTGTATTATGGTCTATGGTGGGTCAGACAGCTCTCTGATTCAATCAAAAATATCTTTATTTATGGTCTGAAGATGAACGAAGATCTTACGGGTTTGGAACGACGTGAGGGTGAGTAATTAATGACAGAATTTTCGTTTTTGGGTGAACTAACCCTTTAAGCAGGAGCAAAAACGCTGGTTTACTTTCAGAGTATGTTGAATTGAAACGCAAATAATATCCGCCCATAAACATAAAATTCTAACATTGCGGGAGCCATTGGATCGCTTTATGCCAGAGATTAAACAAAAAGAGCGAACAGTAGAAAACTTAGCAAAAATCGATCATGCAATATCTATCCTGTAAATCTATACAGTATTTAGAATAAAAAAAAATATTTATACACTCCACCACACAATAGGTTGTAAATTAAATAGCCAGTCACATTCAGCCTAAATAGATTTGTCGGACTTCAAATCCTTCTGTTCAACTTCACAATGTCTCTGTAGATCAATTATCACCTGTTTGCCGAGTCTGAAAATTTATCTTGTTCAGAGTTGTGTGAAGGAGTCTCTGATTGAGGGGATGATTGTGAGACATCTGTGGATTCACTTGCTATTTCCAAACATTCATCAGTTCCATCCTTCTGTTCTTCTGTGCTTTTTATTTCAGTTGGCATTGTGTCTTTATCCTTTGCTTGACTGACTTCATCCTCGGCCTCCTGTGTCAAATCAATTTTCTCAGTTACCTGCCTCACTTTGTCTACAGTGTCGGTGTCCATTGGCTCTTCCTCCTCTTCTCCTTCGGAGTCAAGATCTACAACTTCAGGCTCAAGTGTGGCCACAGACAGCTTATTTAACAGCTCCAAAGGTGAATCAGTCAAGCCTGTATGTGCTTCCTGATCTGGAAGCAGGCGAGCCAAGCAGAATGAGTGTTGAATGAATTCAGGCCTACTAGAGAAGCTAGACATGGCCTCTTCCAACCACGATATGATCAGCTCCACCAGATCTTCACGCTGAACCCTAGATGCACCATTGATTGGTTGTTGTACCCAGCGAGCTAGAAGTAACTTTTGCAGCACAGGGCGTACACACATCTCCAGAGGTTGATGTCTGCCCGTACAGCCAGCTGGAACTATGACGGGGAAGGTTTTACTGCTACTGACTGTGGATATAATACTCTCAGATGTTTTGCTATGATGGCTATCCATAACCAGCACAGAATCATTTTGATTCTGTGAGTCGAGATGCTGCTTCCACACTTTGGTGGTCCAAATTTCTAGCTCTTCCGCTGCACTGAAACCTTCCTCTTTGGACATAAGTAGGATTGAGTCTGGTGGCTTTCTGCTCTGCGTGTTTGTGCTTTGACTTGTGAAGAGCACTGTAGGTAACATTGTACCATTTGCGAGCATTGAAAGGTAAATCTTTACGAAGGGCTTCCCAAACCCAGTAAATTGAAACGCAGTCTCTCTGTTTTTCCTGGTGTTCTCATTCAGCATTCTGAAGTCTACAAAAACAGAAAGCTGGTCCATAGCACCAAAGACACACTGTGAAATGTTTTTTGTCTTTATTTTGCTGTGCACCAGCTCTATGTAGCGCTGACAGTTTTCCTCCATGGCGTTAGGGAGTTCCCGATCTACAGTGAAAGGGGTATCCAAGCCCAGTTTGTGCAGTATCATGAAGCTCACAGCCCACTCGTATGAAATACGGAAAGAATTTATCTCATTGGTTTGGCCTTGTAGCTCTGAAGCTTTTTCAAATAGTTTTGCCTCACTGATAGGACGCTGCTGTTCCCGTTGAGTCAAAACCCACTTCACCAGACGATCAACAGCCTCTCCACAGCTCGTGCTGCTGCAATCATTTAATTGATTCTCTTTGTCTTGAAGCCAAGTCTTGATGATGTGAGGTTTGGTGACCATTTCTTTAGCTGCTTTTTGGACGCCAGAGCACAGCGCAAGGAGTAGTATTCGACGCTGATGAATAGACAGAGTCTCCTCTCTGTTTTTCACAGGTTGTGTAACTGTATTGGTTACTGCTACCTGTACCTTCTGACTATCCTCGGTTTCACCTGGCATATCTTCATCGCTTTCAGTCCTTTCAGAATCTGAGTCAGTATCTTCATCTTCCAAAGGGGCCATTTCCTGGTCCACATCTTCATCTAGACCAGCATCTGCGTCACTTGAGTTTTTGTCGGCTGAAGATCTGTTTAGGCCTCTTTCCAACATTTCAGTTCTGTATTTAAGTCCAGGCTCTGTGCCTTCCCTGGAAGGGAAATAGTGGGTCACTTTCCAGAATCTGTATAACATGAACAAATGTGGCAAAAACTTGATTTGCTATCTGAAAAATATATGCTGTTTTTGCACAATAGCTGCATATTTTTCTAATATATATATATTTTTTAATTAAACAAAAAAGATGCATGCAATAACTAGCTCTTAAATTAAATGTTGAATTAGGTGCAACTGACTTATTTGTACTCCTTTAAAATGTATCTACCTAAGGTTGCAATTTTGAAACTGTTGGTTTCTAAAATACGTACCTCTTGGTGTCAACGAATCCCACTTTTGGGTTACCTGAAGAAGAAAATAATAATAATCACTTCTAACATCATATATAATAATTAAAAGTTTGTTATATTTCATATTAAATATATTTAATAAAGTACATTATCACTTCAAACTAATGCATGCAAATTAAAAAGCTGAAAATTGTAAACATTTGAAAAACAAAAATACAATACACTGAAAAAAATACACCGATTAATATTTAGTATCAGTATTTGAGCTTTATAACCTTGGAAATTAGGTGAGAAACCATGGAAGTCCCAGAAGCAGCAAGAACGTTTGCACAGATTAACATGGCACGCTGTGCAGCCATATACACTCTCACGACGCATGTTTTTCAGGTTGCAAACTTTACATCTCCTCGTCCTGCGGGTAATTTTGGCTAATCGATGTCTGACCCCTTCTTGCGTGTCCGGATTTTCTTTTTTTATAATCTGCTGCTCAAGCATGCTATCGTGGACTTGGTTCTGGCGAGCATATCTTGCGGCACACTTGGCCAGTTGGTACCCCAGACGTTTACGGTAGATGGCCTGCGAGAAATGTCCCCCCTGAAACCACCCGGGTGGGTTGTCTTTGCGGGTCTCCCGTAAGACAATAAAAGAGTTGATGATGCTCAAGTTGACAAGGAACCAAAAGAGACGGCGCCAATTGGTGTCGAGAACTAGCCCGCCGAGTTGGTTGCACGTCAAGAGCTGATTACAGATGTCAACACCGCGCATGTTGTCCTGGAGCAGCTTGAAGGCCTTGGGTCTTTCAACAGCATAAAGCTCTCCTATCTTAGAGGGAGATCTCCTCCACACCACGTCCTGATGGCCTGCATCCGCATTTGTGGAGAGACATACGAGCTGCTTGTTATCTTTCCATCTTGTGGCAAGAAGTGGGGCCAGTTCATACTGTTGGAAATCTCCTTGATTGTTCAGTGGTGGTTCACCCCAAAACTCCTTGGGCAAAATTGAACTTTGAGGGAGGACGGAGCTGGAGCAGTATGTTCCAACATCATACAGCTCCTTCATGAGTGGCACAGATGCAAGTGAGCTGGACATGAAGATGTGGTGATGCTTACCCTCAAGGCCGTCTAGGAGTTGCGATACAACTGATTTTCCCAGGTCTTTCTTTTTCTCCTGACGTGTTAAAACCAGCAGGTTATGGCAGTAGCCTGACTTTGAGTCACACAGTAGCCATATCCTCGGCTGGTTATTTCTACTCTTCTCTTGAGCGACTCCCTTGTCATGACTCGGTAGAAAAGCTTGATCGACTGTCAGACACTTGTTTGGCCTGTAGGCCTCTCGCATGCTTGTCTGCAGGATGCTCAGCATGGGCTGAAAAAAGGACAACTTGTCAGCACTCTGGTTATCGTTCTCCACAAGCATGCTGCTCATTCGAATGTGAGTGGCGATCTCTTTGAAGCGCTTGACTGACATGGTCCTGTAAAAGAGCTCCCACGTTCTGGAGCCATAGCGGCCATGGTGATGGTCCCAGGACCAGTATAACTCTGGTTCCCCCAGGCCTTGAACACCCATGAGGATAGAGAGACCAAAGAAGCCTTTGACTTCCTCTACAGACATGGGTTTCCAGGAAGTGTCCCCCTGCCCCATAGAGCAGCAATAAGAGGCATAGGCATTGGTCTCAAAAACGATCTGCTCAAAAAGGATGTCAGGAAAAATAAGCTGGAAGTAGTCGAGGACATCGCTATTCCTGGTCATTGTATGCTGTGGGCCACAACTGTCCATGAATTCTGGCACAGTTCCTTCCTCTTTGGGCACACTCCACTGCTTCATGGACAACCAGTCAGGCTGTGTCCCAACATCACTAGCTTCATCCCCTTGCGGACCCTCCACCTCCTCCTCAACCTGGCAGAACTCAATATCTGTCTCCAAACACTCTGTAGGGGAGGGGAGGGATTATAGGAACACAGAGTTAGTCTTCTCCTTGGAGTCTTTACCATCACCAATAATCCATTTTATAACACCATGCTCAATGTACATGTGGTTCTGATAGGTCAGTTAGCTTTTGAAAAAGAAAACAATAAGCAGCTCAGAAGCAGCAGATTATTCCCCGATGGATAGTCCTTGTCGTTATTCATTTGTCATGTTTCTAAATTAATCCATTTAGGGGTTTCTCCAGTTCAGGTGGTGTGCAGTGGGTTGTGTGTAAATACTCATTTACTCATCCTCTCGCAAAGGCTTGCCAGTAAGTCCTGTAGAGTCACACCAAGTTCAAAAGGCCCATTTTGACAATGGACAAGCTTGAGCTCATACCCCACACCTGTGATTGTTGTTTATCACATTCTGTGGGCTATTACTCAAGACTGGCCACTTTGCATATGTTGTAGGCATATCTGTCATGTTTGAGTGTAGCTAAGAATGCATGGGGGAAAAGTTTCAAACGATCCCTCTTTATTGTAGGTGTCGATCTACACAAATACCATTCAAGCTGTGAAAATACAGTGTGTGAAACAAGCCTTAAGATGAACAGTTTGCACACAATGTTAATACGCTCGGATGTTAGAAATCTCATTTCAAAAGGTTTGATCTAATAAAGATCTGAACTGATAAGATCATAGTAGCAGTTTATTTCATGAGACTATTAATTAATGTGTCTACAGTGCATCATTCCTATAATCATGCAATTAATGACACCTTCAATAGAGTTGGATGTCTGTAACTACAGGAGTGAGAAAGCAGAGAAAGAAAAATCAAGCATGCGGGTAGGGGACCATGCAGTAAGTTTTTAAAGACAGTAAAACACATATGCTTTATATTTCTAGTATGTCGGATAATACCCACCTTTACGAGTGAAGATGCAGTGAGAATGAGAAGGGAACTTGGTGAGATGTTTAGCCATCAAGTTCCCTAGAGCAGTGGAGTATTCACAACCTGCACAGCTCAGCTTCACACCACTACAAAAGAGCAACAAAACAACGGTAAGCAACAGTTTCCGACTGTATGCAAAACAGAACTCAAAACTGATAATAATATATTACCTTGGTGGCCCCTTTTTATTCGTTTTTGGGACTCTTCCAGGAACGTGATTGCTGAAATTAATAAATGAATTGCAATCAGTATATTGTCACATTGAGTATCTGCCATCTGCAAAACCAAAACTAACTTGAACCTCCAGTTTCGCTTACTTGATCATGTGGTTTGCATAAGCCCGAGAACAGCAAGTGCTATAGAAGCAGAGTGAGCAGTGAACGTAAGTAGGGTAGTGATTCGCAAAGTCTGGGATTTCAAAAGTGCACTCCACACACTTATGTCTACCCAGCAGTGCCCTGGAGAGAGGAAGAGCAAAAGAACATCTTTCAGGTTTCTGATTTCTAGTTGAAATAGATCAACAGGCCTGTATAACGCAGCATGAGCTTACCTCTGCTCTTGAAACCTGGACAAGAAGTCAAACATCTTGCTGACCTGTTTCTTCCCAGGTCCATGTCTTTGTGTTTGCTGGTCACCACTAGAAGTTTGTGTACTGCTATTACTATTTTTCTGAATGCTAGCAGATGATTTTGATGCCTGACCTGGTGACTTCTTAAGCCCAACATATGCTCTAATGGTCACCTGGTAATAAGATGACATGAAACATTCACAAAATACATTGTTGCACTCTTTTTCAACTTGTTTTTTAAACAAAAAAAACAGACAAATATTTTACTTTTGTCCCAGGCTGGAGTCCCTCCAATTCACAAGGTTTTCGGAAAGTCCTGTGGTGATTAATTTTATGCTCAACTTTGTCTTTTGTGAACAGGAACTGCAGACGGCATTTGTTACAGTGATAAACTGTTGATTTCTGTTGAAAACAAAGAAGTCGTATAAAAGGTTTGGTTTTTTTTACATTAAAGCAATGCATCCATTTGGACCTCTTTAAATTACTATCATAGCCAAGACAAAACAGACCTTTTTAAACACAGCAAAATGAGAATGTGTTGAATATTTGTTTGCATGCCATTTTTATGCATCTTTCATGATCTTAAAAGTATAATTTATGCTCACCTGGTGACGATTATAGTGCTGCTGGTAACTGGTGGAATGCTTGAAAACCTTAAGGCAGTACTGGCACAGGAGGTGGCGGGTGTCCTCATGCCAAGTACGAAAGTGGTTAAATACATCCGAGTAGAAGGACGATCGGTATTCACATACCTGAAAGTGACAAGACATTACAAAATCTCCTAATATTATATGCTGCATTTCCAGCATGTGTCAGAACGGTAATGAACAATACCAGTTATATTTTCACTTAAGTTTGGTTTTGCTCAGCGAAAACGCTGGAAGAATGCGTAGTGATGTCACCATTCAGGATTTTTCACTTATTTGACTATTTGATTGAGATAAACAAACAATCTGATCATCCTCAATAACACGGTCATTATTTACATTTCATACCATATGTAAACCCTCGTGATACCTAGGCGTGCATGAACTAGCACATCTGTACAACGAGCACCACAGCGGACAATGATAGCATTTCTGTGCTGTCTGAACTGGATGAGACTCATGGAATGAGACGATGGAAAAGCTTCTATGAATGGAGACTGGTATTAGGGTCCATGCAGATATTTTCTCAGCTTACCTGGCACACATAAGGCATCTCTCCAGGTTTGTGGGTGTTCTTCATGTGCTGCAGGAACACTGGCTCACTTTCAAACGACCACTCGCATATTTTACACTTGGCTAAACAGAAAAGCAAAACAACCAATAAATCAAACTGAACTTACTGCAGTTTATGGTCACTGTAGGAAACCAGGTCAAAGCAAACATGAAACATCTGTCAGTCAATAGAAATTAAACATTTCCTGTCACTATAGTAAACCAAAAACAAAAAGTCAAAACAACATGCAACATGAGTTATACAATGTGTGCCACTATTATGAGACATGTGCCACTAAAAGCCTTATGAAAAAAGGATATGAGAATTGGATGTTACAAAACAATTTTTGTGTTTAAACATTGCCTTGTGATCTTTCGTGTTTAAATTTAGTCAAATAAACTAGTGCATATAGCAAGAGTGTGTGTCAGTTGAAAAAGTTATCTGCATAGGCTCATACCAGCATAACCTGTCCTGCAAGATCTTTTTTTTTTTTTTTTTGTTTTTTTTTGCTGACTTCCACTGGTTGTTAACAAAATACTGCCCGATTTTCTTTTTTGGGACAAAGAGAGGATTGATGAACAACCCCTGGAAAGCTAGATGTTTAACTGTATCTGTGCTTGTATGACTGGATTCTCTGTGAGGAAAGCTGCTAATGTTGCTTGTACACGAAAATATAAAATATACAAAAAACAAGGAAAACAACCCAGAAATACTTGTTGGCAAATTTGTTGTAGAAAATACTAATATGAAATACAATGATTTAAGAACAGTTGTATAAGGATGCATACAATAAGGATAGCCTTAATTCAAATATGTCACCGCCCATTTACACGTTTAACTGGAATAATATATGGATTATATAGTACACATCTTTGTATAATTCTGGGTAATGAGTTGTAAAGTACTGGGTCAGTAAGAATTTTCTGGAAAATAAATAAATAAATAAAAAATAATAATAATATAATATATAATAATTTTTAGCATGGATGCATTAAATTGATTAGAGCTGTCACTCTTTTACATTGTAATAATATTTCACAATATTCCTGTTTTTAAAATGTAGCCTTGTTGAGCATAACAAGTTTCTTTCAAAAACATAAAAAAAAATGAAAATAGTTCTTTCTTAGTACTTACTAGATGACTCAATAGCAGTGTGGACGCTCTCCAGGTGACACTGAAGACGAAATGGTGTGGGAAAGCGGCGGAAGCAGTGCTGGCAGGATGTGTGCGTGTCCATCTCTCCATTTTGCTGCTCCAACTCAACATGGTACTTCATATGATTCATAAGTCTGCAAGAAGAACAATTCTAGCATTCTAGAATTAATCATATCTAATATAATTAGACAAATACCCATAATTCCCATCCTAACTTGTCCATCCATCAACCGACCTTATATTATTCTTCAGTCTCTTGTTACAGGTGAGGCATTTGAATGATAATGGTTCTTTTGAGTTGTCCATTGGTACATAGACTCGATTCCCTTCAAATGTGCCATAATAGAAATCATCCACCAGCATGACAAGTCTGTTCTGGGTATCTCCGGCCTTTGTAGGTGGGCTATCCACCTTGATAGCGGGCACAGCAGAAAGGCTTTTAGGTGGTGTGGCTGGAGTGCTCACAGCAGTTGCGGTACTGCTTGTGTCAGTCTGGGCCAGGTCTGGGCAGCAGAACTAAAGGCAGGAAGTTGGGTGGGTGATGAGATTAATTGCTCATTTTTAAATTACCAAAATACCCTTATATATATATATATATATATATATTCAAAAGGTGAATACTTACACACATATGACTCCGTAGAGCCTCAATCATTTTAAACTGAGCTCCACAACGAGGACACAAATGAGTAGTTGTTGATGCTGTTGTGTGTGTAATAGGGATTGCTACAAAGAAAAGAGAGAACCTTTTTAATAATTTGGAATTTATCAGCGTTGCTCTACTCTAATATGAAACTATCATATCATAGTAGCTATAGCAGATGCTGAACTTACTTTGGACAACATTTTGTGTCATAACAGGTACAGCAGAGGAAACAATAGGGCCGTTGTTGGTCTTTTGATTGCTCATGACAACAAATGTCTGCGCTTGAGCCCCACCAGGAAGGTTCACTGATTTCACAAGGCTCATTATATTTTGCATGTCCAAGGGTCCATTTCCTGGCTTTATTGTTACTGTAAAGAGACGTAAATAGAATTTTATAACTGAATATATGCGGTTCTTGATTCTAATTGGTCAATACAGTGACCAAGCTGTGATAATAACATGATATAATTATTAATACATGATTTTACCTTGTGAACATTAAATGTGTAAAGCATTTTTAAATGCAATTTTAAGATAATTTATTACCTACAAACCACGGTCTAAAAATAAATAAATAAATAAAATAAAAAAAGATTTCTGTGATAATTAAGAAAACTGCTCAACAGGAGCAACTTACAGATTTTAGTTGTGGTTCGTGGTGTGGAGGGCTGGGTAATTGCTGTAGATGACATGGTGGGCAGAGAATTGGCTGCAGAAGGGGCCACTGCTGTTGTGGTACGAATGGTGAGAGTAGCAGGTATCTGCATGGTGCTAAAAGTGCTGGGTGTTTGTGCTCTGTTAGCAACGGGAGCTCCAGTCCTTATTTGAGCTGGCTGGGTAATTATTTGGGCTGCTCCAACAGCTGGTTTGAAAATTTGTGTGCCAGGTGCTGAGAATACACATAAAGAAATTATGGTAAATCAATAAGCAACCACAAAACAATAAATAAACAACAAGCTTTAGGAACACATCACCATACCTTGCACTAATGTAATGGGTCGAACAGTCTGGCCCTGTTGAACATTCAGTACCAAACTCATCGGGCTCTGGCCAGGCTGGATATTCTGAACAGGAAGACCCTAAATCATAAACAATAGGAAACACGATGATTAATAAAAGAAAAGTTGAAATAATCAGACATAAACTGGGATCTGGGATGGCAGCACCTGTGTGGTAAAGTAAATGGGCTGTCTGTTGGCAGCATTGGCAATCTGAGTTGTGCCAGGCAGAAGAACCTGTGACAGAGCCACAGTGCCGAGCCCTCCTCCTCCCGGCGCCAAGATGACCTGCTGCCCTTGCACTGCTTTAGGAATATCCGCAGGAACAGCAGCAGGTACTACACGTTGAGTCACTAAAAGTAGAATTGACTGATTAAAGGAGAGGTGTCATCAATACAGTGACGTTGGCACTTATGTGCCATTTTTGTAGTTTATATGACTTAGTGCTTCTAGTATTTGACATGCATTATGTGTAAATAGTGAGAAATTACAGTACAACTAAAATATATAGCACTCAACATTTGAAGTGGATCAAAAAAAGTTTATTAACGTTGTCCTAAGACCAGAATGCTTTTCGGTTTTAGGACAATTTTGAAGAGTGGTTTTGATTCACTTCAAATGTTGACTAGTATATAAACCACAAACTAAATGTTTATTATATTTTTTCAAAGGTGGACCGCCCCTATTTTCACAACAAAATAGAGAATGCTACATTGGTTTAGAATAACATTCCTTTAACAGGTAAAATAACTGATAAACACTCAACAATGTTGTAAGAAACAAATGCTCACATGTATTTGTGATCAGCGGAACGGAGTTTGCTGTATTTACTACAGGTGGTAGGTTTGGTACCACCATGGTTTTAGGCTCAGCTGGAATATCAACCTTCGTGGCGGGAGCTGAAGACACTAAACAGCAAAGAAGGACAGTTTTGTTTAGCATAACGCTATTTTTAAAATAAATATTAAAAGAAACAGACAATATTATAAACATGCATTTAACTATTAAAAAAATATATAAATTACACACCAGTGGGAGTACTGCTTTCAGCATTTCCCCCTGAATCATCCATTGAATTTTGCTGTTGCCATGGCTCCAGCTCCTCCTCCTCACACTCCATAAACAAATCCGCATCCATGTTTCTGAAATTTACAATGTTTGTTAAGCTATTTGAACAGTAAACATTTGAAACAGTAAACGTGCTTTTACATTTTAGGCTAAATACAATAAATACATAATACATAAATATACAATGATGTTATTACCGCCAAAGGAATTTAGCAAAATGTGTCAGGAAAATGTAGGGTTTAGTTTATTTTGGACAGGTGAGTGACATGTTTGAAATCAAGACAATATTCACCGGGCTCTGAGAGCATTCAGCTCCGACCGATTTCAACGTCAAGGCTGGCGTTTACACAAGCACCTCATCCTGCAAATTACACAAATCAATAGACGAGTCAGTAAACCACATTTAGTCTTTATATACATTTGTAGATTTTTTTAATATACGCTGTCTTAAAATGGGTTTGATATCTAGCGCTCCACCGTAACGTTATCCCTTCAATATATTGTTAAGTACGCGCAATGTGGTTTCATCCAACTGAAAGGGGTTAAGAGAAAAGTAGTTCCTGTACCACTTCATCCAGTGCGTGAGACTGGATGATTTGACAGACCTAAACGAAAGCATGAGCCTTAGGTTTGTGTACTACATCAGTTAATGAGGTTGAAAATCCAAAGTTGGTCGAAACGATAGCCAGTTCGACGTTTATAACAAATACTCGGTCACAAATTATGCAGCAACCCCCTCACGCGGCGCCAACAGAGTGCGCACTCCGCATACTGTCCTCTGCGCACATAATAAACGACGACCATCGAGTGCGTGAATTAAAGCGCGAACACATCAGACATGATCGAATTTATAAATAATACTTACCGGATTATAGTCTATATGGAAATATGCTCAATGTGAAATATTGAAAGGACACAAAGCCTGCCGGTACGTCACAGACGAGACGAATAAGTGCGCTAAATGGGCAGAGATTCTGCTCTTTCTGCGTCAGCGATTGGTTGATGCGCGCAAAACGCCACTTCCGGCTTTGGATTCTGAGCTCTGATTGGCTGTAATCTCTGAAATAAGGAGGAGTGGTTAGTGGAACAAGAAAATGGCTTCCTTCCTTGAAACGACAACATTTTACAGTGTTTTAACCAACTGCTGTTGTAATAGTGGAAAGCAGATAATGTTGGTATTTTATTCAACACTTTTCTGGTGTTTTGCAGTTAATCTGCCAAGACCATCATAGATTGGTCAGTTTTGAACAGAATTCTTGATTTCCCATTATTTAACACTGAAAATATCTCCTATGTGTAATTATTTGCCAGATTATATATACGCCCCCAACATGCGCAAAACACTGATTAAGTAGGTTAGGAAACAAAAACCTGTACTTTTCAGAACATATTTTATTTTTAAAGCACTGGAACCTAATTACTTTTAGACATTTGGTTATATTGACGGTTCTTGAATATGCTGTCTTCCCATTGTGGACGAAACATCACATTTTAGCGTTCAATGAACTACTGTTCAGACTCACTTCAACGCGGTTACTGTATACAGCGCCAAATATTCAACACAAGATTAGATTCTCGAACAAATGAATTTTTTTAATAGGTTATTTTTATTGAATCGAAATATAGCTCCACCCACGAGTACCGAACAAATGAACCGATTCTTTAGTGATTCAGAAGGACCGGTTATGGACTTTACCAACTTGGCTCGTGGGACTTGCATCTGAATGGTTCCTCGTATGGTTTAATTTAAAATAAACACTTCGAGTTTTGTAATCAAATACATTTTTGTCAGTTTAATATTTTACTTAAAGTTACAGTGCTCCTTTTTTAGCCTCTAAAAACTGTGAGAGCTCATTATAAAGTAAACACCTTTTGCAAAAACATTATTTTAATCATTATTTATTATTTATTTATTTTTTCTGATCTGTAATATCTTGTGAACAAAAAATCCCATATCACTGCTGATTACGATAAATGCAATAACAGAGATATGTAAACTAAAATCGTAACGATAACTTATGGTTAAAATAAAATAATAATAAGCCAATTCTTTACATTTTGCATTGCATCCCTGTGTGCGTCCGTGCGTAATGTAGGCTACTTACGTCAATTTATTGTTCATGGGCAGGTCTGTATTACCCACGGAAAAATGTGTATTATTCCCATTTTTATTAGCCTACATATTGTACGTTTTACTCAGGAAATAAAAAAATCTTACATTTTTAGAAACTTATATTTTCTTTGTTTCAAAATATGAAGAAATCCGCTGT
The DNA here is from genome assembly GCA_032361065.1 of Enteromius trimaculatus. NCBI lineage: Eukaryota > Metazoa > Chordata > Actinopteri > Cypriniformes > Cyprinidae > Enteromius > Enteromius trimaculatus. Next base: position 14,973,173 of record JAUMHP010000070.1, read on the forward strand.
CCACACCAAACAAATGTTTGAGACGCACGCAATCACCCATTTGGCGAGGCTAAGCTGTTGTTTAAGTTGCTTAAGCCCTATATATAGCATTCTGCACTGAGAGGACACAAATGTGACATTCTAGATTTTGTAGACATTCAAGAGTGATGGGCGATCAAGTCACATCATCTTATCGACTGAATTATGGCGCTGTCATCGTTTTGTTGGCCATCAGTAAGTTACGTGTATTGTTTGACATCTTTAGTACCTTAAGTATTAAAGTAATAATACGTAATAAACATTAAAGTGTCTAAAGCAATGACCTATTTAAAAAATTAATACTAGAATTTAGCAATAAAGCATTAAATAAAGGCATGTATATATTATTTTTTAAAATAAGGTTAAATGCTATTCTTTGAAACATTCTATTAATCAATAATCCTGAAATATATTTAAATATGTTAAAAATAACATATAATTTACACATTGATAATTTATAACAATATATAATAATTAAAAACATTAAAAGCATGCTTTTCAAGCTTCTAGAGGTGTTTTAAAATCTTTCGAGCACTGTGTATTTAGCTTTAGTTCATTCTCCTTTGCAGGCTTCATGCTGCTGCGGAAATGGATAGCTGGTGGTGTCTGCAAAAGCTGTGCTCGTCTAGATGGAAAGACGGTTGTGATTACTGGTGCTAACACTGGGATTGGCATGGAAACAGCAAAAGACATGGCTCGTAGAGGTATGGCATATTATATCGGACCCATCATTTAACTCCCTTACTTTTCTTTCGGAAATGTGAATATGTGTGTGTTTAGGGGCTCGGGTAGTGATGGCTTGCCGGGACCTGGGTCGTGCAGAGAATGCTGCAGACAATATTCGACGCTCCACAGGAAACAGCAATGTAGTCATCAGACACTTAAATCTAGCCTCTCTCTATTCTGTCCGAGAATTTGTCAAAGACTTCGTAGCAACAGAAGAACGACTGGATGTACTTATAAACAATGCAGGTAAGGCTGTCATTTCACATTTCACTCTTCAAAGCAAGGGGTACAGATCTTAAAGTCACTTTTTTTTTCTGACAGGTGTTATGATGTGTCCAAAGTTGATCACAGAGGATGGCTTTGAGACACAGCTGGCTGTCAATCATTTGGGACACTTTCTTCTGACCAATCTACTGTTAGGAATGCTAAAGAGATCCTCCCCCAGCCGTGTAGTTACCGTGTCCAGTATTGCACATGTTGGTGGTAATATCTTTTAATTAAAAAACATGTTATTAATTTAAGATATATGAATTTCAAGATAATAAATTAAGATTAGTTGTTTTTTTTTTGACCAGACTATATTATTCCTTTGTTTATATTTGCAGGAAATACACCACTATTCAAAATGTTGGGGTCTGTAAATTTTTTAAATGCATTTATTTGATAAAATACAGTAATGTGATTTATTGAAGTATTAATTTATTTCTGTAATAGACCATTGCTCTAAATCAAACATACTGATTTGGTGTGTAAGGAACATTTGTTTTTTGTTTATTACTGTTATTATTATGATGTAAACAATTGTGCTGCTTAGTAAGTTTGTGGAGACTATGATGCATTTGCAGGATTCTTTAATGAATAAAAAGCTTTTCTTTAAAAATAAAATCTTACTGACCGTAAACTTTTGAACAGTGGTTTAGATGTTAAAGTAAATATGCCATACCTTTGAGCCAATATATATCCATATTTGTTTTCTGTATATATTCATATTTCACTGCTTTCCAACAGGAAAGATTGATTTTGATGACCTGTTCTTTGACAAAAGGCCTTACAGTCCTTTGCTCAGCTATAAACAAAGTAAGCTGGCCAATGTGCTTTTCTCTAAAGAGCTTGCACGAAGAATGAAAGGTAAGATATACTGTGCTATAGCAAACAATTTGCAAGCTTTTTGTTGTCGTTTATTTTGAACAAAAAGTAAATACGATTATATGGTTTAATGTTCCGACTTGGTTGGTTTTGTCACATGTCAATGTGTAATCCAGTTTGTGAGAAGCTCATATACTAATAAAGTACTAATAAAGTAATTACATGAAGTACTTCTTGTTTTATATCTCAATGAATGCTTCCATCCACAGGTACAGGAGTCTCCTCGTACTGCCTGCATCCAGGAGTGATTCGATCAGAGCTGGATAGGCATGTTGGTGTACGGTACCCAGTGCTTAAGATTATACTAACTCTGCCCTGTATTCTTCTGATGAAAACTCCCTGGCAAGGTGCACAGACCTCTATCTACTGCGCTGTTACCGAGGGCTTAGAGAGCAAGTCTGGCTGCTACTTCAGGTATATGCAATAACTGGCCACTTTATCAATCCTTCGTAAACTCAGAATGACTTGTGTGTATGTTTTTGTGCAGTGATTGTGCTGAGAAAGACCCTGCACCAGAAGGAAAAGAGGATGAAGTGGCAAGAAGCTTGTGGGAAGAAAGTGCTCGGCTGGTTGAACTAAACATCCACCACAACTAAACATCATACAACTATCAATCATTTATATAGTGCTTTTAACAATACAGATTGTAGCAGAGCACTAAACATTATTAAATGGGAGAATAGAGTGATGGTACACTCTTACTGACTTTAAGCGCTCCATCTAGTGGTGATACCGTGAATCCAATTTCTTACCAATGAGGTGGGCATGATTTATGGCCATGATATATGTATCATGATATATTAAACATTGGCAGAGTTAGGGAAAGAGCAAAAAGCATATAATGGTTTGTTAGTTAACCATCCAGCAATTAATTAGTTTTTTTTTTTTCAGAAGCTTTGCTCTCAGGATTAATTCTTGAAGATGTGATAATACCCTTTCTTGCACATTTTACATTGTGCCTATATCTTATTAGAACAAAGAAACTACAGCCGTAGTGTGTCCAGTGTGTGCATACATATTTATATAGGTTGTATTTATTATAATTTATATATTATTTAACCACTAGATGGCGTTAAAGATGTGCTTCTAAAGCATTTGCCATGCTATGCATTCCCTTTACTGTGTTTGTCCTCAATGGAGCACTGCAGGTCAATTGAAAGGAAATATATGATGTGATGGAAAGAAGCAGAGACTGAATCACATGATTGCCTTGTGATGTGGTTGTACATTTGCAGTTATGTAACAGTGACTCTACAATCAATATAAAACAGACATGCTTCTATTTTTCTTTATTGAATTTAGTTTTTTTTTTTCCATTTTTATTGACATTAACAATGTCACTAAAGTCAATAAATTCTATTTTAAAGTTGTCTGTTTATTTTGCTTTCTATTTAAAAAAATATTGTAGCCATTTCATAGATATTCATTTTTATTTATATTCTTGTATTGCTATAATTTCATTATTTGTTAATTTGTTAAAAATCATTATACACCACCATTTAATACAGTTTGGGCACAGTATGTTTTTTACTGAAAGAAAATTAAAACCTATATTCATAAAGAATGTAATTAATATGAAAAGTGACAGTAAAGACAGTTTTGATCTTTCTGTTTAGCATAAGAAGAAGGAAAAAATACACTGTTTTCAACATTGATAATAAGAAGCACCTACATCTAATACATCAGTGAACGATTTCTGAAGGATCGTGTGACACTGAAAAATGTAGTAATGGCTGCTGATCTGTAGCTTTGCCATGTGTTTTTAAAATATATTCAAATCGAAATAGTTATTTTAATTTGTAATAATATTTCACAATGTTAGCTAACAGATTTGTAAATAATTGTCTGATTAAGACTGAAACATGTTGCTGATGAGTTCGTTGCCAGCAAACAACAAACCTCTGTCCCTAAGAGTTTCCTCCAGGGAATCGTTTGTGTGTGAAATCGGCTCCTAAACAGCTGACTCTTTTTCATGTATTCATTTCTTTGTATGCCCATTACTGGCAATAAGTGACTTGTAATGATGTGTAGTGTCGCACATTGCAGGCACAGGACAAAGATTCCACATAAACATGATTCGTCAAAAAAAGTGATTAATCAAAGCCTTCTAGGCATGACAATGCACAACACCCTTAGCCATCTCTGAGTGCTTTGCAACAGAGAAAATCCAATTAGAAACCCATTGCTGGGCCAATCAAACCATCAAGTCCCAGTGTAATTTAGCATGTAGCATTAGCACATCATCTATGGCCGACAAAGAGAATAATTCACTAAACTCATTCCATCATATCCTGCACCGTAATGCTTGTGAAGAGCCGAACCCAATCAATGAGCGCTCTGCATGTGTGGGCCCTGTGGGCTATGCCCGGCGCCTGCCTGTCTCCACTGGCTTCACACATGAAGAAGAACATTAAATGGAGATGTGCCATTGCTGTTCTACATTATTATAAGGTAAAGCTGAACTAAAAGTTAAACTAAAATTTGCTGTTCTTTTTAACAAAATAACTTTGTTTCACAAATCAAACAAATTAGCATTTTCTTGAATAATAATAACGATGTGCTGATATGAAAACATAATGTGCTGATATCATCAGTGAATGTACTACAACGTGACAATTGTGCAGGTTGCTCCGAGTATAATTTACATTGTAACCAATATGGATTTTTCATTCAAATATGTGGTCTGATGTTGACCTTAATTTTAGGGGAATTTTAGAGACTATTCTCGTCATGCTGTATGGAAGCTTATGTCCACCATGGAATAAAATACAGAAATGTAATTGCTTCTTCCTCCTTTTGTTTTGGACACAATTCAGACTTGAAAAAAAAAAATCTTATTTTTTTAAGAAAAAGGAACATGAACTCGGTATTTAAGGTAAATGTATACATATGAAATTGTGAGAAAAAAAAATAACAATTACTTTTTTTAGTATTTTAATCTGTAGCGGAAATAAGCTACCATAATACTGGTCAGTGAAACATAAATACAAACTTACACCAGGGATAGTTCACCCTCACGATGTTCGAAACCTGTATGACTGTCTTTTAAAGTAAGTCAAAACTGATGGACTTCATTAACAATACAGACACGAGCAAGTCTAAGTCTGAATCGTTGTGTTCATATAATACAACGCCATTGTGACCATCTCTGTTTGTTTTGCCCGTGGGGTTAATGTTGTGCTCAACCCCCTATCCATTATGCCTTGATGAGGCTTTTGGGAGGGTTTGTGGGAAACGGGAGGGCCGTTGTAGAACCTCAATGGAGACCAGTTGAGCTCTGAAAGGATCATAAAAGCTTCATGTTCCTGAGTCCCAGTGGCTGGCTCCAAGAGCCGAGGGGTCACGACAACTGCTGACCCGTTCTGTTGACTGGACTGTTATGGGCCCCATTAAAGTCAGCCCTTCACTAGCTCTGAGGGAGTTTGATTCTGCTTAACTGCTGTGTTTTTCTGGCCAACTTAGTGCTGGAATGCTGCAGACCCCATAATAATTGTACATGGAGAGGTCTTTCATTCGAAAGAATGGACTAGTGTACAGGACTACGTTCCGGGAAAGCCGCTCTGATTTTCACCGCCTTAGGGGTCATCATCTGTTATTTATGAGTTTCCCTGTACACACACACACTACCTCTAAAGCGATCTGAACCATGGGGTGCTGCTACAAAGGGAACTACTAATCATAATAGCCTAGGGACACAGAGAGGGAGGTATAACATGAGGAATATCTAACTCTATTACTCACAAAGGAACTGTTTTTATCTCGGGAGATAATCAGTTTGGCGAGAACCGCCATGCATAACAGTCCATTGAAACCTGAGAGCTCATCTTCCTGATCTTGGATTCGACCACAGTAAACATGCTCCGACCATTAGAGAAGGTGGAGGGCATGTCAGGGCGGTGGGCCAGGGGCGAGAACAGGTGAGGGAGAGTGATATCTGAGAAGTATAACTGCCGTTTATCACCAACAGCTGATGGCACAGCACTGTCATACACTGGCTGCTTACTCAGCACGGCACCCCCTGCAAATACACCTGCTTAAGGATTTTAAGATCTGTGAAGATACAAATGTGCATGTTTATACTTGTTTCACTGTAGCTGTCAGAGCCAAAATGACCTCACAAATTGTCCTTTGATTCTCCAACAAGAAGTGATATGTGACATTTTACTAAAGGAATAGTTACTCAAAAAATGTCAATTCTGTCACTAATTACTTATCCTCATGTTTAATTTCTATGCATGTAAAATGAGTGTTTTGTATGTAGATAAACTAAACTAAACATTTGTAGTGGTTTGGTGAAAAGTAATAGTTCCATATTTTCTTCAGCGTTCATCTTCATCATTACTGATGCATTTTAATCCTTTTAAAATACTGAATAATGCAATCTTAAATAAAATCATTTATATTTGATAAATGATGCAAAATACCTTTAAATACAAATAAAATAAAAATACATTACAAAATATAGTATGAGCAACTGTAAATAAGAGTGGAAAAGAATTCAACAATGTTCTCGCATACAATTTGCCTGTATATACAGATTGAAACATCACACAATAAGATACAATAAGTCTAATTATGTTATGGTGATCAGGGTTATTTTCATTAACTAAAATCAAAACCCAAACCGTTAAAAACAACATTA
>JAUMHP010000070.1:14984354-15009931 GCA_032361065.1 Enteromius trimaculatus
CAGTAAATGTTATTTCATTCATTGTGAAATGTTTTGTTATGCACTTCTTATGCACTGAATACATTTAGAATATATGTATGAAGCTTGTTTGAAAAAGCAAACACAGTTGCCAAAATCGCAAATAAAATCGCAATCGCAATATTAGTTCAAAAAATCGCAATATGATTATTTTGTCCATATTGCACAGCCCTAGTATTAATTCATACAGGTTACAGGCCCAGGGAAAATCAGTAATAAATAAATAAACAAATAAAATAAATAATAGTAATGCTACAAAATAAATAAAGAAATGTATTCTTTTTTCTCAGAACTGCACAATATAAACCGATGCAATAAATTGTGCAATTCTGAGAACATAATACTGTTTTTCTTCTCAGAACTGGACTTTATTATTTACAATTGCAAGTTTATACCTTTCAATTCTGAGAAAAAAAGTCAGAATTGCAAGACACAAAATCACAATTGTGAAAAAAAATAGTCACAAGACTATAACTTACAATTCTGACTTTATACCTCACAATTCACATTTTAATTGTGATTCTCAATTTTTTCTCAGCATTGTGAGATATAAACTCACAGTTGTGATAAAAAAAAAATCCTGAATCGCAAGTTTATGTTGATGAACTGCGAGATGGAAACACGCAATTGCGCGAAAAACGTCAAAATTGTGAGATAAAAAGTCGCGATTACCTTTTTTATTCTTTATTTGGTTCTGGAAATAGGCTTCCACACAAACGTATATCAATGCTGTGTTTTGTTTTTGCTCAGTTTTTTTAGTCCCATTGCACACAGAGCAGTAACTATTGTTGCATAACTGGCATTATATATGAGTCGAATACAAAAAGAATGCTCTGTAAGACAGCATCAGTTTTATAGCCTCTGTTACACTCTCCCAAATCCACCTGCTTTCATTTATAATCCCAACGAAGCCGGGACATTTGCTCAAGAGTCCATTCTCCATGCGATTAGCATTGCATGACCCTCTGACGTAATGAATAGAGTGAAAGAACATGCTGTTGTGGTACATTCTGGGACAAAATGTAAAAGCAGCTGCTCTTTTGTATGCAACATCAGTCATGTTGTTTCCTTCTCTGTGCAATTTTAAATCAATTCAATCAATCGTTTCAAGAACCTGCCGGAAAAGAGAATGTGAAATGGACTTAACACTGATCCCGGGTTATGTTTTCGATAGTATAGTGCTCCTGTGCTGCAGGCCATTTTGAAGCGGTGAAACCAGACTCTCTGTGTCTGAAATTTCCTGAAAATGTCAGTGGGACAACAAGTCTGAAAAAGGATACAGTTCCACAACTCACTCTACACTAACATTTTACTACCTGGTCACTCAAAGGTTGACGAGTAGATTCATCAGTGTCAAGGAGATGAGGTTTCACTGAATGTTTCATTGACTAGTGTAAGGTAACAATACAAATGACAGAGAGCCAACAGTCTTTCTCTAAAGTGATGGGTATATTTCACAAAGTTAGTCACCTGACTAAAAAATAAAGAATACAGTCTAAATCAACTAATTTTCCCCGTTAAATGATAAAGCGAGGATAGAAAGATAGTGATGAAGGATAAATACAACTCTCCAACTAGTAAGAGCAACTGAAAAGCACTAAAGGCGTACTGAAGACTGCACATTGTCTTGTCCGAACGAAAACAACAAGCCAATTACGGTGGAGCGGCTTTTATTATTGTGGCTACTTTTCTGTCGAATCAGCCCCCGCGGAATGAGGATGTGGGATGGACTGTCGTGATTGTCTGTCTGTGTCAGCATTTGAATTTTAAGGCTTTATTTCACATTCCACTTTCACTCTGGGCTGCTTTAAACCTCCTAAACCAGTCTCAAAATCTCTTAAAACTTAAGTATATGTTTCTGTCCTGTGCGAGCGAGCAATGAGACGTGGTCAGAGTTACTAAACATTTCGCTTAATTTGGAAGAAAACTTGAGAGAACAACATAAACACTGGAACGGAACCCATCATCCCCTTATAACAACCCAGCTAACATTGCAATTATAATTCCAGCGCTTAAAAAATTAAAGGGATAGCTCATCCAAAAATGAGCGTAGTTATCATACTCATTCTTAAACCTGTATATCCAATCTCGTGTCATTTCAGTGCTTTTATTTTGTGGTATTTAATTGGTATCTCAGAAGACTAGAACCTGTGATCATATTTTTGAGTTCAATCAGCTTTGCAGTATCTTGTGGCTGAGGCCAAATGCTTTTCTCCAAGCATTAAGGCAACATCTGGTCATTATATAGTTGTTTGCTTGGATCAATTTCTTCCCAGCATTTGTCATGAGATTCTACTGTAAAGTACTACACTTGCATCAGTTTCTTCTCAAATCTGGAGACAGATTTATTCTATTCTTGATCACTTTTATTCTGCACCAGTGAAGGTATCGAGATCTAGCATGAAACCTCTATCTCAATCTCTTGCAGTTTGTGTCTGTATTGTGGCCTGAATTTGGAATCTGGAGTCTAAACTCCACCCAAGACTATCCAGTAATACAATAGTGACTCACGCTGGGAGCCGTCCGGCCTGATCTCACAGCAATTTGTACATATTTTACAAGGTGGTTCACTTGTACAACTTATATGACTTTTGCCGTTTTTGTACAGTCATGGCCAAAAATATTGGCACCCTCTGAATGAGAGAATGGTTAATAAATGTTTTTTAATAAATGTTGTTTGAATACATTCAGTTTCAGGATGGATAAAGCTAAAAGGATAAAATAAGATGATATTAAAACTATTTTATCAGTGCTCCATCATGGAATTCCTAAAAACTGTCCCACTTTGGCATAATTCACCTCAATTTGCCTTTTGTACTCCATTACAAATGTTTCAATGCACTTAGAAACACAAATACACCCAAACACTGACCTGAATCAGCTTAAAACAGATCTGTACACAGCGTATCCTATCAAATCATAGAATATTTTATAATCTTAGCCAATCAGCGGTGAGGAACCAGGCTAGGCTAGCACACCTTGCTATCAGGTCACTGCACCCCGTAGCATGACAGACTGCTGACAACACAACATGTTCTGACGCAGAGCGGCCTCTTTATACAGACCACGGATGACCTTTTAATCACAATAAAGTGGGCCTGAGCACTTTATAAGACGGTCTGTTCTTGTCTCGTGGTGCTTGAACTGATCAGGTATGATAAGGCAGCATTCATTATTAGCAGCACAAAATGACTGATTGTGTGTCTAACTCTTCACATAGACACTTCAACCTGAAGAGAAAAGTGACCTCAAGCCTTGTGGCTGTTTATTCTTCTTCTTTTTTTCCCGGCAGGAGTCGAAAGCCTTATAAGAGGCCACTCTGTAAGCTGATTTCCGCTACAGTTGCGCAAGAGCTCTAGTTGAACTGGGACAGCACCGCTGCTTAATTCCACTTCAGTGCTGGATTAGCGCATGTCATTACAATGATGCTACTGTATGATTACCTGGGTTTATCAAAACCAGCATTAACTAAAAAATGGATGTTTATGCATGCAAAGACTAGAAAACGATTTCACATCAAATGACTATGCAGAAATATTCTGTTATACTTACTTAGAATATATATTTTGTGTTTTAGAAATTGATTCAAAGCAGTACATATTAAGACATTATGGAATGAAGAAGATCTGCACCATTTTTCTTGTTTTAGATTTGCTAGATTGCACCATTTTGCTGTTTTCAGCCCATTTCTAGATGGATTTGCTGAAAGCCTCTTGTTGTAGCCGAGCAGAAAGATTGTGTGGTGAATACTGATCTCAAGGAATGAACTCTTACAGCAACACACACAAAAAGCACATTCATTTCCTAAGTGGTAAATGACAGCACTGAGAATTCAACATACTAGTCAATAATACAATTCTTACTAAAACCCTGCTGAATTTTTACACCTAATATGAAAGCTCTCTTTGCTTTCTGTTGTGATACAGCTTTTGAACACTCTAATTTCTCACATTATATTCACAATTTCTATTAGGGGACTAACAGGCTCAGTTTAACAGATAACCAACCATATTGAGCCCTTAAATGTCTTAAACCACCGTGTTATTCTTACCACGTTTCAGCTTGACTTCATTTTCATCATAAATAATAAAGCTGCATAATAACATGTTTGTGTTTGTATTTGTAATGATACATAGAACATTAATCCAGGCATTATGTTAAGCTTGTCAGCTAACCTAATAATTTCTCTCTAAGAACATAGTAGGTTGGGGGGCATTCAGACACAAGCTTATCAAGGTGTTATACATTACTATTTTTAAACTCTTAAGAAGGGCCGCGATGGATTTAAGACGACAGGTGGACATGTTTGTATTGCTGCGGAGTTACATCACTTTATGGGAGCATTATCTCAACACCTAACGGGCTGCTTGTCATGAGTTGTTGGTCTAAGAAATACAAAATGTTCTTTTCAATCTGCATTTAAAGAAGTCCTTATTTACCAGTCATATTTATATGCATATATTGTATATTGAAGAAATTTAAAGAAGAGATTCAAGAAATTAAAAATATATCAATAAATACATTTATTTATAAGTAGTGCTGGGCAACGATTAACCATGATTACCATGGTGTGTGTACTGTGTATATTTATTATGCATTATGCAAGATAGACATACAGTATATTTTTGACAAATATTTACATATATTTAAATTCATATAATTTATATGATATCTAAATATATTTAATATAAACATAATATTTTTCTACAATATATACGTGTGTGTGTGAGTATTTATATATACATAATAAATATACACTGTGCAAACACAGTACAGGCCAAAAGTTTGGACAGTGAAAAGTTGGACTCATTCAATGGTTTTTCTTTATTTTCATGACCATTTACATTGTTAGATTCTCACTGAAGGCATCAAAACTATGAATGAACACTTGGGGAGTTATGTACTTAACAAAAAAAAAATATTCTAGTTTCTTCAAAATAGCCACCCTTTGCTCTGATTTGCACACTCTTGGCACTTGGCATTCTCTCGATGAGCTTCAAGAGGTCGAAATGAAATGGTTTTCCAACAGTCTTGAAGGAGTTCCCAGAGGTGTTTAGCACTTGTTGGCCCCTTTGGCTTCACTCTGCAGTCCAGCTCACCCCAAACCAACTCGACTGGGTTCAGGTCCGGTGACTGTGGAGGCCAGGTCATCGGCTGCAGCACTCCATCACTCTCCCTCTTGGTCAAATAGCCCTTACACAGCCCGGAGGTGTGTTTTGAGTCACTGTCCTGTTGAAAAATTAAATGATCGTCCAACTAAACGCAAACCGGATGTGATGTCATGTCGCTGCAGGATGCTGTGGTCGCCATGCTGGTTCAGTGTGCCTTCAATTTTGAATAAATCCCCAACAAGGGGACTCGGATGAATATGTCTTCAGAAGCAGAGGTTACTCTTGGTCTTCCTTTCCTGGGTCGGTCCTCATGTGTGCCAGTTTCATTGTAGCGCTTGATGATTTTTATTTGTGTCCACTTGGGGACACAAATAAAGTTTTTTCAATTTTCCGGACTGACTGACCTTCATTTCTTAAAGTAAGGATGGCCACTCCTTTTCTTTAGTTAGCTGATTGGTTCTTGCCATAATATGAATTCTAACAGTTGTCCAATAGGACTGTCGGCTGTGTAGTAACCTGACTTCTTCACAACACAACTGATGGTCCCACTCCACTGATAAAGCAAGAAATTCCACTAATTAACCCTGATAAGGCACAACTGTGAAGTGAAAACCATTTTAGGTGTCTACATCTTGAAGCACATAGAGAGAATGCCAAGAGTGTGCAAAGCAGTAATCAGGGTGGCTAATTTAAAGAAACTAGAATATAAAAGATGTTTTCAGTTATTTCACCTTTTTTGTTAAGTACATAATTCATTCATAGTTTTGATGCCTTCAGTGAGAATCTACCAATGTAAATGGTCATGAAAATAAAGAAAACGCATTGAATGAGAAGGTGTGTTCTAATTTTTGGCCTGTACTGTATATTATGTACACAAAAACATTTATTTTGGACTAGTCGTGATTAATTATTGTCCATGCAGCACTATTTATAAGTATATAATAAAATATAATATACAAAATAATATTGCAATAAATTATTCTGCTGTAAAAACTGAAATTGTACAGCTATTTTTATCTCATAATAAATTACAATAAAATATTACACTGTAGAAAATGAAACTGTACGGCTATTTCTTTTTTATCTCACTTGACTCCTATCAAAAGAATCTGTTTAAAGTGAAGAATAGTAATTTATTAAAGCAAGTTATTTTATATTTTAACAACAAAATTTAATCTTTTCTTAAATGACATTTTTATAGGCTACTAAATAATAAAACAACACAGCTCTGAAAACAGTGAATGTGAAGAAAGCTATCAATTCATACATCAAACATATGCCTTAAGCCATAACTGCTCACATTTTACATCAAAGAGGATTTAAAAAAATTATAAATGTATAATTACATACATTAAAAAAAAACTTAATAATTGATATTGATATTAAATAGTAGGCCTATATGTGACTCATTAAAAACAGTTTATTTACATTTTACCACAATACAGAATACTAAATAATATACTGTATAATATAATGTATTATAAATCATGGGGTAAATATTACTCCTTAATAAAAAAATGTTGTGTTCTTAGCAGGTTTTTTATTACACGTTATGAACATTTAATAACAACAACAACTATTAGTATTATTAATTATTAAAAGCTAATAATATAGGAAGTGTAAAATGTAAAGTCCCCGCTTAAATGTAAGTCCCCCCTTAGTCTTTCCAGTGACATCATTGTGGTGTCCATAGGTGGAGCTGTCGAGGACAAAGAGAGAGGGACCACACAGCCATAAGTTCTCCAGCTCACAGAACTCCACAAGAGACACACACATGACGGCAGGAGATCAGCCCATACCACACGATGATGATGCTGAGGATGATTATGGCACCAGCACAGACTCATCTGCAGCTCTAGAAGGCACATTTCTCAGATCTGTCTGCGTGACCGCAAAGAAAAAGCCATTGGATGATAATCTGCGCGGATCTGCTGGACACTGAATGGAAGTAAACAGACAAGAGGAGGCGTAAGATACAAACCCATTCAAGACCGAGCTCTTCTTTGAGTGCAACGTTTCGAGTCCACATCGGGATTTCGCTTCGTTGTAGACAACACATTGTGCTCGAAGGGATCTGGATTTAGCGGTGGGGGAGTCGGGAAGCTCCGTTTTATTGAGCCATGAAGAAGAACAGTACAAAGCGGGTAAGACATCGAGTCAGTCCACTCTATTGTCAGCAAGGAGCGCCGCGAGCCTTTGTGCACGAGTATGAACACTGCAGCAAGTACACTACAACAGTTTACTAAAACACCCTTTAACAACATTTTGCAATGCACCAATGCAGTAACGTTACATGAATTATAATTATATTTTATTTTAGCTTAGTCGACATACAATTAATTCGCACGCCTTTTTCGGAAGTAGTGTACTAGGCTTAAGATAGTGATATATAACATACATGTGTTAAACAATATAAACTCAGATAAGAACTGATTTATAGTCACATTGAAAATATACAGAACCCTATTGCTTTAACCAGAAGCCAGTGGGCTATTGCAGTTTCTAGAAAACTGACTGTGAAGTTTAACAATTCATTTTAATTCAATAATTGGACTATATTTTCATATGCGCAGAAGCATTCATTTTAAAACCCCAAAAGGAAACTCCCAAGGGAACCCACGGTTTGAAAAATGCTAGTTATCTGCTGGGACTACAAACTGAGCACTTAACATGCACTATTAATGACTTGATTAAATTACTGTCCAAAATGACTAGAAAGCATAATAAATGGCACTTCCAATATGTCCTGTCTAGACTAGCGGGCGAAGAATGGGCAAGTTTCATGTAGAATATGCTGATTTATATGCATGAATAGCTGAGGAAAAGTCTATATCTGAATAATAAACAGATTATGGATATTGATGACTCTGTCTTTGAAATCAATTAAATAGAAATACAGTTTTCCTGCCAGTATTGTGCATTTATACAGCCTTCTTGTCACGCTCAGTTTAGACTGCAAGATCCCAGCTCGGGGGAAAGGTTGAGGAAACACTGGTGTGTGTATGTGCTGTGTGAAAAAAGTGAGTAAGTGGCAGGAATGTGATATGAGCTACATGACAAAGACAATGACATGGTCTTTAAGAAAGTCTCTCCCTCAAGTCTCTAGAGACTGTGTCATGTCTAAGAGACAAAACTTAGTGTACTGCCTTTCTAGACAGAATAATGTGCACCATAGGCCTGCTTTTCAGGATTCAAAATGCAGGTAATTATAATCATAACCAACCTTAGGTCTCACTGGCATGTGTCTGATTTCTCTCTGTAAACACAGGGCCCTCAGGACGCCAATCAACAGCCCATGCAGCCCGACAAAACTGGCTGGATTCGCAAGTTCTGTGGCAAAGGAATTTTCAGGGAAATTTGGAAAAACAGATTTGTTATACTCAAAGGCGACCAACTCTACATTTCTGAAAAAGAGGTTAGTTTTGGACCAACCCTTTTTTTTCTCTTAATGCTTTTCTCCACATCATCATCACTTGATTGATGAGATGCTACACCAACATGCTTTTAATGATATTTAGTACTGCTTTCAGTGTGAGAAACCATAACAAAACTATACAAAGTAAAAAATATATGTAATCTGCACTGCAAACACTCCACACTCTTCCATTGCACATGTTCAAATAAGTGTTTCCTGATTACATAACTTTCATGTGTATAACTGGTCAGTGACAATTACTCATGGTTACTTACTGGTTTTGAAAGGATTGATGTAAGTGATGACAGCCAAAAATAAATGTTTAGCTAAAAATAAAAACTCTGTTATCATTTACTCATGTCTTTTAAAACCTGTATGACTTTGTTCATTGGGAAGGAGAAGTTTCTGAGAATGAAAAATGTCAATCTCCAATAAAGGGTAAACCAAAAGCTTTATAAAACCTTATAAAAGTAGTCTATACAACTTATTCTTCTTCTTTTTAATTGTATTCATTGTAAAAAAAAAAAACTAAAAAAGAAACTATCCCTTTAATATTTTGCTTTTCTCAGGACAGGCTCAGTGTTAACACCTTTATCCAATTGCAGACATTGTTCTGGAATTAGAGCCGGATGTGCTGAAAGGCCAAACACGACGAGATAAACTTGTAAACAATCACTTGGCCGACTGTCATTTCCAAGTCCTATGCACCACATACTGTCAGCATGTGCCTGGATGAAGTGAAGGTTTAAAGAGAGCTTTAACAAGTCCAGCAAGCATGAAGGAATAGGAAAATAAAGGGCCTTTATTCAGGAGCGAGGCTGATTTACTGCAGTGTGGGAGGACGAAGGGAAGGGAAGCAGGATTGAGGTTGAGTCATGGTCACGCAGAAGACTGTTTGCTGTGCTCAGCATCAGATCAAACAATGCCGAGGCAGCATATGGGCTCTGGCTCACAGCTCAGAGGGAGGATTGACCCTTTTAGTGCTTAACAGACTGAGGTTTCATCATGCTGTCGTCTAGATGTTTCACTCCAGCTGTCTAGACTGACAACAGATTTTAATGATCCAATGCTGTTTTGGTATCATGTTGCCTAACATAAATGCCAAAATGATCCTCATATTTATATATATTGATCTGAAGCTTGAGGAATTAGATATAGTTCTAAAACATACCATAAGGCATTTGGAATTATGCTATATGTTATTTTTTAGAATTATTATACAGTTCCCTAAGTCCCCTAATAAAAACACTTTCATCATTATTCACCCTGATATTGCTCCAAAGTCACACAACCTATTTCTACAGGAACACAAAAGGAGAAATTTTGGTGATTGCACTTTCAGACTTTTGAGCTTCAGAGATAGTTTTTGCCAAAAATACTACATTGTTACTGCTGGTCTCAACAAACAAATTAAACTGGCAGAAATATTCTAAAAGAGCCTATATTAATGGCTTAACTTTTCTATTTTTATTTTTAGTTATACTTGCCTGTGCAAAACTATCTGCCATGCCAAGGAGATGTAGGTGGTTACATCAACAAAGAGAAGTTTGATTTATGAATTGTGAAAAAGCATGTTGAACACATGCTGAATTGCGTTTGCATTTAATGCTGACTTTAATGGCCAGATAAGTTTTCTACATAACGTCAGGCCCATTTAATGCACATTTATTTATTTATTTGCATATTTTCTCATGTACAAATTGCTTTGAGAAGAATAAGCACACCTTTTCAACCAAAATGTGAGATATCAGTGTTAAGGGCTAAAGTATAAGCAATAGGAACAGCAAGCACCACTGGCCACTCGTATGTGGTTGCGCTTGAATCAAATTAACATATTCGAGTCAGATGATATAGTAGACTGAAGGGTGGCAATAAACTGAGAATGTGTCCTGCAAAACACTTCCAGGACAGCTCACAGGAGCAGATGTCACACGAGTGTTGTTTGGGGTCAGATTCCTGGCCGCTGATGTGGCAGATGTAGAGAGAGTCCACAGATACCAGGACAGCTTTTTCCCACTCACCCAGGACTGTCACTATATCCTGGTACATTTCTCTCTCTCAAATGCTTGAATAGAAACTTTAACAAGGTGTCATTTCCTGTCTTTCTTTGTGTTTTGCTTGTACCAAATGGCATCTAGCAGAACTTCAACATGAAAAGACAATATCTGTCTGTTGCCTTCTTGCCTTCTCAAGCCCAAATAAGGAAGCTGTGGTCTTAATCTATTTTGAAAGTATCTTATATCGTTCTTCTGCTTTTTGGAGTCATATGGGTAGATGGTAGACATGGGTGTACTAGCCACAACTGGTTCCTCTTTACGTTGTTCTTGTCCTCTTTGCTCATCTGGTTTGCCTAAAATGATGCCACTGAAACAGCAGGGAAATCATAGTCCTTCTATTTGGGTGATTCACAATCAGCCTCCACCCTAAACAGAAACAACCTTTTCAATTTTATTTTGACAGTATAGTATTCCACCTTTATTTTTTTCCTTGAATGCTTGAATGCATTGCACTACCCAATAAAGAGATTCAAGCAGTGTGAATTAGTGAAAAGTGAAAACCTCGTAAAATGATGAGATCATGCCGCAGCTCAATAGTAAAAGTAACATGCAGACTTCGCTGTATACATTATATGCACGAATACTCAAGGCAAAATGTGTGAATTTTTCTTTTTTACAAGTGCCGGCATCGTTCTCTAGGGTAATGGGGTGCAGTCGTCCAGCTACATTTATACAAGTAGAGTCGCAAATGAAATCGAGGGATGAATCATTTCACACGTCAGGGCCTGGCACAGCTCTGACTCACTTGCTGGAAAGCAAGATCAGCGGAGGTTGTCGTGCCCTGTATAGTCATCAAACCATTTCTTCTCCATCTGGTTTCTATAGGTGTTTTCTTCTGTATCACATGGGATGTTGGTCACACTGTGTCAGATGATTATTACTGCAATTGGAAGCCGTTTCATAGAATTTGAAAAATAAAATCCTCCAAGTTGCAGGCTGGTTTTACTCAGGAAGAGCAGGTTGCAAAATAGCATCAGGAAGTTTCAAATGAGAAGCTTGTTGGACTCAAATTATAAACTTTACAACTGGCTCTCAACTGATGGGTCACGACACGAACACGGCTGCAGGCCTGTTGTGGTCAGAAGAACTAAACAAAAAAATATTTAGGAAAAACGGTTCCCATATGTTTAGCTGTTTCTGTAAAAGGCCTTGCAGGTTTGTTGGATGTAGTTTGTGGTGATATAAATACATTTTTGCACTGCGTTTGGTTACAACTTGACGATTCAAAAGCTAAACTAGATGAAAACCGCTGTGCTAGAAGTCAGAGAGGAAACACCTTCAAACTGTCTTTGGTTGGTTTGTAACTTTCCCTTCCTTCGCTCACAAGCATACATCTTAACCCTAAGATCTCTCCTGCAGCTTTCATATCATGAAGCAGCATTGGTCGTACCATTCAGAGATTTCCACTTAAACACTTTGCAATGAATTTTTCATGTGTAGGCCGATGGGACACATTGCAGAGGAGTATTCATTTCAAATTCCTCTTCAGGGTATTTGGCTTCTCTGATGCACCCTCTCAGCTGTAATGTTTGTGACTCTAATGGATGTTTATGAAAGGTTAGACCGGTTAATGGAGACAGAAAATATAAATTTGAATAGCAAAATTCCATTCAGACAGAACCTGACAACTCCTTTGAATAAGTGAAACACGAAACGATGGCCGCTCATCTCTGAATGATCCACCTGGCCTTACACCGAAACAAAAGGGCACCTGAACAGGAAATCCTCTAGCTGATTTCTTGAATAACACGAATACGAATACACACTGCAAACGGTGCATGTAAGCAATAAGAAAATGTGAACAAAAACAGCCAAACCTTAAACGATTTTTTCCAGAGGCTATTTTAAGTTAAGCTCTGAAGTGCTGGCATGATGTCAGGAATAATGTTGACTCATATGACACAAAGGGCTAAATGATGGCTGCTGACCACAAACCTTTTTAACAATGGTGCGCAATGGAAATCTAAGTGGAAATGAACATTTTAGAAAAAGAAATTGCATAATTTGTTAATCATCCACATTTCCCTAGAATCAGTTGATTCCTTCCTGCATTTTGTTCCTTAAATGTCCTGTTTCAGTCTGAAACATTTGTGAACAGCAGTTTTGTGGCAATGTTTGAGAAACGCGCTCCATCGACTTCCATTATAAGTGCATCGATGTAAACACAAATTTGTGCCAAAATGATTTTCTGTGGTACTCAGCAGCCCGCCACAGATGCTATTTGTAGAGGGCTCGAGTTTTTTCGAACCTGGAACATTTCTGTAACCTTGCACACAACAAAAATGTTGTTTACAGCTCTAGACGGCTTTAGCTACAAGTAGCTTGATTACAGAGTACATATCAGACAGCCTCGCTAAACTGTGACATTATTCTCTCAGTAGTACTTCTCTGTCTCTGAACTTTCTTTTGGTTTCTGTAGGAATTTTCTCTTGCTTTTTTTTGGTTGTTTGACGTGCTATTTTGAGCTATTCACACTTTGTGTGTGTGTGTGTGTGTGTGTGTGCACGTGTCCTCTGCAAAAAGATGCAACTGTTTATAGCTTAATGTAAATAATTTTAAATATAGATGATGTTCTTTTTTTGCAGCTAAACGGTCATTAAGATGAAAATTGGCAAACATCTGCCAGTTCGTATTTAAAAAGGCAGTTTCAAATGTTATGAAATCCAAATAAAACATAAAGACATGGTGTCAGATTCATATACAACCACTTAATTAGACTGCGCCTACTCAGTTTAAAGGAGCAAAGAGAATAACTACGAGAGTAGTAGTGTAGTTCACATTCATTCACTAAAGTACTCTATATTCTGTGTGATCTCAGATTACAGATTACTTTTATACTGTGCCTGATTTGTCATCAGATATATCAGGGTCGTTTTACAAGTAATGCTGGTGAAATATCCAATCTTTAATGTGGTATCACAGCTTTTTTTTAGCTTCTACGTCTCATTTTCATCACTATAGTGCATTATAAGTCAAAACAGGATACTTCTAGTCTAGTTGTGAGGAGTTCTTAATGTCCGGTATTGAGTGCACATACTGTGTACTGTGCCCTGACTGTCCTCTCCTGAAAAAAAGGATTGGATCAGATTGCCAGTTAATTGCTGCCTTTGTACTGCTGGAACAGTAGATGCACTATTTGTACAGCCATTCCCTGTCGTGACACCCCGTAGCGCACTGGGTGTGATGCCAATCTCTTAAGTACTGCACTGTAGAGCGGCTCTGTAGTACAGAACACAACCAGATGTGTGCTTGCGTGCACAGACAGTGTTTTTCGTCTTTAGTAGAGCGCTAATGGAAATTGATTGTGACTTAATGAGAACGTTTGGCAGGTGATAGCAAATCAGACCACGGTGTTCACTGGGAATCTGGGTTAAAAGGTTCTCTTCTTCCATGTTTGGATTAATGATATTTTGGTCTCTCCTAGATAAAAGTTAGTATCACTGGTCATTCAGATGCCCTTAAAAATTGTGACCGCATCAACCAGACTAAACCAAACACTGACCTCAAACACACATTTCAAATGCTGTGCTGTTGTTTTCTTTTCCTCAAAGAAACTCTGGACACACTAAATATTTTCATTTTAAATGGGCTTTTGTTGGGAATAATTGAGCAAATTACATTTATTTTCTAATTCTACACAGTCTACAAAAAGTGCACACACATTCAGAGTACACAGATTTGATTATTTATGATTTTTAATAATGATAGTAAAAACCCCCTTATAGATATTTAAGAACAAATACAGAAATATTGAGATGTATGTAATCAAACTAATTTAAAGCACAGTATTATACCAAATCTGTACTTTCTACAGGTCAAAGATGAGAAGAAAATCCAGGAGGTGGTGGATCTGACCGACTACGAGAGGTCTGAAGAACTCCGCAAGGCCAAAAGCAGGAGCAAAAAGAATCATAGCAAGTTCACGCTTCTGCGTTCACGGCAGCCAGGCAACACGGTCAGTCTCTACAGGAAGTTGTGGTTCACAGCAGAGGATAATAGCTAATGGCTTTATGTCTCAGTCAGCAATAGAGCGCTGCTGGGCTGCTTCATTAGTCAGTTTGCAGTCATGCTGTGAGACAGTGATCACCTGTTGCACTACTCAGAGATCGGTGTCTTTACATACAGTCAAACATATTCTGGCAAAGGGAAATTAAAGAGGAATAAAAAAGGGCTTTTGACTGGTTATTCGTTCATACAGAAAGTATTCAAACTGCTTTTTTTCACACCAGTTCATAAACACGGTTTTTGATGCCAAAAACCCACTGTGTGAACGCAGCCATTCAGTCCCAAGACGATATTAGACAATAAATTGCACTCCAGCATAGTTGGCACGCTGATCTCCAAGCACAAACTTGGACCGACCTCTGTAGTCATCCTATCCCGAGTAATTGGCTTTCAGTAATAACGGCTCAGCTTATTGCTTTCACTAGCGCACCACAGGCCTCCATGAATATCCTTCATCCTTTAGACCAACGCAAATAGTACATCTTACCAATTCAGTTAAGGCTCCTTGTTTCTTAAAGGCAATATAATTTTATAGTCACCTCTCGTGAAATGCATTTTTGCATTGGTTATGTAAATTTTTATGGTTGTCTAGCCTCATGCCTAGAACATATTTTTAGGATTTCTGATGAAACATTAGGGGTTACTTCTGACCAATCCTTTAAAATCCAGCGCTGAGACAAGGGGTTAATCCCCAGGAAACAAACATGGAGGGTCTTAGGAAAATCCAGCAGCAGCCATCCTCCCTCCCAAACCCACAGAAACACGGCACTACATGGTTAATAAGTCCCTCTGCCCCATATACAACAGCTGTTCCACATGGAGCTCAACAGGGGAGACACCCTAATACGTGACCTCATGAAAGTCATCATCAGTCTGCTCTTTTCTCATGCCTTCCTCTTTTTTGCATGTTTAAAAACAGATCGAATTTTCATTACCAAGGAATTTAAAAGCCTTACAGGAACTATTCTACATATTTATAGCATTACATTTAACTCCTGGCACCCACTGTTACTACTTGAAACTATTTTTCCTGTTGTAAGAATTTCACCTAGCAACCAACCAAAACACATAGCAACACATTCTGATGGATTAAATAGATTAAATATAAATTTCGTGATTTCGGCACGAACTGCTGTGAGACTTGTTTGCAATGCAATGAAATGTCTGGTTTTGCACCACCAGTGTAAAAAACTTCATTATTCTACTTTGTTATTCTCATCACATGTTAACACAGCAGTCGAGTTACTCTTACTTGACACTGCACTTAATTGCAATCACAAAATTATATTATTTGCATGTGCTTTAAAGCATTTCTGGTTAAACGTTCATGTGCTCTTCTGGAGTGCATACACCTGAAGCGCTCGTATTACAAAGCCTGTCAAACAGCACCAAATTACTGAACTAAGTAATCTTTTGTGCTAATACTGTCAACACACACAAGGTGTGTATGTAAACTCAGTCAGTTATGTCTAAAATTATGCTATACAGTCAAAAGAAAATGAATGCACGCCTGCTAGATGCGTGCTGGTCTTAAAGGGACAGTAAGAAACATCCTGCCAACTGTCATTAAAGGAATAGTTCACCCTAAAATTTAATTTCTGTCATTATTTACTCATTGTTGTCCCAAACCTGTATTAATTTATTGTGCTGAACACAAAAAAAAAGATATTTTGAAAAATGTGGGTAACAGTTGCTGGTCAAAAATATTAATTATTGAGTAATTAGTGAGTAAATTATAGTAGAAAAATAAAACACAATGACAGAATTGACTGATGACAGAACTATTTCTTTAATAAAACAAAACACAGAGAAATCACTCACTACTCTAGAATCAACAAAACTTAAAGGTTTCTCTAACAGGAATCAATATGTATTTTATTTGGTAGCACTTTATTTTACCGTTACACCTATTAGTTGCTTATTAGCAGCATGCATATTACATGAATATTAGCCATTTATTAGTGCTAATTAAGCACAAATTAATGTCTTATTCTACATCCCTAATCTTAGCCAATACCTAAACCTAAAGGAATTATTCACCCAAAAATTAAAATCCTTTCATCATTCTGTTATCATTTGTGTCTCGCAGAACAAAAACTCAGACAGGTTTGGAACTACTAGAGTGTAAGTTAATGATGACAGAATATTCCTGTTTGGGTGAACTATTCCTTTAACAAATACCTTACTAACTATTAATTCAGAATTTATTGAGGGAATACTTTTTGTTAATAGTTAACAAGTGTTACCCTTTATTTTTATATTTGTTCAGTACATTTTTTGAATGCTTCTAATAGATGTACCTATTGTATCGGAAAACAAAACAACCTATTATTTTTTTATGTTATGTGTATTTGTAATGTGTATCATTCTTATTTTTTTAAGGACAAAGATAAAATAATTACAAAGATTTCATCTTTGTCTACTTTTGTCCAAATGTATTACTTTTTAATACTTTGTTTCCTTGAAAGGCTTAGCCTTAATAATAGAGAAATGAGTTTGTCTGTAATGCTCAGACAACTTGCAAAATAGTAAAACCAACATGACAAAGAATCGTGATAAAATCCTGAACCGTGATATTTCTAAAAAAATCTTAATATTTTATTTATGCCATATGCTGCTCAATATTTTGGTGGAAACCATACAGGTAAAATGTTTTTTTTCCCCTGAACTCTTTAAAATAGTAAACGTGTTACATTATAAATGGATTTACTGTCACTTTGATCAATTTAATGTATTTGTGCTGAACAAAAGCATTAATATACTTAAAAAAAAATAATTTTGACCCCAAATATTTAAATAAAGACGGCAACAATCAAACAGACAATTTGTTTTTCTGGTTCCCACGATATGCCCCCTGTAATGGTCAAAGTGATTTGTCAACAACAGTACAAATGTGTAGCACAGGGCGCATAGCAGCGTCTTATCTACACAGCTGCAGCATCAACAGAAGGGCCGCCTGTCACGGCTCCAGCAGACTGTGTTGGAAAGGCTTGCAGTGTTGTTGCCTAATATGGTGGTTTCTGCCTCACGCCGTTGCTGCATTTGCTGTCCACAGACAGAGCCATATGGCCGTACCTGCTCATTTATGCTTGGCTCACTACATGTTTGTGTCCGCCTAGCACAAGACTGAAGGAATTTTCACCACGTGTGTAGGCGTAAAATGAAAAGCCAGCAGGGTTCAGGGCATATTGGTCATATATCAAACTGTGTTTGCTCTATAACCTGCACTGTGCTTGGATAAATGATCTTTCCAAGCAGCATCACACTATATTTAAGTTTCTCTCCTCTGCCACATGCAGGTCCCAAATCTGGTGTTTTTGGCTGTCAGTCCAGAAGAGAAGGAGTCATGGATCAATGCACTGAATGCAGCCATCACCAGGGCCAAGAATCGCATATTGGATGAGGTAAGCTACACATTTCCATATCTTTGCATACACCAGTGCTGCTTGCTAATAATTATTTGCACCCAGACCGCAAGTTAGCAACGCATTGACCAGCCAAATATATTTTGTACACTTCCATTAAGTAGCTTCCTAAGCGTAGGGTAAGGGATTTAAGCAAACATCCCAACAACTATAGCATAGCAACATCTAAACACCATAGAAACTACACAGCAATGCATAGACAACTTCCCACGACACCCTAGCAGCGATTAGCATGGTCAAGCACCACTCCAATTTCTTCCAAAAATGTGAAATCACAGATTTGTCATTCACAGGTCCTTAGTGGAGCCGCTTTTATGAAAACTTCTAATCGCAAAGTTTCCTGCCCTCTCATTCCCTGATCTTCTCACAGTTTGTTTGCGAAGGGATTTGCTCAATTTAAAAGCGGGTCTGTAATCACGCTCGGCACACAGTGGGAGAAAATGAATCACTCCACCAAAAATAGACGGCAGTCACGACTTTCAGCGTTAAAGCAGCCAGATCAGAGCCGATCTTCACCTTCGGCTTCCGATAATGAACAAGATTTATTCTGACTGTGTTGTTGGCATCCTTCACATTTCGTGGGGACCGGGTCATTGTTTGGGACTGTAAACATACACACAGGCGTTTCAAGTAGGCTGACTATGACACAGCACACCCAGTGTACTAGATATAATTTCAATAAACCAGAGAGACCATGTGCTTTCCATTTCACATGTCAATGTGGTGTGATTCATACCCTGCATCTAGTTAAATAGGCGAGATCTCTCATACCACTCAACAGGAGAGGAAACCGACGAGTCAGCACTCGATAACAGTCGGTTATGTTGAGATCTTGTACTGCAGCTTACTAGGACTGTTGTTATACCAATTTAAAAATGAGAAAATGGCACTACCATGTCATATTATGCTTTTATGGTTGTAACAATACTAATATTTCAGTAGTCCATACAATTTCTCACACAGTTTCACAATACTACAACAAAACCTAAAATGCTATTTTTTAAACGTTAAATTAAAAAAATGTAGTAATATGGATAAAATAATTAAATTAGTATTTCTAATGAAGAAAAAACTAGGCTCTTTATAGATTCAAAGTCAACTAAATTTTATTTTAGTCAGGGAAGCACCTTATTTGAATGAAAATGAGCCTGTGAGGGATAGAAATACACTATATGTAATACATTGTACTGTTGTTCAGCTGAGAAAATATCAGTGTTTTTAACAATAACTCTAGTGTTTTTAACAATAACTTTCCATTTTCCACTTTTCTAAAATTAAAGGCCTAGCTTTAGATTCTGTTTGATTTTGACCCGATTATAGAATTATTAATTTGGGATTATTAATTACTAACAGGCATGCTTCAATTATTTTTTAAAAAACACTCAAAATGTATTATATATATTGTACAAAATTTAGTTTTTTAAATACTTATGTTTAATATTACATTTATTATAATACTAAATCATTTAAGATATGTTTCCGGAATTAAAATTATGTTTTTATTTGATTAAATGTTAAACCTTTTGCTTACAAAGAAAATATATAGTAATAAATAAAATAGAATTATTAATTACTAACAGGCATGCTTCAATTATTTTTATTGCTTGTGGAATTAAAAGTGGCAAGGAAACCAGTTGCACACCAGGATTCACAACTGACTCGATAACATTTATAAAAGACAACAGGCCTGCTACAGTTGTTTTGCATTATTTTCATGCATCAGAGAAAACATTTTAAATGAGTAATCGATCTTGGCATTTTAAAAATGAATATCGGCCATATTCTTTTTCTGATATGCATGGTTTGGTTTTGCAAATTATAGTTTGTCAATGCGCTGCTTATCTGTTGCCAAGCACTGCAGCATGTTACAAATATGGGAAATGTGTAGGCAGGTTTAGTGACTAGACACTGAAAATATATGCATTCACTAGCCACAAACAATACAATGCACAAACCAGGAACATTTTAGATATTCTGAGCATGTGTGAAACCCACCACCACAAGCAGGGTAGGGGTCGGTTAGAAGGAAGTAGTCACTATGTTGGTGTTGCTAGTTGGTTGGTATAATGTTCCAAGAGAACTACAGTAAGTGCTTTTTTTAATGGGGGATCATTCTTGATTGTAGCACAAACAAAGTAATACGAGTAACACACTAACTTTTAATACTTATAATTTAGATCAGAACGGATTGTTTAGTAAACACCATTAATGATTATACTAGTCAAAAAAATACAGATATTATAGGCAACAAAGAAAATCTTTTAATGTGAACCAATATTTTTGTTGTTTACCACTCCTCCCTTGGTCCATAAACCCTGACCAAACAGTGAGATTAGCTGCACACTCCTGGCCAACAAACAAAAGCCATCTCAGAACACAGATCTTGGATTTTAGCATTTACAGCATAAGCTTACTCGTAAACAATAGGCTGTACTGACACACTCCATTCAGAACAAATTCTCAGATTATTCTCAGACCATTTTTGCCCAGAAATCAAACATTCATCTAGTGTGCCAAACTGCTCGACACTAACCAATCGATCGAATATACTGGCTAACCTCCTGCAGGCTTGAACGAGACATGTAGTTGGTGCTAGTTTCTGTGTTAGATTTGTTCAGTTGAGCTTCATTTCAGCGCTTTTTGTCTGACCCCATTTAGGTGACAGTGGAAGAGGACAGCTTGTTGGCTCATCCGACCCGTGACAGAGCTAAGATACCCCATACTCGCCGTCTGCCCACCCGCGGGCACATCATGGCTGTGGTAAGCAGTCCACTTGTTCTGAATATCTCATTAAATATGAACGTCATTTTGGGAAAAGACTGGAATGATACATATGGTAAGGTAACAAAGTGTTATCAGATTGTACTGCTAAAATACTACTTACTTAATACTTTTAGTTTTATTACAATTAAGGGCCAAACAACAAACAAAAACTTTTCTGCTTTCCACGTCAGCCCACTTCCTGCCAACATTTTCATTAGCCTATTTTCATTAAAACAAATCAAAAAAACACTCAAAATGTATTATATATATTGTACAAAATTTAGTTTTTTAAATACTTATGTTTAATATTACATTTATTATAATACTAAATCATTTAAGATATGTTTCCGGAATTAAAATTATGTTTCTATTTGATTAAATGTTAAATCTTTTGCTTACAAAGAAAATATATAGTAATAAATAAAATGATGCATGAATTACACAAATTACACAACATTATACCATTTTATATCAATTATACAATTTTTACCAATTCTGCCAAGACCGTCAACTCACATTTACCTCATCTATGTTGGTCAGATTGATAATTTCTTTCACCTTAAATTTTACATGTTGCTGAGCCCTGCTTTTTAAAAATTTATACTTGAAGACTAAACAACGTGTCAGATTCACACCAAGCATGCTAACTATAAAGATAACGATAGCGATAACTATCTGCGTCCACACCAGCGAACAATATCGTCTGTTTATTGTAAGCTCAAGTGCGTCTGCCACTTTAAATTCTCAAGCATGTGATAGTAGGATTGATTCTGATTGGCTGTCAATGTTTATATCGTTCATCAGCTTGAAAAAAACATTCTGGAAATGTTTCCAACGATATCGTTTCTCTGTGCCTTTATCATTATAGTTATGGTGTGGACTCTTAAAACTATATCTTTATAATTATCATGCTTGGTGTAAACAGGGCTTTACTCTATTCACCTTTAAATATAATTTAGTGCGCGATTAATCACACCCAAAATAAAAGTTTTTGTTTACATACTATGTGTGTGTGTACTGTGTATATTTATTATGCATATATAAATACACACATGTACAGTATATATTTTGAACATTTGGATGTGAGTAATCGCTATTAATCGTTTAACAGTGCTATTTAAATTCAATTGTCATCACAATGAATGAACCAGCTACATTTTTGCATTTAAAAGTTTAAAATCTCCCCACCTTTTTCAGGCTTCTACCACAAACTCGGATGGCATGCTGACTCTTGACCTCATCCAGGAAGAAGATGTCCCCTCCACACAGGGTCAGGACTCTCATGAGGATACCCTCGATAAAGCTGCTTCTCAGTGCACCCCAGATTCCCAGCGCACCATCACGGACACTTCGAAGCTCTCAACCTGTAACGAGACCCCTGGAAAGTCCCAGAGTCTGCCACGGAAAAGTGAGAGCGCCTTCGACTGGTCAGAGAACCACAGGACGCCGCAGCTCCGCAAAAAAACGCCCACATCTGACAAGAACCGCTGCGCTTCCATGGATGAGATCCTGACGCACTGCGAGACGCGAGCGCTCCCTCACTGCTCCACCTCGGCGCCCGTGCAGCCTATCAGCCAGCTCCAGGATCTCATCACCCAGAAGCTAGAAAGAACTCAAGAGCTGCTGACGGAGGTACGGCAGGGCAAGGGGAAGGGTTCGCCGGCAGGGAAGAGCTCCAGTCCGGAGGGTCAGCGGAAGGAGGCTGAGAAGCTTCTGGAGGAGGCAGCATCCACTTGGGGACAGGCTCGTGACGTGCTGGAGGAAGTAAAAGAACTCAGAGCGTTGTACAAGCAGCTTGACTCCGCCTCTTCCATCACACACAGTCCTCCACAGAACGGCAAACTAAACAGCCCTCAACAGGGAAACCACCGAAAAAGCATGATGTGAGAACATACGAAGTCCTTCATGGCGTCATTTCTTAATGGACACTTCCTGTTGACTGCTTTAGTATTGCTGGAAACGCGCTATAAGTGTATGTATGAATTGTTAAAGAGCAAATCTATTTTCTTCCACTCCCTAACATCAGAAACACCAGGGCTTGGTGGTTTTACCAGACACAAGCTGTTGCATCATAGCCTGCGGGATCAGTCATTGAACGGCCCATCAGGGTAAGACATGGTGAGAAACACCAGGCGGCGGTGATGTTGGGATCACCAGCCTATCACAATGTGAATGTTTTTCTTTTGTTTCATAATACACTGGAAGAGCTTCATTTTGACCCCCAGGGTCATTTTTGTACGTAATAATAATAATAATAATAATGCCCAGCACACTTGCTCTGCTGTTACACAAACCAAGCTCATAAAAGATGCAATCAGAGTGCAGCCAAAGGCGATTGGCGGGAACGATCACGGATAGCAGAGCGTGTTCCTTGTCCGGCGGCGCTCAATATCCCGTCAGATGAGCTCTAATTGTGAACAAAGCCATGAACACAGATGACGTCTGGTGCCAGTGTTGCTGTGGAAGGTCAGCTGCCATTAAAGACGAGACACCATGCAGTAAAGGAAACTATTAATAATAATTACACATTTGCACTATGGAGAATGCTGTAAAACGAGAGTGACACTGGCAAGCTATCTTTTCAAACCTAAGAGGCAAAGCAGACAATCTACTGTAGGTAGGGAAACATGGGTCGTGTAGCTCCAAGTCTTTACACCTAAGTGGTATTTCCGAAAAAATGTTGGTATCTCTCAAAATCAAAAGCTGCCTTAGTGTATTTTCAAAAGGGCACATGCAAACTGCATTTCAAACTCTTCAAAGACTCTGAATGCTTGTATGTTTTCATTTTCCAAAATTTCGCCTACAAGTTGCCTGCACCTGAAGAGAAGCTCCAGATTTTGCTTGCGCTTTGCTTTGCAGGTTTTTTGTCTCTGGGGAACTATGCAAGGTTGCATGGGTAAAACTCGTGAAACCGGTCAAGAGTCATATTTTTACCCCAAAGTTTCTTTGAGAAAAAGAAGAAATTGTGTTTTGCTTAAAGTGCATGAAGCTTGTTTGCTATTTCAATAAAGAAATGTATTTTTTTTTAAAGAAAATTAATTTCCCCACCCAGTTCTCATTGCTGTAATTAATTTATTCTGATGAAATAATCTGATGCATAGAAAACAAGTCAAAAAGGAAAATATATAATTGAGTTTCTTTAAGCAATATATATTTTCTACTTTTTCTCCTTAATTCGGGTGTAAAAAGTGACCCAGACCGGTTTAGTAAGTTTTCCCCACATATAAGCTTGAAATAATCCACAGGTATCAGGATTTACTGGCAGTGTGCAGTACGGTATTGCGTTAAACGACCAAAGGGTATGTCTTGCCAGTATAAAACACCTTGTTTTACAGTTAGTAGCTAAATAATGTGTTTGCACAATTCTATGGGTACAGGTCAGCCTGTTCTGTTACGAAGACTTGATTATAAACAGTGTTATATTTTTTGTACATTTTATTGTAAAGTGCTTTTTTGTAGAGAAAGACTTTGAGGAGAGATTTTTGCTTTTTAAACGTTTGACTTCGCTGGAAACGCAACTCAACTGGACATTCCTAGCTTCTGGAATCTTTACTGTAAATTTCCGCTTCCAAAGGTAATAAAGCACAATGCCTACGGCAGTCCTTAGCTTTTTGAAAAAGTACGGTTAAGTAATTGCTTTTATTCACTACCCCTCACGTTTTAAGATCTATTCTTATCATGTTATCGCCACACAGATGCCAAAGGTTTTCTGTACCTCATACAACTCTTATCTCAAACAGAGCAATGTTTTGTGATCTTTTCAGGTTTAATCAGATGAACTGGTTTTGTTTGGTTAGCTGACTGTGTTATGATCTGATTTTTCTGACAGTGCCAGCCGAAGGTGAATCTAATTACCGAGCATCTGTCAGGTAGCCAGGATCATATTAGGGTCATATTAGATTACATCAAAACCAATCCTGACATCTTTCCTATCGCACAGGTCCTGTCACATAGAATAACAGAAACAGAGCCAAATTATTCCTGTACTTTGATAGTCATACATTAATCATTAATGACACGTTTACTTTAAGTTGACATCATAAACGATGTAACTTCTTAGAGCTGATGTTTCCTTCATGCTTTTTTGAACTATTTATGTATGCCATAAGATTGTTCACCTGTTGTCGCTAGTTTTCTGAACTTCTGCAGACCTTTGATAAAATGTGAATGTGAATGAAGAGGAAATTCTCATTTGGCTCTTGACTGTGTTATTGTGGTCAGACTAGTAATTTTGCATAGACATGTTGTATTTGTGAGCTAGTGCG
Organism: Enteromius trimaculatus; assembly: GCA_032361065.1. NCBI lineage: Eukaryota > Metazoa > Chordata > Actinopteri > Cypriniformes > Cyprinidae > Enteromius > Enteromius trimaculatus. The sequence goes on from JAUMHP010000070.1 coordinate 15,009,414, forward strand.
CCAGTACAGTGCCACTGGAAAAAAAAAAAAGTTATGCAATCAGAAAGGAACAAATTATCGATTTTGTCTACTTCATATAACAACGTCTGGCTATTTTTAAGTTCATGTTAAAAACATGCACATTAATACAGAAGAAAACCTGAATTTTATTCTGTTCCATTATCCTCACAAACCTACAATCTCTCAGATGGACAGTTAGTTACAAGCTGCTGGTAAACAACTCAGATACTCAAATGTCTTTTCTGCTCTTGCTAATCACATTTATATGGACAATTGTAAATCTCTGTGTACATTCTTTCACATTTCTGTAGCTAATTGTAAATGGGGGTCAGCTGGCAATGGGTGTTTGTAAGCTCAGGACCGGCAAATCTCTGATGTACTTGAGACACAACCACTTGTGCAATTAAAGTGATCCTCATTCAACATCCCTGAATTCTGAGTGTTCATAACTACAAAACTTTTTTGGTCTTTGTGGAAAAGATTTGCTATGTTTGTAAGAAATACTGCAGCTGCACATA
>JAUMHP010000070.1:15013694-15025165 GCA_032361065.1 Enteromius trimaculatus
GGATTTAGATAAATTTATTTCGTGCAACCCTATGACGTAATAAAATTAAGTAAATTCAACATAACATTTTTTTCAGTTGATTCATAAGTATTCGACTCCCAAGAGAAGATGACGTCGCTCATTATAATTATAAACCCTTAATTTTTTTTATTAAAGAATCTTTTTTTATTTATTAAATTTTTTATCATTTACTCACCCTTGAGTAGTTCCAAATCTGTATGAATTTATTTTTCTGCTGAACACAAAAGGAAAATATTTTGAAGAACTATGCCTTTAACGTACCTGAAACTAAATGGACTCACCATATCAAACTTGTCCAGTCAGCAGACTGGCTTAAAAATGTAAAGAAATCCTATTACAAATAGAGTAGAAAGGAAAAAGGAAAAGCAGAAATGGCTTCAAAAGTGGTTATCTTATCTTATTTTTATTTATTTTAATTGTGTTAATCTGCCAAGACAGTAACATTCAGTTCACGAAAATGTGAAATTTAAACAAAAAATGTCAAGTCGACACTAAAAGTGTCTAGAGAGTGTTGTTGTCAGGGTGAAAACCTTAAGGTTTTAATGGTGCAAAAACTCTTGTGTCTTAACAATAATTTTTTATGTATTGAATTTTGTTGTCCTGTTTTGTCAGCCTCAGAAGGTGTCTCGATAAAAAAATATAAGGAATCTTGAGGAAAGGATTGTGGAAAAATGAAGAGACTGTCCTCGCTCTGACAGATATTTAGCACCATCTTGTGGAAAGATTAACCCTTGACAGCCAACAAGGCCTTCATTTTATTTACACCAGACATAGTCTTCAGGGGCCTATAATGGTCTTTGACACTTAGAATTGGACGTCTCCTGATTATTTTTGATTACTACATTGAATACCTTGCATAACAGCATCCTGTCCTGGGGGTTAACGTACCTGAAGTAAATGGACTCACCGTATAAAACCTGTTCAATCAGCAGACTGGCTTTGTTTTTGTTTTTTATACATTACTAAAATGATAAAAATCTATCACAACCTGAAATTATGGTTAGCAAGAAAGAGTGGTTACTTAAAGACATTTGTCAGAACTTGTCCTATAACAATTTCTTGAATGATGTTGGCCAACAGGTTTACCACATAACTGCTTACAGCTATGAAACTTAAAGAGGTAGAAACAATATACTGCATCCGGGTAATTGAATATACAAGCATTTGTACAATACAGTAGTTGTATTTGGGAAATTAAACAGAGTCGCAAACAAAATTGAGAAGCGAGAAATGACTGACAAAGATCACAGTCAAAGTTGGCACATCCAACAGATAAAAACCTCAATGTGGGTACCTGTGGTGAGAACATATAAACATGTGGTGTGCCAACTCTGATCTTCATGTTTCATAAAACATAAAAAAAAAAAAGGTTTTATTCAAAAAGAATGAATGAAAAAGACATTTGAAATCACAATTGAAATGAAAATTGGAAAAAATAATAAAAAAAAAGAATGAAAAAAACATAAAAGGCCTTTGAAGTGGTGGTCTTATGTGAGTTTGGGAAAACTATCCTTACAAAGTAATATATTTTCTAAAAAGCCCTTTTGATTAGAGCCTTCTCACGTTCCAAGGATCCTGTTTTCATTCCAGTCGTGTGAATCTTATGTTTATGCTAAGACAGTAACGTTCAGTCCATGAAAGTGAAATTAAACGAAGTGAAAAGTGTCAAGATGAAACTACAGATAAACGTCTAGAGCGTGTTTGGATTTGTCAGTGTGCAGACCTCAAAGTTTCATATTCTTTTAGCGGTGCAAAACCTCTCAAAACTTTCAGAACATTAAAAAGAGTAAAAACTGAAGCAATGGAAAGTATTTTAACCTAAAGACAGGCAAAAAATTATTACTCTTAGATAAATGAATACTTTTGGCTTGAAAAGTTACGCAACTGAAAACAAATGACTGATCAAGCAATGCTGTCACAAGTTTTCTCGTAATCGTTTCAAGCCCTCCCCAGTTTTGACTCCCAACCTTTCACTTCAGCATGTGCTCATATATAGATAGTAAGACAAGCAGTCAGGATTCCAGCCAGTTCTTCGGTCTCCTCCAGCATGTTCGCACGACTGCTCTCTCTCTGGGTGATTGGGGCGATACTGATGCCCCTGAACTGGGGTAAGTACAAAAACTGTTGCCCTTAACTTGTCACAGAACTAGAGGACATTCACGCATATCATAGGATGCCATTATGCCTGTGCATTTCTTGGAAATGGTTTTCCCTTTATAGTTCTTCGACTTTGTTTTCCTTTGTGAATGGATTTGCCTCAAGCTTACTTGGGTTTATTTAGCAGAAACGTAGGCCTACGGAAAAATGTTAGAATGCTTTTATTCCATTTTACTGGTTCTCTTGACTATTTGAGGAACAAAATGTGATAGGGCAACTGAAAAAAAAAGTGGTTAGAGAACATAGTCTCGTACTGCGTGACAGTTATTATTCACACAGTATGATTATTCAAAGTAAAAGCTTCAATTGTTACAAAAATACAAATAAATTTGTATTCATCAAAATTGATAACGCTTTCCACAAAAAATATTAAGCAGCACAACTGTTATCAACATTGATAATTAGGGATGCACTGGCCAATCTGGCCCAATACTGAGCTCATGCACTCATACTTGTTAAAAATACCAAACGCAACAGCCTTCAGATTAACAAAGAGACTTCTATTTCTGAAAATCCCACAGTTAGGAGATTTATAACGAGTGGTTTTCTGCATTATTACAGCAAAACACATGATTACAGTGTTAAGTCTATGCAATAGAGCAGCTCTAATGCTGTTAAATTAAAGATGATGTAACTATAAAGCACCCCCCCCCCAAAAAAAAAAAAACCGGTGAAAGTATCAAAAACATGTAAATAAAATGTTTTTATCTGCATAATTAAATGTGGAAATAACCGAAGGATACATAATCAAACCAAAAACAAACAAACAAAAACATACATACAAAGACAGACAGATATATATATATAGATGGATGGATGAACATATAAATGAAGTTAACTAGCTAATTAACAGTATACATGCTCTTTTGGTTTCTGTACCCAATATTTAAAAATGTACACATGCAATGAAAATATAGGTATTAGTACCAAAAATAAAAGTATCGTATCGGGCAAGGACTTGCAAAATGTATCGGTGCAGACATTTCTTGTGTGACCAAATCAGCATATTAATGATTTCTGAAGGATCATATACTGAAGACTGAGATTTTTCATCACAGGAATACATTACATTTTAATATATTTTAATATTAAGTTAAGATTTAAAAAAATAATATTTTACAATATTGTAGTTTTTACGGTATTTTAGTTTAAATAAATACAACATTGCGAAGAATGAAAAATATATAAATATAAAATGTAATAATTTTACCCCCCTTCCCCCCTCCAATCTTTTGAACAGCAGTGAATGAAAAATACATTTAAAAATATATGTTTCTATTTTGACTGCAATAATACAGTTTCTTGATGTTGTTTGTTGTGCCCATCTAAGGGGTAACTGTAATTATCCAGCATTGGGCCTTATCTGTGGTGGGGGGGGGGGTGACTGGCATTGTTCACATAGATAGCATTAGCAGGGAAGTTCCACTGCAATATTGGGAATGTTATCTTTATTTTCAAGAATCACGCAATAAGTTGAGAATGCATTAGCCCTGTTCTTGGCATATCCAGTCCTTTAGCTCTGCTGCCAATATGCCAACAGCACTCAACAGCAGTGCCTAAGCATGACATACATGATATTTCAAGGGATAGTTCACCAAACAATTACTATTATGGTTTACTCTCTCTCATGCTGCTCCAAACCCCTATGATATTCTGATGGAGGAGTTTTGCAAAAATAAAAGGGAAAATATAATAAATATTTAAGTGAAAGCCAAACCGGTTTGGAGCGACATAAGGGTGAGTAAACGATGACAGTGTTGTTATGTTTATGGTTGAACTCTTCCTTTAAAAGTCGCTTAAAAGCTTTCAAAGGTGAAACAAAGGCTGAATTTAAATGACACCTCTCTTTCATTGTATTGCTTGGTCTGGGATTTAACCAAGAAAACGTGAAGAAACATATCCGTACTGGCTTCGTCTTACACTTAACAAACTATAGCCCAAGGTAGTGTGTCTCTATAACAAAAGAAAGCAAAAGGGAGGGAAGACAGGGGGGAAAAATTGAGTTCTTTAATCTTCTTTAAGGTTAGAGCACATCTAGATCGTGTTTCTGCCTGTTGTAAAATGTAGACAAACATTACCTGCCAAAATGAGTTTGCCAAGTCCGGTCTAATTTGTTTCTGGTGGAACAGATGCTATGTTCACCTGAGGTCAATAGCTCAGCCGCACTTGTCTTTACAGGAACAATGCTCTCTTAAATAGAGATTATTGACAGATTGTTTGATATCAAAATATTGCTATAAAGTAGCATTCTTTTTGACTGAATCATAGGATTGTGGTTAAAAAAGATGGAGTTGGACACAGAGGGCTTGCAATGGCATGCTTAAGACATGCTTTTCTTAAAAAAAATAAAACAGAAAAGAATGAAAGAAAGAATGTTTAGATAAGAAGGCCACACAAGTTCCTCAGCAAAGAAAAGTTAACACACATACAGTAGGAAGGGCCATCTAAAAGGCTAAAACGGTAAAACCCCACAAGCTGCTGGCCTGGAAATGATAGCTTAGTCATCTGCCTGTTTTGCCATCTCTTCATGTTGTGCTGTCTTCTCATTGAGCATATATCATTCTTTGAAATGTAAGACAGCATCACATGAACACAGGCACAGGATAGAGAAGTCATAACGTCTCCGTTCTTGGCTGAAGCTAAATGTGATATCAATACAATGAATAATAGTTACTCAACAGCCAAATCGTTTTAATTAAAAAGTTACAACGGTAAGAACATAATTTATCCTGACAGCGCACATACATCTCACGGCATCTATTTGATGTCTGCATTTACATCTGCAAGACGTATTATTTAGGGTGTTTGCTCATCTGGAATATGTTAGGACATCTCATTTTAGATGTCAAATAGACGTCTGTTAGATGTCTTCAAGTTGTTTTATGTATGTAAAACTGAATTACGAATTACAAAGTTGCAGTTGCGAAAAGATCGCAATAACATTTGTTTATTCAATGGGGGAAATGGGCTTCCATAGTATTTTGATGTAAAGCTAAAAAGAATTATAAAAACGAGTAAAAAATAAAAATGCATTAAAAAATAAAAATGTTACTTTAATTTAAAACTGTAAAACCAAAAAATAAAGCTATTTTTAAAATATGACAACTGTAAAAGTATCTCAGTACTGATTCAGTGTGATGTTTTTATGATTGGTTAACCATACATTATCGCTTGGATATAAAAATTAGAAAGGCACTGCAATGAATTAAAGCATTTCTCAAGAACACCTTCATAAATAATGAAAGAGAAATGTGTTTTTCCAATCTTTTCAGGTACTGCATCAAGCAGTGACGATTATGATGATGTGACACCAACACCTGATTATGACTACAATGCTACATTTGACTACTATATGTACAGTAAGCTGCCATGTTACTCTTAAGCACTGATTAGCACGCAAGTAGACAGCTTTCCTGACGTCTTCTGAGGTCATGATGATGAGATACATAATACTGGACAGAAGGACAAGCAACCTTACAATGGACAACAGCAGATGTTAAGAAATATCTGAACACTGAATACTGCAATCCTTGACCAGTCAGAATTGAGTATTCCTATAGTTATAGCTCTTTAGATGCTGTTAAGCAAACCTCCATTGTGTCTACATACACTGCTCAAATCAAATCAAAATTAGTTGCTAATAATGGCACAATATGTGTGTTACCATAAATGTAACTTTTTTATTGTTTTCCATTCAGATGGCTCGCAAAATATTAACTATGAGATGTACGAAGTTCTACATGATACTAAAAATCAAGGAAATACGGTATAGTGGCATCTATCGTTATCCACAGTTGTTTTACCAAGAATACTGCAGGCCGAATATCAAAAAAACAAACTGTCTCAATGTCTGACTGGCAAAAATATCCATACTGCCTGCTTAATGACTCTTGCTGCTTTTTAGGATTCAGTGTCAGCGTATAGGCAGTATGGAATGTTAGCAGGGCTGCTGGTGCTGCACGTCTGCCAGCAAACATGAAAATCAACTACAGACCAAACAAAAGTGAGTTTTTTTACTTATTCATGTTTCCTCTGTGATGCTTTAAACTGCATTCACAGCCTGGAGTGACTGCTATTTTCCTAGAAATGCATTGTTCATCATTCATAAATAAATCTATATTTAGTCACAGTTATTTACCACACACTTATTAAATTTCTAATTAGTGCACCATTCTGTACTTGTTAGCATATCATGATAGCAACAGCAGTGCAATAATTTATTACTGTGTTATATGTCAGATAACAGCGTTAGTCATTTTTTGGATATTTTGATTTATCATTGTTTATCTTGTTTCAAAGATACCAATATGCTGACGTCGTCAAAGAGAAAGCACCAGAACACCCTCTTTGTTGCAGAGTCCATTACAGATGTTTCAGCGAATTAAAATCAAGAGCTTCTGAAAAAAGAAAAATGTTTCTGCTAAATGTATCCGAGTTGTTCAGTTGAACTTCTTTTATGTAATTTGAAATAATCACAGATTTTATGTCGTTTCAGATGCTTTGCTGGGTCTATTAATAATCCAGCAATCATTATCTGACAAGCTTTTATTACAATTTCGCTTTTTAGTTTTGCATAAAGGATGAAATAAAAAGATAATAATGATAATTATATGTATTATGTGCTAACTGCTTTCACAGCTTGTCTGATTAAAAGTTCTGTTAAAGTGTGAACTTTATTTACATATTTCACTAATTCTTAAAGTAAAAAACCAAAATAAAATAGATAAGATAAACTAAATAAAATAAAACATGTTGCCTTGGCAACTAGTTGAATTTTTTTTTTACTTTTGTTAAAATCTATGAATAACCAAATATTTTTGATAAAAAACTCAAACAACTACTGATTATTGGGTGACCTCTGACCTTTTTTATACAGATGTCAGAGCTGCTGCTTTAATTAGCATGCATCATAAATAAGATTTGTCTAATTTTTGTGAGAAAAGTCCCAGGGCTCAAATATGTACAAACATGTCTGATGGTTTCCTGAGCAGGCTGCAGTATTCTCTATGCTCTTGTCTCAGTGACATTAAGACAGGGTCACCTTGAAAATTCAATAAATAACTGACCCAGGAACAGCTCATTACTCAAATTACAAATGAAGGGTCATCAATATTAAGAGCTGTAACTTGTCATTAGTTAAAAAAAAAAAAAAAAAAGGTTGTTGTAAATTAAGTATTAATGTCTAGTTCTCTCTCACACTTTGTTACCTACATAGCGGTTAATGGATCGTCTCGCACATTCACAGAAAATATTCTTCCGAGCTGGAAAAATAAGTAGTGTAATATAATGAAGTATGTTGTCAAAAACGAAAAGTTTGTTCGATGAGCTGTATTTTTTTCTAGACAAAAATAGTGTACATTAAATAGCTAGATTTTAATTGCAACAGGACTTAGGTTGGTGCCCGTACAGTGAAAAAAAATACATAAAAATAGGCTGTACAGAAAATATTACAATAAAAAGACGAAAAGAGATATGCGTATATAGGCTGAAAAACGTCTAAAGTAAGAAAGAAGCGCTCTCGGATGCCCCCCGAGGCGCGTGAAATCTCTCCATTCACGCGCGAGCTGATGGATGAGAGATGCGTGATCTCATATATTCAGTGCGTTCTCTCGAGACCACCGGAGACCTCACGAGTAGCGGTGCTACTTACAGAACGCCCACCTAAACCACATTTTCTTTTAGTTATTCCTTCGCACACGCAGACGTGAGATGTTCGCCGGAAAAGGATGAATTCGTTGGCAGTATCGGTGTTAAAACATCTTACGTTCTCAGCTCTGGATGCAGCCGATGATTGTGTTGTAGCACCGACTGCTGTGAGAAACTGTCATGCTTCTTTCCCGATCTGTGATTAAAGATGCCGAGATTCCAGCATTTAAACAGCACTAGTATACCAAATCACAATTATGAATGGAGCTACGAATACTACGACGACGAAGAACCCGTGTCTTTTGAGGGACTCAAAGCACATCGATGTAAGTGTCTGCTGCAATTAGTCCATCATAGGTTCATGTGTTTTCTCCAGTTTGCCAGCTTTTTCTGTGGTACAATGGTAAGATACTGTGAGATAAATGTTTAAAAAATGCTACTTTAAAAATGTGTGATGAAAAAAGAAAAGTTTATCCCGAACTCAGTACTGTAATAGCTATTATGCAAATGTTTATGCATATATCTATAAAAAATTGTTTAAATATATAATTGTTTATAGCTACACTGTGTATTATGACATTAAAACGTAGCATTTATATTAAGACACTGTAAATATGTTTGCTTACACACATATGTTTATATATAAAACCCCCATACATATCTCATAAATAGTTGCATGTCGTTTATACATGCTATATGCAAAAACCTTGCCAGTTAAAAGTCTAATATATATATATATATATATATATATGCTCAAATAAAGTAATTTGGGGTAATGCAAGTAGAGACAGTAACAGAAAAAAACATTCTGTTGCATTTTTTCTTCACTCAGCTTTGTTTCCTCCTGCAGATTCCATTGTCATCGGCTTTTGGGTGGGTCTTGCAGTTTTTGTCATTTTTATGTTTTTTGTTTTGACTCTTCTGACCAAAACAGGAGCACCCCACCCAGAGTAAGTATATATTTCAATAATCTGTGAAATATCAGTTGTGTGTACCAGGCTTTGCGGCAAGGACAGGACAGAACAGACCAAACAAAAGTGCAGACAGTGTAAATTCCCAATAGGTCAATTTATCTCTCTTAACATCTGCACCACAAGCACAATGTACTGGACCAAGCCAGCATTTCAGCATGATTTTTTTTTGTTTCCCGCTGCCTGCATTTCGGCCACCTAGCTGCCTCATTATTCCTAGCTTCACAGAGAGCGCTCTCTGTGTGCGTGTATGTCCGTGTTTGTGGCCTCCCTCCTTCTCATTAGCTTTCCGCTAGGTCAGTGTCTCCGATGTAACACATCTTTAGACCAACAAAGATTCTTTTCAGGAAACTTTGATCAAATCTGAAATCTTGGTCCAATTAGCAAAAAGTCTGGCAACTTGAACCTTCATAAACTATATGAAATATAAGCACTGCAACAATGATTTCATGTTGTTTTAATCCAATCTATCCTTGCATCTGTCTTGTCGCATGCTCATGTTTATTAATGCACTCATATGCATGCACATACACAAACACAACAATTATTTCTGTCTGTGTTCTAACAACCAACCAGAATTCATTTAAAAGCAAATGAATGCCCTCTTTCTACATTCAAATGTATTGGGCAAATAATTCTAAGGGCGTTTATTGTTTATTGCGTGTAATTACACTCAGTTATAATAGTGCAGCAGTATTAGTCCCCAGCCTCTGGTCTAATGGAGCAGTTGAGAAGCTCAGGGGCTGGGCTGACAGTCTGTTTAGTGCTCTTTTAATTAAACTGCTCTATAGATGTGAGTCATGCATTAACACAGACCAGCAGAAACCTCTTACACTCAAGATCATTGAAAAGAGAGGATAGGAATATGTGCTCCCACACACACACACACACACACACACACAGGAGGAGGATAGAATATAAGATGAGGGCACTCCCAACACTCCAGAAGCACCGGTGCTCATTTCACCTCTATTAGAAAGAGAAATAAAGCTGTTTAAACCTGGTGATGAGGCTTTGAGTTCAATGCTCCTGTCTCATTCCCTCAGAGCCGCCGAGCCTTATGAGAAACGAATGCGTCTCACAAGCTGCGCCGAGGGTCTGGGCCACCAACGTGAGGCAGACACCCGAATGAGTCTCTCTCGGCCATTGCTGGAAGAGTCACGCTCTTTTTTTCACTGTTACATAAACGAAGAAGAGCGAGAAGGAGGCAGGGCCACTGCTGGTGCCGCCCATGGACGTGCTGGCAGCGGTGACTCCAGAGACCAAGTGGAAACCGTTGGCCTAGTTGTGCAAAGCATGGTCATGGACACCAGGGCGGAACGAGAGGCAGCGCTCTTGGCGCATTTTAACATCCCCAACTTCGTCAACTCAGAACTAAACTCTGCGCTGGGGGAAGATGAAGATTTACTACTGGGTGATCCACCGATCATAATGGAGGAGGCTCGTCCACGCTGTACCCATCATATCATTGACTAATCCACCAGTTTAAAGATGGCCTTTTTCAATCATTATGGTTCCATTATTGTCTTAAACTCAGCCTGTGACCACTAATAGTAAAGAGTGATGGTGTTTTGCTTCAAAAGCTCTGCTTTTGCAGCGCATGCTTCAAAGCTGAGCTATTTCCTGACACCTGGGGTCTACAGTGACTCATGATGTCAGTCTGTAAGATCAAAAAAAAGATGGGATTGCACGAATGGGATTTGGCAGATGTGTTCTTGACAGCAGTGACAGCATGCTAAAAGACTTGGGAGAAAATGGCAGATATTATATAAAGACAATGAAATCAAGGACAACAATGCTGTCACCAGTTGTAGGAAGACGTTCCAGTAGACTGCAATGCCTTATTGGTTCATGCTATCAGCATGATTTAAAAAATCTCTTGATGTGCAGTATGAAGATGCTTTATGCAGCATTGTACCTATGTAGCCTAATGGCAAAATTACTGCAAATTGCCCGGTTCTCTGGACTTGTTCTGTGAGCAAATGCCTTGAGTAGAAAATAGCTCGCTGTCTGCACCCGTCAACTAAATCGGTGGCTTTCTGCAGGATATCTGTAGTATACTTGCATACTAACTCTCTGTATTTGTCTCAATACAGCTGTCTGAGCTGCTGGAGCAATTGAATTCTGTCTTCTGTTTTATTGAACACCTACATGCTAATAAAATTCAGTGCAAAGCTTACTGTGTAGCCTTGGCTCTGCCCATACTTCCTGTGACGCTACATTCTATTTCGCGAGCAAAGTTAGTCTGGCATAGCTACCGTTTTAGAGCATTTCCGTTGCCAAAAAAGTAGGAACCAATGAGAAACGAGCTCTCCCGGCACGACTGAGGCGGGTGTAATGCGATAAACTCTTCGAAAAATAATCACTGAATGACTGTAAATACCAGCTACTCTCATTTTAATCTGTCAAAACTGGCTGAAATACAGTAGCTTGACAACATTTACTGCTTTAATGAAGCTACAGTATGATGCGTGTGCTAATGTCCCTGGAATGTGAATATAAGTCTAAATATAATCAGTTATACTATAGAGCGATCGTGTCTCTTTAGAGCACTTGGAGGTAACCACGCGATTCATATGAATCGTATGGCATGAACATATTTGGTGAATCGTCTTTCATCGGAGGACACAAGCTTTTCTTGAAGATGAACGAAAGTCTTTTTGGAGGTTTTAGAGC
>JAUMHP010000070.1:15042971-15055670 GCA_032361065.1 Enteromius trimaculatus
TAAAAAAAACTTCAAAAAAAATCAAAAAAAAAAAAAAAAAAAAAAAAAAGAATAAATAAAAAAATGTATAAAAAACTAAATAGTTATAAAAACATTAAAAAAAAACATAATAAGTCAACCATTCAATTTCAATCTTTTACTTCGACTTCGATTATTTGTACAGCACTCTTTAAAATATTGTTTAATATGAACTCAGCCAGCATAAGATGCATCTATGCATCTCTAGATTACTCAATACTGAATTCACTAGTTTTAAAGCCAGAGCTCATTATAGTGTATTAAAATTGTATATTCACCTTCTCCTGAGGCACTTCGTCACTTTTCCCACTGGCCTCTTCCTCAAAATCTTCGCTATACACAGGCGATGCTGACAGAGAAGCAATATAAGTGTTTTATTGCTTCGGAAAGCAATAACAACAAAACACATCCCTTTCAAATTCTCTCTGCTTTGCTCTTACCAGCAGAGTCTTTATTATTTCTCTGTCCCTCTTCATTTGTTGAATGCATTTCTTTTCCTCTGAAAGGAACACATTGAAACTAAATTTAAAGAAAGGACATATGCAAATACTCCTTCACAGAAAGCATCCTTGGAATTCATTACGCTTTAAGTCACATGAAGCTTTTTTTCATGTCTTAGTGCACCTTTGTGGGCTGGTGGGGGTGGACGGATCCTCGTCTTGATTCACGCTAGGATAGTCAATGGAAGAAGAGAACTCTTTTCTGAGGTTGGATAAAAACCTGGTATTTCCATCCTCTTCCAATGTATTCAGCCCTAAAACACCTGCACTTGATATATGCTTCATAACAGACACCATCTGGGTATCTGTGAAGAAGCAATTACAGGTCACACACACACACACAAAAAAAGCAAAGATCAATGTTATGAAATAGTTAAAGAGACTGACCATCAGGCTCAAGACTGTCTCTGCTAAAGATGACTTGATCTCTATTCCCTTCATCCTCAAAGAATAGCTCCTTCGGCTGTTCTTCATCCACCTCCTTAATAGACGGAGTCTTCCTCAGAGACTTCAGGAAGGACTTTCCGGTAGATGACATTCCTGCAAGTCAAGGAAACAAGTATTAGGACATTTTTACAATTCCTTCTTTAGAAAGTACAACATACTGTAAAATTTGAATCACATTTTTACCACTGAATAGAAGCAATTTAGTAACATGCGTTTCTGAGAATTGTCAAAACATACAAAACAATGTCTACATTGTTCATCAGACTTCTAAAATTCGTATGACTTAATCCACTGTTTGATATACTGGCCTTCTGCGTGGCACATTATTATTCAGAACAGCACATATTCAATTAACTAGACATCAGAAAAATTGCTAACTGGCACTACATGTTCTTCAAGCAGGCACTATTCCAGGGATTTGTTTACAGCAAAAACTGGTGCTGCAAACACTGCAGCTGCAACTACATATAACCAAAACAAAACTCTGATCTGTTGTGCTTAATTACAGCATATAATTATGTATTAAGGCAAAGTTATGAAGAAATAAAAGGCAATAATGGTAAGTAAACAGAACATTAAAAATCAAAATAATTTACGGATACCATCTCTCTTGACAGAATCACTAGCATTACTTTCCACAGAAAACTCATCAGAACAAGAGTGAATGGGACTCTTGTGTCCTGATATACTGGAGGGGTTGGAGGGCACTGGGCTTGGTGTGCAGCGAGAGTCTTCCTCTGAGACCCTCTGCTCCTCTAAAGAGTAACTATAGTCAGGTGACAGCATCTTCTCATTTACTGCATCATGTCCAGGACTGGTGTTGAGAGATGCCCTCTGATTAGGCAGCTGGTTCACCGTATCAAGTGCTTTGCTACGAGGTTTAGGGGTGGGTTTAATAGGAACTACGGTTTATAAGGGGAATAAACAAAGGAAGAAAAACAACATGAAAGTTCATAAAGCAGGTAGACCCCACCAAATGAGAGTATAAAATTATACAATGATCAGTAAAAAACTAAAGGACACTTGAAGCTTTAAACAGCTAAGCTAAATGAGTTATTTTCAAGTGTGAAAAAAACTAAATACAGGACACACGTTAACATCCATTAAAAATACTAATAAGTAACACACCTAAAAAGGTGAAGTGTGTAGTTTTTAATTTCACAATACTTTAAAGGTGCTATATGTACGTTTTTGACTATTAAAGCATAAAAATGCTGTAATATGTTTGCACATGTAAAAAAAACATGCTAAGTTAACATGTTTGTTTTTCTGAAAAACAGTGCTTCAGTCATTCTCCTTTGAAAATGTGTGTTCCATGTACACCTAGTGTTGCCAATTAGAGGAAAACACAGTGTATTTTGCTTTAGTCATGGAAGCCTCTAAATGAAGAAAGTCACTTCCTGTTGGCGTCGTCCGCCTCTGAGGAGAAGGGGCCAGGTGAAAAAAACCTTCTCCAATATTTAGTTTTTAGATTGAAATTCCTTGTTTAACCGCTGGTCAATCCTACATAAAGCACCTTTAAAGTGTCCCTATTATGAGTTGGCTCACATTCGCCAAAATAAGACGTCAACAATTCAATTCAATCTTTTTCTGTTATGGCCACACGTCACTAAGTAACATATTTGCATAATGTCGGCCCACGTTCTACGTCGCAAGCAACTTGCCCCGCCCCCAAACAGTACAATCTCCATCATGTCACGAAGACGCTGTATCCTGCACTGTCATTCAGTTATGGCAATGGCCGTTTCGTTTTCCAACACATGCTGTAGACGTAGACCAATCATAAAAGACTGCGCCATCTGACCAATCACAGCGGTGAGGGCTCACGGGAAGGGGTTTAGACAGACTGATTCTTCTAACTGCTTCATACGAGACGTTTTCGCACCATTTAGAAGCGGGGTAAATTTTTGGAGAAAACGAGTTTTTAGAACTAGTGTTTTTTGACCTTGCATAAAATTGTAAACCTGTTTTAAGAGATTTATAATGCAATATTAGCAACCTTTAAAATGGCATAATAGGGGCACTTTAATGAAACCTGTTTGAAAACAATATTTTTCGCAATTACGTTGTGTGACACAAAATTACACACTTCACCTTAAAGGTACATCATCGACTAATGAACAAGATGTACCCAGAGGTGGGCTTTCTCTGTGTCTGGACTCCACTCGAGGGTCCACAGCTTGGGACTTTTTAATTTTAGCAAAACTGCGCTTAGTGGCTTTTTCTGCAAAAGTGATGGAAAAAGAGAAAAGCATAATGAAAAAGAGAGACTGCACAGACAAGACGATTATGTCAAATACAAAGAAAGAAAGAATTACTACAGCTTGATGGATAAAATGTGAAATTGGACAAATGACAATAAGTGGTCTCTGTTGAAACGCTGAACACCAATAGCAGCAAATGATACATTGCTGTGAGCAGCACTTCAGAGGTTCAAGGAAAAGTGAACAAAACCTTCATTCTTGGTAATATTGCTATTTATCAGCAGTTTACTGCTCAGACAGAACACTGTGTGTTACAGCGCACTTGTTGAACAGACAATTTGAATTTATTATGTTCAATAAAAATGTCTCTACTTTCTGACTATCAAGCTCTTTTCTTTTGAAGAAGCAAATTGATCACAGATTACTCCATTCCTGTTCAAACGATCAGGGTTGGTGGTATTTTTCATGTTTTTAAATCTGCTAAGAAAAACATTTTGTGAAATAAGTAGTGTTTAATGCAGTAATCAACACCCTAATCACTGAGCGACTTGATGGGAGAACGATTCACAGTTAGTTGTTGTATTTTCCTATTATACCACACCTTTCAACTGATTAGATATAAATACACTTGTGATATCCAAAATACTTTCCAAATATTATGCTAAATTGCTTTATGTTCCTCATTTGTGAGTCAAGTTTAGATAAAGGTTTCTGCAAAATGAAGACCTGCAAATCGATTTACATGCAGGCAAGTGCAAAGGCACTACGAAACCCAAATCCCCCCCCCCCAAAAAAAACCAAGCCTATTAAGTGCACGTCACTTAACAAGAAAAAGACAACTCTTACAGTGCAGAAGTAACTACAATGCCTAAATGACTAACATCAGGTAAAGACTAAATCTACCTAATCATATCAAAAAACCCATTCATCAGTTCCTAGTTCAATACCTAAAATCTGGAACTATAATATGTAAGCCAACAACATAAAACAACAATAGTCAGTTATTCTATTCAATGTAAGTAAAAAAAAAAAAAATCAATGCTATGTGCAATTTAGAAACAAAGGCAGGATCTTTTTTTAGGGACCATTGATGACAAATCTGCATCTTCAGATGATTTTGCATTATTTCTATGTCTACAGCTTTGTGCTTGCTGCCCTCAAGTGGACAAAGTATAAACTACAATACGTGTTCCTAACAATATTATTAGGCAGATGCACATTCCTATTCAAATGTACACAATACACTTACGACAAGAAGAGCATGCATGCATGGAAAAAGCTTGCTCAAATGAGATCTCAGAAACTCTCAAGGTCTGAACTATAAGCCTTTGGGGTTCAAAGTCAGGCCAAAGATTATGCTAAAGCTTTGGTTGGTGATTTTAGCCAAGCTCCTTTTGTAACTCCAGCACTGACCTGGTCCCTCTTCACTGTCATCATCATCCTGCCACCACGGCACAGACACTGAAGCCTTCTTCACTGGCCTGACAGGTGCTTGTCCCAAGCTGTCAAGAACACTAGTGCGCCTGGTGCTGGAGCCCAAATCAACAGAGTCATCAGAGACTGACTGGAGAGAAGAAAAGCAGAAATACAACGTTAACGTTACAACAGAATGACATTTAACTGGAATACTGTGCTCAACAATAACGCAATGCATAATGCCTTTCAATTAATACACTATACAGAAAAAAAAATGATGAAAGAATTTGCATAATACACCTTTTATACCACAAGAGTTTAACTTAATATATTGTACCTCTTTCAAGAACTGCTCAAACTGCTGATCCAGCTCCTCTTTAGTCAGTCTATGAGCCATAATTCACTGAAACATTGCGAGACAAACGTATTGGAATTAGTGCTAAGTTTTATGCAAGCGTTATTATAAGAATAACTGCATACAAACATTTAACGTAAACAAAGTGAAATCACATTGATACACAGCCTACAACGAGAAAGCATCTGGAAGACAGACAAAAAGTCTCGCTGCTCGCGCTGCATTTTAAACAAACAGACTATTATTGATGAAAGAGAAAAATATTAACTTAAGTTATATTGTTGTGTGTTAGTCCAGGTTTCGTTATTAGCTCGCTAGCTCGATTGTTATGGCAACCGAGCGAAACGTTCAGCCTGTCAGGAAAAGTGACGGAAAACCTGGAAGCAAAAGACTCACCCATACAGGAGATGGAAAATGGATATGTAGTAAATCATTTAACGTTTTAATTAATATATAATTGATGCTGTGTATCATAAAGTTTCCCGCTACAATAACCGGGGGATTACTGACAGCTTATTGGCCATGTTACGTCACATGCTTCCGAAGATTTGATTGAGCGGTTCATTTCCGTGTGTCTGGGTTGCCATGTTGGGGAAAGACCCGTATTTAGTACTTAACAAGGATATTAAGTTTCATAACAGTTAGTCACGATTATTATTTTAAATGCTAAAATAAAACGGAGTGAAGTGGAGTGAGAGAAAGAGAGAGAGACTCTATTTCTAAAGGACCAGGAAATCTCACATTAAAGTAAAAAATACATATTTATGTTATCTGTTTATCATTTCATCTTCAGAGTAAACATATTTTAACAAATAAGATATAAAACATTATTTAAATATTACATTTAATTATTAGCTATTCAATTAATTTAATACATTTTTACATCTGTATATTTAAGTATATTTTAACTGTACATAATAATAACAACAACAAAAACAAATTATGTTGTATAAATGCTCTCAGTATAGCATTAATTTTCATAGTTTATTTCATTTGGCTACATGTACACATTTTTTTTCACATTGTTTTCGGTTCATGCTGCTCAGAAAGCATTTGCAGTTTTACTATTAACCTATTATCTAAGGGACAGTATGTTACCTTACTTGACAAATTACTTTGTGATAGTGTAGCGAAAGACTTTGTGTTGAGAGTGGAGTGACAGTAAAAACAACAATATATATATATATATATACACACACACACACACACACACAAATGTTATTAGTTTGTTTATATATTTAAAATAATAATAGCTTAGCCTACCATTCGTTAACCATCTTGTACATTTAAAAACTGCATGGAATATTTAATATTTCAGCATTATGTTTTATTGCTTTTGAATTACAGATGATCAAACACCTCCCTCCTTTTAAATAAAGTTTGCACTCACCGTATCATTAATCAATGCATTCCAAAACCACTTACTATTCAAGTCCTCTTCTGACACAATGTCCTGTACTGACCACGAGTCACCCCCAGGGGCAGTATTGCTGCACAAATCCAGGCACTCTTGCTCAAGTTTTGCATACAAATATTGGGCTGAAAAATTTGCAGACAGCAAATAATAGTCTCCCCAAAAATATAGCTGCTACTGCTTCCATCTAAAATATTATTTCATAATCGAGCATGTGCTGTATGAATGAACCTTAAGTGAGTGAAATCACAAAATTCCCTCATTCATCGAACATCATTTGCCTTGTCATTTTTGTTGCATTAGCCCCCTGATGGTTGCCCGAATGGAACAATCAGCAAAATCACTGCTGGGAATACAGAAAAAACTCAAATCTAAGAGCATGGTTCAGGCTCATCTTCGTTTCAGATTTTTCTAAGTGAATGCTTAACGCATTCTAATCGTGACCCTGGTGTCATCAAAGCTCTATCTGACTCTGTCTGAATGAGATAAGTGAATGAGTGATTAGAATGTGAATGCTTCCCTCCTCCCTCGTTTCTCATGTAAATGCGCCCCCATCATCCACCAAATGCACCCTATACCTTAATGAAGGCAGTGTCCTCTCCCATCGACTTGACATTGGGATGCTGGTGTGCTCGCTGATAGGAGCTGGACAGGATCACCCCGTCCACCCCACCTTCACCGTAATTCATATTCATGCAAGAGCCTGTTAATATTTTGGTGGGATGGGCATCTCGAAAAGGAGGGGCTCCATTACAGATAATTGGACTGACCTTCAGTTGTATTTCAGCGTCATACAGTACACTGACATTGACTGTCCTTTTGCAAACTTATACATTTAAAAGCCACTTGGAGTACATCATCAGGTTTAGCTGTTTCGGAGATTGCAATGGCTCTGAGAATAATTTGTAAAGTAACTTTGAATTCGTCCATCGATTTGATAACTCATTTTTTAGATTCTGTAGCAAAATGTAGTGCTATCCTTTTAGCAAGGTACATCAACTTTGCCATCCTGATATACTGAATTGTTTTCATATATATATATATATATATATATATAACTGATATTTTGCAACATTAAGTTTTTAAACATTTTAATTTAGTTTTACGTTGAACTAAAATATAGAAAACAGACATAAAAATACTAAAAATGACAAAAACACAACAAAATGACTAAAACTTACAACATATAATAGCATCTCAATCATACTAAAATAAAACCACCATCTTTTTTGTTATTCAGTCATAATTTGAACATAATTTATAGCAATACTTAATCATTTTAAATCGAAATACATTTTACATTTTTAACTTTTTTTGTTAATATTTTAAAAGTAATAATTTATAGTCACTTTCGTGTCCACTTTCAGGTCTCAGTTTTTAAAAAAAGAAAGATATAAACGTAGATTCCCCCTTAAATGTGGTTTAGATAGATAGAGGGGTGGTGAAGAAAAATGAGCCTGCACATGTGAGAAGAGATGAGGCCCATTAGACACTAAGGCTGGCAGTCTCTCAGACATCATCTCTTCACTCGTGCTCTTCTCCTGGCCGATCAATTACTACTGCCTCCTGAAACGCTTTGGCGGGGGACACTCAAGTCTGGCAGCCCGCTTCATCATCAGCTTTCTGGGCTCGTTGCCCCAGGCCCATTTCTGCCACAGAGAGGAGGGGAAGAAGCTGTTTATGATGGTATGAGTGGGGACTTTGGCTATTGAGACGTGTGAGTCTGCTCCTGACGTGACACCGAGGTCTGTGGTGCAGTCACACACTTACACACACACACACACACACACACTCACTTGTAGAGCATCTTCACTGTAATCTATAAGTGCGATTCATGATCTAAGTTTCTAAGCCCTTCTGTTTGATTTTGTTGACCTGTCATTGCATCTGTTGATTAACCAAGTGTTTTAAGAGAATAAATAGAGGATTATGAGGATTGGGCCGGGAGAACTTTAACTTTTAATATCCAGAGATATCTGAAGTCATGTTTAGGACCACTTTTTATTGCATTTCTATGTAATACAAAATGTAAGCATTAATATTTAAGAGCAGATTTCAACCATGGTCAAATGGTTACAATTTAATAAGGGGTTGTCTAGGGCAATGCTTTTTTAAACAGGGGTTTAGGGATCCCACGGGATAAAAGAGAGCGCTAAGAATCTAAAGAAAAGTTTAGATAAATATATGAGTAAATAAATAAATTAATTAATAGAAAGAAACAGTATAATGAGTTGGATACAACCTAATGATTTTGGTCTTTACATAAAAACTGTATAGATGCTTATTAGATTTTACAGGTCCCCTTGCACAAGTACTGTATAATCATATTTGTTGTTTCCTAATCCTCTGCTCTTTGGTGGTTATCACACAATAATCCACATGTATGCAGCACACAGAGGACAAAAAACCTGTCTAGGCTGGCAAAGCTGGTTGTTCCATCTGGTCTCTAAGCCTGTTCAGCTAAGGAAGTGGTCAAAACACCTCTAAAACCAGCTGGCTGACCAGCAATGGTCAACTAAAACCAGCCAACCAGCCCAGTCTGGTTTTGGCTGTTCCTCTCCCGTGGCCTCATGTAACAGAAAAGCGACCAATGCGCACTTCGTAATTTTGTACTGTAAGTACTGTAGGCCTACTACTCTTTTATTTATACTTTCATTTCAGATGTACTGTTTCCAGATTCTGTTTTTGTAGCACAGAAGTGTGCATATAAAGATGCAGCCTTTGTTCATTCTGCTTGCGTTGAAAAACTGTACATCCCTTATGTTCCAGAAGGGGGCAGGATTGCTCTATGCGAGTGTTTTCGGCTGTGACAAACCTCACCACTAGAAACAGTCACACTTGGCTTCTGTTCATCTTTCTGCCCTCCTCTATCTATGGGATTTAGGTGTAATCCCCTGAGCATACAAACCTGCCTTCCAAACTCCTCCTTTACCCACCAAAGCCCATTGATCACCAAGTATATCTATCTCAAGACCACTACAAAGCACTACAAAACACAGCCTACTATGAGAAAATAGAATATTGCAATATTCAATATTGCTCATTATCTTCACAGAATCACTTCATTTCTCAGAGGCCCTTCGTCTAAAACCCTGTCTCCAGTGAGCCATCCTGCCCTCGACGTTTCACGAGCGCTGGGTTTTCAGATGGCACATTATCGTGTCTCCTCATTGACCGCCACTTTGCAGCTCACCGTCCCATCATCCCTGGGTTAAGAGTGAGATGGGCTTCGAGACGCAGCGCTGGAGGGTGGCCCTGACTCCGGGAGGGACTCTGCACAGTAACTCTGGAGAGGAGGGTGCAAGAGGCACAGACGCACTGCTCTTCAGAGGAGAGGAGGAGAGGCACATTAATCATCCCAAGACATCTGTTCTTTCTGCTGCTTTAAAATTCTGTCAAAGCGCTCTTGACTTTCCCCCTATAGCTGAACAAAAAAAATGTTAAAAAGAGAAAGAAGTGGTGGAAAAAAGACTAAAATTGTCATCTTTTTGCCCTGGACATACAGAGTGAAATGTTAGATCTAAGTCTATGATCTTCGCAACTCATTAAATTCCCATTTATATGTATGTGAGTCACTGACAGGTAGACTGTAGTGAGCTTTTAAAGTAGGTGCAGTGATTAAAATAATCAGTTCATCCCAAAATACCTCAAAATCTCTCAAATTTCGACTCAGAAGATTTGGAATATAGTCACAGAGTTGTGTGGAACAACAAAAGGCTATTAAAATAACAGAAATACTTACAATTTACATCCACTATAAAACAAAATATGTGAAAACATATTTATTGGCTATAGATTATAAGATTATGTAAAGAGTGATCATGTTTAAGTAGTGCTTCAAACATAAATGCAGGCCTATTCAGGTCCACATATTCCATCTTCTTCACTGTATGCAAATAACACCATTCATACAGTAACACATATAATCACAACACAATGAAATACTTGAACAAACGCAAGGCAACGAAGCATGTAGTACTAGTAAAAGCTATATGTATTTATGATAGATTTCTTATCATGAAGATTGGGAGTTTGTTGTCTTATGGTAATGTATTTTAAATTAGAGGCACATTAGACAATGAGCTTTCTTTGACACTTAAGACATTTAGCAATATGTATTCTCTGTTCAGTTTTGGCATTTTTGCTTTTTTGCTGTTCAAGTTTCACCCAAATACCTGAATCTTTGATTTTCAAACTATTGCAATGCCCACTCTTGATATGTTCACATTTTGTCCCATGATTGAAATTCACTGTCCACTCACAGCTCTATAGTGAATGTATTGTACAGTACTTCTTGAATTGAGTATGGTTGAGAGCTTTTCCTCTTACTGAATTTAAACATTTAATATGACGCTTTGGCTCCATTATGAGAAACATCAAGCATTTTTTTTAAATGTGGTGGGACAGTCTTTAATAATCTCAGACTGAATGCATTTACGTAGAACGTCACACTTTCTTCTTTCTGTTAGTAAGCATTACTCATTATCTGTCACTGTCTGTTGCTTACGCATATGCATATACACAGGCAGATGTTTACATTATGCAAAACTGCTGCATAATCGTTTATTGTCAGAAGTCTACCTTTTTTAGGTTTGGAGAAGTACAATTGTATTGCATTTGCATTAATTAAAGCAGAATTAATGAATGTAACCCTGTAACCTTTCTTCAAGGAGGGATTTTAATCATCTGAAGTACATTAGAATTAAATATGAAATGTGTCATTTTCCCACCACTACCAGCACTAAATGGATTTACTAATGTACGAAGATATTTTAATGTTTCCTGAATATTCTATTCTATTCTAATATTTTAAATGAACATTTTCATCCTTCCGCGAAACGATATAGTGCCACGTAAGACAATTTATAACATCTACATATGAATATACAACAATAGATGTATTTTAAATTTTCCATTGTTAATTGTGGTTGTCCAGTGTTACCGCCAAACGGTAATCTTTGTTGGCTCGGAGGGATTTTAAACATATAAGTAGTACCGGCTATGCCTTATTACTTTGGAGCAGTTATTATTTGAAAAGAAGGAACCTGCAAATGTCTCAACTGACCAATCAGAATCAAGCATTCCAGAGAGCCGTGCAATAAAGGACTCATAAATTTAGGATGGCATAATATTATACATATCTTTATATTGTAAAACTGTAATGCGCATTTCTTTTAAAGGCTCCATGAGCTGGGCAAGAAAAATGTTTTAACAAAGAAAAATTGCACACTTCACCTTTAAAGCCTGTATTTATAATTGATATGACCAAAGAGGCAAAGGTTAATCACATTATTGTGATTTGTACTGTAAACCTCCCCAGGACTAGTCCACATTCAGTTTCATGGAGGAAGTTACAAAATTGTTGTATATGTGATGGAGAAAATAAAAAAGAGAAGTGGAATAAAGTGGGCCATAGAAAAGAAAAACTCAGAAGTGAAAGTTCAAATATTTAGTAAACCGAAAATGCAAAAAGGCTCAGCTGGAGAAACAGTGTAAGCAAATGTGGTAATACAGTTTTTTTTTTTTTAATAAATGTTTTGGTTCTGTTGTCGTCTTAAGTCACTGATGAGAGAGTCTCCTAACTGAAATGTTCTGGGAGGATTATAATGCTCTGATATGTAGATCTTCTCGATTTTGTTCTTGTTCCTGTTGAACTTCACAAGGACTCTGTCCATGTTGCTCATTTTGTTATGTGGATCATAGTATTTCCTCACTTCATAGGGAAGATCCTCAGAGTGTTTGTAGTGAAGGTTTCCTATGGTGAAGTACATATAGGTGCGTTTGTCCTCCAGCGGAGGGAGCAGGAACTGACTGTTATGGAACACATGGAACCCAAACTGTCCAGCCACAGGGTTACAGAGAGCTACCATGTTATTGTCAATACATGTTTTCACATACCACTTAATTAAGGCAAGACCATGTCGAGGAGGTGGATATCCAAATCCAGTGTCCTTCAGCTCTTCCTCAGTATTTAATGTTGTGATGGCGATGACCAAAATGGCAAACAAAAGGCTGAAATGAGTTGCCATCGTTGGATAAAGTCTGCAGGGAGAATGAAAGTAATTTAAGATTAAAAAAACCTTAAAACTTTACCATATTTACTTCCTTAATAAACAGCTGTATATTGAATAAAGACATGATCTAAATGATTCCTTAAAAGAGTCTATTGTTTTTATCAGTAATTGGCTTGGCAATTAATTTAATATCAATACACCCCCCCCCACCCCCACCCCCCAAAAAAATGTTTTGGCAATTGTTTTTGCCAAAACCATCCATCCATCCATCCATTTTCTTCCGCTTATCCGGGACCGGGTCGCGGGGGCAGCAGTCTAAGCAGGGACGCCC
>JAUMHP010000070.1:15059527-15082532 GCA_032361065.1 Enteromius trimaculatus
ATAAATATAATAAAAAAAAAATCATATATATATACACACACACACACACACACACACACACACACACACACACACACACACACACACATATACTACTATTTATTATTATTATTATAAAAATTATTTTGTTGATTCAAAAATAATTTAATTCCTTTAGTTATTTGGCACCTCCATATGGTCATTTTTAGAAGCACAACTAGAAAAAACTAATACAAATACATTTTTAGTTGTATAATAAACAATTTTACAATATATAATCCTAAAATAAAATTTTGTATCATATAATAATTTAATTATACATTTATTATTATTTATTAAATATTTGATGGACACTAAATGGACATTAAATATTTGATGAACACACCATTTTTGAACCCATCAAACGTTGTTCATTTAAACGGATTCATTAAGAACTGCAACCATTTTGCATTGAATATGAATCACGGTTAAAAAAGGGTGCAGGGGGTTATTGCTTCTCCATCATTTGAAACAGCTGGAGGACACTCAGTTAGCAAGGAATACAAAAGTTTGAGTTAAAGAGTTTGATGCAATGATAATGAAGTGATATTAGTAAGACGTATGTTGTGCACTCAGCAACCTAATGTATTTCCAACCAGCTACGCCTTCATCTGATGAGCCTACAGAAGAGTGAGCAGAGGCCATGTCTTGTTGCACTTTTGTGAACGTATATTTATATCTCTGATGAATTGACAGCCGAGTCCCACTGAGGCACAATAGGAACACAAGCTGGTGGATCCTTTAGTGTCTGTCTGCATTGACTGCGGGGGCTAGAGAGGCAGTAAAAACTCTCTCATAAGCGTGTTTGACACTTCTATCGCAGCGTTGCCAAGCGCTCCAGGGTCCGCTTTATATTTTATCCTCTTGCTGCAGTGTCAGCCTGCACGAGAAGGCACTTTTTAAATTGCTCTGCACACTCGATTTACACTGTGTTTCTCCCCAATGAAACGGGTCTCCATCAAACCCACAGCAGAAGCCATGTATAATCACTCTTACATGTAGTCTTATATAATCAATCTTGAGTGCATCATCATATTGCATGTTTGATGTGTGCTTATGCAGAGACAGGAATTGTGGTTGTAGGCTTGTAATACTGTAATTATGCAATATACAGTACCTTGTACAGCATTTGAATATATATATAGTGTAGGAGGCTATAGAGACAAACTTGACAAGTTTCAGCCCAGGTTTGGGTAAAGAAGCTCTATATATAATAGAAATCCCATTTCTTTAGCCATTATTCCAGCTTTCAGTGTCACATGATTTTTCAGAAATCTTAATGATTTAGTGCTGTAGAAGCATTTCCTATAATTATTACATTTTGTGGAAAGTATAGTGCATTTTATGTCAGGACCATTTAATTAAAATAATTTTAAAACAAAAATCTTTTGTAA
Source organism: Enteromius trimaculatus (assembly GCA_032361065.1). NCBI lineage: Eukaryota > Metazoa > Chordata > Actinopteri > Cypriniformes > Cyprinidae > Enteromius > Enteromius trimaculatus. Next base: position 15,060,940 of record JAUMHP010000070.1, read on the forward strand.
CACTATAAATGTTATTTGCTGCCAATTTTGATCAATTTAATTTAATTTTGTCATTAATTAGTCTCCCTCATGTCGTTCCAAACCCATAAGACCTCCGTTCATCTTCGGAACTTGATATTTCTTGATATTTCAGTTCTTCTTTTTTAATAAATCTGCAAAAATTCAACAATTCTGTTTTTCTGTCAATATGGGGTGCTGTGTGTACATTAATGCACTTAAATAATTTTAGCAAATGGCTGCAATATAACAAAGAGTGAAACGTTTAAGGGGTCTGAATACTTTCCGTCCCCGCTGTATGTTTGTCAAGTGTTTGTATGCATGGAGATTGTCATTTTATATTTATTATGGAATGTAGAAAAGATGATCTGCCTGCCATTATGATTTTGTGGAACTAAAGGCTATGTAGTCCTGGAATAAATTTGAAACTTGAAACCTTGATTTTACCCCCAATTGAAGCACAAAGACTATAACAACAGGGGCTGTTTGATTAGTTTGACTGGTGTGCTGGCCAAAAACAATCATCCAGAAACTTTTAGAGAATCAAAGAGTAATGATTGAAAACATCTTTGTCATTTTTAGGGACGAAAAGGATGCTTCGCAATCATTTAATTCAAATGAGAGCTCAACCGACATGTGATTTCTATTCATTAAACCGCACTTTGCAACAGGCCAGGGTGCCATTTGAACAATCTCGTCATCATCTGCGTAATCAAAAGAATACTTTAATCTGTGCCATTTGGCAAATAACAATTAAAGTGCATCAAGCTGGTGAACATGATTTAGCGAAATAAAGTCACAGCAAAATAAATAAAAAAGTATATGGATGACACATGCCAATTATATTCTTTTATATGGTGGGAGTGTATCGGCCCGTGTTTGTGCGTCCCTGTGCCAGCAGACCATTAATTGATGGGCTTTTAGTGTGTGTGTTGGTGAGAGAGAGATGTGGCGGAGTGGCATGTTGCCAAGCATGTCGATGTGGGCAGATAAAAACAATGTGAGGAAGATGGGAGCGAGACCTCCCTGAGGCCAGGAGGGAGTAAGCTATAAAGAGATAAATGAATACTAATGGAAAGATGATTGGCATCGAAGATGGGACACAAATGGAAGGGCACGAGGACAGGGCAGGGACGACGAGTGATCATATAAAAAATGCTACAGCTCTGCCCTTGTAAAGGTCAGTGTAAAAACACTACAAATTTTGACACTGATTTGGCTGCAGTTGCTTTTAAGATACGAATAAGAAACCCTGTAGGACTTGGTTTTTGGCTCACCCACTTGGAAAGATGCCGAGCTAACCTGACAATAGTGTTATTGGGATTCAAATCATCCTTGTATCTCCTGTTTTTTATTTTATTTTTTTAATTCAGTATTAACTGGAATTATTTACACTGTTTATTGAAATAGTACCACTGAAATAAAGATTATAATTTTGATTAATATTTTGAATTAGTTTTTAATTTTTTATTTATTTTCAAATTCTTTTAGAATTTTCATTTTAATTTTAGTTCATTTTAGTAATATTGTTGTGTATTTTGTCATTTTACAATTTTTTTTTTAGTATGTGTCTGTGTACTTTATATACAGTGGGTAAAATCACAAAAAAATTAAATTTTTCACTCTTTGCTATATTGCAGCCATTTGCTAAATTCATTTAAGTTCATTTTTTTCCCTCATTAATGTACGCACAGCACCCCATATTGGCAGAAAAACACAGAATTGCAGAAGAGCCTTGGTGAGAGAGGTAAAGAAGAAGCCTTGGTAAGAGAAGTAAAGAAAAACCTAAAGTTCACTGTGGCTGAGCTCCAGAGATGCAGATGGGAGAAAGTTGTAGAAAGTTAACCATCACTGTAGCCCTCCACCAGTCGGGGCTTTATGGCAGAGTGGCCCGACGGAAGCCTCTCCTCAGTGCAAGACACCTGAAAGCCTGCATGGAGTTTGTTCCAAGATGGTGAAAAATATGTCTGATGAGACCAAGAAAGAACCTTTTGGCCTTAATTCTAAGCGGCATGTGTGGAGTAAACCAGGCACTGCTCATCACCTGTCCAATACAGTCCCAACAGTGAAGCATGGTGGTGGCAGCATCCTCAGACTGAGCTGAAGGTTTACCTTCCAACAAGACAATGACTCTAAGCACACAGCTAAAATAATGAAGGAGTGGCTTCACAACATCTCTTTGACTATTCCTAAATGGCCCAGCCAGAGCCCTGTCCTAAACCCAATTGAGCATCTCTGGAGAGACCTAAAAATGGCTGTCCACCAACATTTACCATCCAACCTGACAGAACTGGAGTGGATCTGCAAGGAGGAATGGCAGAGGATCCCCAAATCCAGGTGTGAAAAACTTGTTGCATCTTTCCCAAAAAGAGTCATGGCTGTATGCGATCAAAAGGGTGCTTCTACTAAATATTGAGCAAAGGGTCTGAATACTTAGGACCATATGATATTTCAGCTTTTCTTTTTTAATAAATCTGCCAAAATGTTAACAATTCTGTGTTTTTCTGTCAATATGGGGTGCTGTGCGTACATTAATGAACTTAAATGATTTTAGCAAATGGCTGCAATATAACAAAGAGATTTAGCTATTTTAAACTAAATAAAATTGAGAAATGTTGCCATGACAGCTGCATTAACAGTTTTTATTTTTATTATTATTTTAGTTTTAGTTAACTACAATAATACTGATATCAATAATGCTTTAAAATAATCTTTAAATACTTTAGAATAAATACTTTATATTTTATGTGTACTTACTTTTTAAAATAGTAAGCAACATATTACATATACATGTAGGCTAGCGTAATGTAGTAAGCTAATGTTTCACTTGGAACTTGTCATTACTATAAAGTGACGCTTCTCCATGTATGCTACTTAATGAAATACAGCGTTGATTACTTTAATTATCTTTTTTTTTATTGATTAGCCATTACAACCTTAATTTATTCACAATAGACCTATTAAAAATCCACTGATGTGCAAATATATTTTTTGTTCTTAGACAACACATGATTACACAGTGTCTGAGTTGTTACATGTATATGTGAGATGGTGTTATTATGAATTAAGATTTCCATAGCAGTTATATTTAATCATTTTCCCACTAACCCTGCTTAATTAATTTCCACTCCAAGGGTCATCTGAACCATGGGGTCATTTGTAATAGCCATTTGAATGATGGGGCTTTTCTGAGCACTTTGTTCTGATGGCTTGAGAAGAGCTCCACAGTATAGTAGTCATTTTAATATTTCTTTAAGAGGAAATGTATTACAGTGGTTAAAGAGGTCACACATTAGAACTCGAGTGCCTGCTGAAGTGGCACTTGGTTTATATTTTTCCCCCTCAAACTTTATTAGTTCATTCATGAGCTCTTAATAATTCCCATTTTTATTATGAATTGGCATTAAGAATTCATCATGGCACTGACATGTTGTGTGATGAAAATGGTATCTGCTATATTAATTAATACCATAGTCACTCATTTAAATGAATAAAACTGATAAAACGTGAGGTTAACAGGAAATGGTAATCTTTTAAAGCCTGAATATTTTTTATGCAAACTTAAGAAGATCAATGAAATGCTTGAAATGTTGAAAAATGTTTTAACCGTTGTCAAACTCTATCATCAAACATCAAATAGAGTAATCTAATGTGCTATCTTTTACCTCTAGGTCATTCCAAATCTGAGCCCTTTTACAGCTCCCAAATGTTTCATTCCACTGAATATTGCTTAATCAAAGCAAACTCAACTGCAAAGATGCTGCAGTAAGTGATTATTGAATTGTGGACTGGTTTAGAAGACCGTGCAAATTCTAAGTGACCGAATCCTTCTAACCCAGTTGTCAATGTTAATTGCATTCATTGTTTGTGACATTAGTGGAAAACACAGGATGAAACGGCCTAACCGTAAATCAAATCAATCAAGAGTCGAGAGGTTTCTTCATAAACTGTGACAGATGGTCTGAACTGGCATCAGGACTGTGCAGAGAGTTTGCCCTGTAAAGCAACACAAAATAATTAAAAAGCATTTGGGTTTTCATATATATAACATTTATTTGCTCATTATTTACATAGCAAAAGTTTTATTTTAAATGTGTTTCTAGAACATAAGCCACATCTACATTCATAAATATGATTTCTGATTTTAAGGACATTTTTGATGACTTTTGTATGTTGTTGGATTGCTATGTCTAATATAAAGCAAAACAATTTGAAGACCACTGCACTAAACTATGACAAACTTAAAACTGACCGCCCCAGTTTTACTTAAATTAAATGGCGTTTCCTGAATTTCCAGTTAAATTAAGTCTATTTTAGACTACATCGTTGATGATTTTCCAAAGCGAGGACAGCGGCAGATGAAAGGGAGATGAGTTCAGTCCTTTTTGTCCAATGAAATCCAACACAATTGAATGATCTAAGAATCCCATCAAAACTAAATGGTCTCATACATCGCCTGGTCTTTCAACACATTCCACGCACTTTTTAACATTGGATTAAGCTATAGCTTTCTGAACAAAGTCTGAATTTACTGTCCAAAATAAGAAACACATTGATTTGTTCCTGTCGCTGAACCTGGGCTTTGAATTTATTTTTAGAGTGAAGAAAAGAAATGATGGTGGGGGGGAAATATGAAAGTGCATGAACAAGCGACATGATAATAAATTGTGTCTATCAGGGGGCTGAGACCACAGACGAGGGCTTCTATCTTCTGATTCAAGGTTAAATGAAGATAAGGAAAGAAAATGGAAGAATTGTGAAGAGGGAGAGGGGAGATTTTGCCGCTAGGAAAACCTATCTGGCCCATTGAACATTTGAACTTCATCTTTATATCTTGCTTCTAGACCATCAATTACTGTTTGGACTCTGGCGTACCCTGACCTCTGGGCAGAAGTGACCTGAAGTTTAAAATGAAGGTTTCAGAGAGAACCAAGTGAGTTTGGATTAATAAAACAAAAGTGAAGCTAAGCAATGGGTGAGGAAATAAACATGTAGCAAAGTGTAAGACTGTAATGATGAAACATCAACCCTGGAGCTGAATAGCAGATCAGTTCTGGTTTCTAGGACCAGTGCTAGACTGTTTATTATGGCTTTTTTGTGCTAACTTTGTTCTCATCTCACAGTCATGGCAAATTTGGGGAATGTTAGGCTGGAGATCTGTGGAGGAGATTATCTGAATTCCTGCAATGGTTTTAAAAGCGCAATATGCAAATATCAGACGTTTATTAAGTGCAATTATGACAAGATGTTGCATTCAATCTGCATACCTGACTTTAAAAAGCTGAGATCAAGTCATAAATTAAGAATGGGACATGCTTATATTGTACTGTTAGTATGAAAGTATACCAGTAATAAAAAGTCTTAGTAATATTATAATAATAAAAATCCAACAGAGCAGAAATATTAAAATACTTTATAGAGAGAACAATAACTGAAGCATTTTAAGTGATACACTGCAAAACCCTATTGCCCCAGTACATGAGGAGACAATTTTTTTTTGTATTTGCACTTGAAGAGTGAAACGCAAAAATGAAAATTAAATGCTTGATGAATGAAAAGTGCTTTTCAACACTTTCGAGCATCTCCAGTGTATTGTAGAAGTTTGAACGAAATCAATTTGTCCAATGTTCCAAGCTGGTTTAAGGTGAGGAGTAGAAGAGAGGAGTTTGAGCAGTGGGTGATGAACGATGTATGTGGGCTAAATTTCAGATCAAGTCTGTTTATCAGGGCAACATAATGTACCATAAATTCAACCGTCACTTTCTGGCTCTTAGATAACGTTTTATTCAATTTAGTTGTGCTTCTTTCTTTTGATTAAAAGCTACTCAGCAGAGTTTGACTTGTGGAGAATGGCTCTCCTTCTCTTAATGTCTATAAAGTTTGATTTGTCTCACATCCTCCTGTAGAATTAGGAGCAATGTACCCTGTGGCTTGGCAATTTGCCTGTCTGTAGACTTCATTATGGTTAGTTTAACCTCACATGACAGGATATCTCTCTGGGGTAATATAGCGAAATTAAAATCAACTTTAGTAGATGTCAACAAACTGTGAATGCAAGCTGTCTCTGAGAAAGTACATTTAACAGCATTTTGTGGAGGTGTCTGATAAAGTTGAAGACATCTGGTAAAGACGGGTAAAAACTATTTGTACCTTTGCAGATGTTTGATTTCCAGCAAAACTAGATTGCGAATCTCTTTTCAACTCTGTCTAATAAATCACTCGAAATTATTGGTATGTGAAAAAGTATTAGCATTTACTTTTCTAATATTAGTAATAGAAAGACTAATGCTATAATACTTTCTCATCTACTGTCAGCATTTGGGAAATACACATTTATATTATTTAAACAAGTCTTTGAATAATTAACAAACAATTAATTTTAGAAACCTTCTTCTAAAGTGTGCTTCAGTTGACTACTTATTGTTTTATGGAATGACCGATTGTATATATAAAGTAATTTAGCACATATTAACAACAATATGAACAATGAATACAAATGAATAAACTCTGATTCTGATGGTATTTACAGTAAGCAAATATTTATGCTTGATAGTGTGGGAAAAGGATGATTCTGAGTGGATTTTGATTCATATGAAGCAAAATGTCACATGCTAATTCTGTTCCCAGCTGTGTTAAGGAAGCGAAAGCCCACAAAGTCAAAGACATGAAGCAAAGTAGCGATTTTAACTTCCGCAAAGTCGCCGTATAATAATTAGTGGAAAGAGTTGACGGGTTCAGCTATGGATGAGAAACATTCACATTTATCATTAGGCACACCTGGAAAAATGAAACATGTTATTAAAGCTTCAATGGAATTAATGAGTAGCAGAGAAAAGTGTTCGGGAACAATAGACGCAGTGAAAGGGTTCAGATATAAGTGGGTTTGGATGTATTCCAACTTAAGGACCACAATGATAAATTCAAATAGTTGTAGGCCAGGTGTTTGCAGGCTGACTTGTGGGACAGAAAAAAATACAATCGAAACAATGGCGTCAATGGAGCTGGAGTTTGGTGGGGGTTTACGCCTGAACCTTTTTAACAATCTGTGGTGCCCTCAATCAGAGAGGTATCCGCAGCTCCTACAGAGTGAGAATTGGCATCATGTGAGGCTGCCGCAGGTGTGCCTGTCAAACTCTCATGCTAACCTGCAGTCATTAGAGAGCACAGACTTTTAGGCCAGACAGTCTTAGCAGCTTTATCTGAGGGACTCAAGAAACCCACACAACAGCAGGCAAATAATCGACTTCTGCTTAAGGGACAAAATATTACAGCCTTTGTCTATCTGTCTGTCTTCAATCTATCTATGCCTGTCTGTCTGTCTACAACCTTCAAAATTTAATTTAATTTAATTTAAATTTGTAAATAAAGTTTTTTGTTAAAAGTTGTCAAATTTCTTTACATTTAAGTTTTAATTTGATTTCTACTTGGAATTTCTGAATTCAGTGCTGAAGGGTGCACAACCCTGCATTAAAAACAAAACTATAAATTTGTTTATTTCTGTTACAAGGCTCATTGGAAATATGTGCCTCTTCATACATTTCTGTAAAACTGAAAAAAATTACCTATACATACGAATCGCTGCAGTTTCCAGTTGAAATGAACACTAGAGGCAGTAAACTCCCACAACTTTTATTCCTTTTCACACAGAAGTATGATTTACAGGTATTTTTGATTAACCTGTTGAGTGGTACGGTCCCACATTTGGGATTTATCCTTCCTTGCCATTGGGAGCACAGTCCCACATATGGGATTTAGAACGTTCGGTGATGTCACATAACTGCCAAATTCAAACTGAGCTTTCGCGCATGTGCTGGCCAGAGAGAGACGTGCGCTGTGCTTGTCATATTATCACAACTATGCAGTGTTGTTAACCACATAATGCATATTTTAGGTTTCACACAGTTAAATACACATAAGCACTAGCGAAACAATACATTTAGAGTTTGTAAAATACACACAGACGTCTATGGAAGGAACAATAACAATCCATTCAAATTTAATTAGTTTTATTCATATCAGATACACATACTGTAAGTAGCTATAAAATTCACTCTATTCTTCACCCAGTTCACCAGTCACTTAATTACATGTATTTCGGGAGAAGCTGATGAATTTACATGCTGTAAATCTGACTGATGGGACTCTCTGAACTGCAGCGTGAACAAACATGGCATCTCATGTTACAGATCTTGATAAAGATCATTCATAAAGGTGTTTAAATGACAAAACACACTTATTTACACATATTTGTGAATTTGAATGTCAGATTGTTCACGACACGGTAAGCAAGTGTGTGAATATTTGAAATAAAAAAGAAAAAACTAAATAAAGGGATCAATCTGTCAGCGTTATTGTGCTCGCGGTGTATCGCGTGACAAATAAGATGCGTCGCCATGGAAACAGTAAGGGCAAACGTTCTAAAATAACGGTTGCCTAAAAAAAACTCACTCTGGGGGGACCGCTGGAATATTTTAAACTCACCGCTGAAAGGGTTAATAAAGGCTATAATTTTCACACAATTAGTCGCAGGATGTTATGTTATGACTTTAAAACATTTTAAACATCCTGCACAATTTGAAAACTTATAATTTTGCTGTCGTCACGAATACAGCTTCAAATCGCTTTACTCGCTTTACTCAGTAGCTCAAGTGATACAGCGTTCAAATACAGTGTAAAATGGTTTGACAAAACTGCTCAAATCAGCTTAAGGAAGTTAAAATAGCATGGCTGTATCAAAAAATATGCTTTTAAATTACTTTTGCATTTGTTAAACTATCAGGTAGGTTTAGGTTTGGGTTTGGTGTTGGGGATATTTCCAACATGATATAGCATTAATATTAGCGACACTCACTGGATATTTGAATTCTGAACGACCACAAAATGTACCTCAAACAGCGTTTAATATAAATGCATTAAACGTGTTTTAGCGAAACGTGCAGTGAGGTACATAATTACGGGGTTGCAGAAATGTATGTAGAGGCACGTATTGCCAATGAACCTGGGTTGTTCTGTTCTATTCTTTTCTGTTTTCTTAATGTTGAGAAGATTGAGCAACTGAAGTGTGTAAGTTTATTGTGTAATAACACTTTATTGCCTTAGATGACATCATTAACAACTCTTCTTGGATTCTTATTGATCTTTGTCTTATATGCTTCCTATTAAAATAAAACCTGCTGGCAGCATGTGAACTTAGTGGTCTGCGGTCATTGGTGTGTGTTTTTGTCACAGTGTTTTGACGATGAAGGTTGTGTGCTTCTTGTGATCCAGTATTACACTGCATTAAAACTGTCTATTTGATAGATCCAAATGTCAAACAGGAGTTTTTGATAAGCAGTGTCTAAAGCAGTTTCACAGTCTAACTTCGTTAAATGGAGAGACTGATTAAGATGAGCAATAAAACCCTCTCGTCATATGTAATATACAAATACATATAAACTTTGAGATCAAGAACCAGAATAAAATCTCCAAGGGTTTATCGATCCATCCATGACAGACAATCAAGACAGATATCATTCACTATGTATTTAGTAATACCGAAACACCATTAAGCAGTTTTAAGATGCGATGAGCCAACAGCAACTGTCAGCATTAGTTTCTGAAGTTGCCTTTTCAGACTTATCACTTGATGCAATCGATGAGCTGAATAAGAGATTAATTGGCTTTTCTACGCACTAAGAAACATAAGTAACCTCACTTATTCACAGTCAGCACAGCAGGCTGTTGAATACAGGCAGTGACGGCTATTATAAATGTGTTTGTGCTGAAAGTGGACCACCGGGATGCAGCACATACACCCCCACCCCCATGTGACATTGTTATTTTTCTTTGACCTTGAATTTGTCTAAATCCAAATCAAATTTTAAATAAAATTTATAATTTATAATAGTGATTACAACAAAAGGGAATAATATAATGTACAAAAAATATTAATGCTTTTCATGTGGTTTCAAACCTTTAGACACAATGTAGATATGGGTGCATAGTGCGAGACTGTTCTTTGATACTAATTTATAAAGAGAATCTTCATTTAATCAACTTTCACAAGCTGTAAGGTCCACATTTCAACTATGGCAAATTTCTCCTTATGGCTGATTCCCCTCTGTGCATGGCATATCATTTGAATAAAACTTCCATCTGAGCTCTCCATGAAGGCCATCATCAGTTTGAATACAGGCAGGATGCAGTGATGTCACAGTAATGATAGATTTGCTCTGTTTCTATGGCGCTCTGGAGAGGGAAGGAAGCTGTTTGTGTCTCAGGCCTTGGCCGTATCTCTTGGATAGTCATTTGTGGTCATGTTGATCTGCTTATTAATAAGGAAAGGAGCCCACTTAACAAGTGCAATCAGTGCGCATGGGCGGAGTTGAATGGTTGTAAGTAGAGGGTCAAGTACCTTTTAAAAGACCTCTGATTCATCTGGTAATTATTTAATCTTCTTCCTCATATATCTCTGACATCTCAAAAACTCTAAGAAATATTACATAGCACACTCTAAAATTAATCAACAGCCGGGGCACTTATCGCGGAGGTCTTTGTAGGGTCACAAATGTGCAGTAATGGGAGCAGAGACAAGCTAAATGGCTTATTTCCTTTAAGTACAGCATGGTAAAAACCTTTAAATTTTTTTCCATCCAACACTCACTTTGTGAATTATCACAATTTTTTTCCTCATGCCATACAATTTCATAATATTCATTAACCATTAATGGGGAAGGAACTGCTTTTTGTTTGTTAGAGCGTGAGAATTAATTAATGCAAACATAACAGGGCCCCATGAAATTTATTTTATTTTCCTCTAAATCCTGTGTTTTTTCTAGATTCTATGTTTTATGATTTACATTGTGATTAACCAGATTTGTGGACATGCCAGCTCTAATTCTAGCAGATTCAGATCCGCAGTTTGCCGATTGAGTTCCAGAGATAGGGCCAGGAGTGCCGTTCCCAAGTCCAGATCCAGAGTTACGGCCGGGAGTGCTAATTCCAATCCCAGCCCCCAGATTAAGGCCAGGAGTGCCATTCCTGATTCCAGTCCCTAGTTTACGTCCAGGAGAGTAGATCCCAGTTCCAGTTCCTGATCTTCGGCCAGAAGATCCGATCCCGATTTCAGTTCCTGAATCACGGCCAGGAGAGCCGTTACTGATTTACGACCAGGAGAGCCGATCCCGAATCCAGTCTCTGAGCACGCGCTGCAAGAGCGCCCGTCCCTGAGCGTGCACTGCAAGAAAGGGTTATGGTCGTGGAAGTGGTGGGTAAGGAGGGGATTCGGTCATGGCCTCCCAAGACTACTGACCCGCCATGGCCTCTTAAGGCTCCTGATTCGTCATGGCCTCCCAAGGCTCCTGATTCGTCATGGCCTCCCGACCCACCATGGCCACTCGAGTATCCAGAGCCGCCATGGCCTCCCAGAGCTCCTGAGAGACCCAAGAGGAGGTGAGGGGAGGGGGAGGTGATGTTAGACTTCCTTGCCCTTATTTGGTTATTTCTGTCCTAGTTTAGTTGATTGTGTGTTTAGTTTTGCGTCGTCAGTGTGTGTATTTATAGTGCCTGTGTTCTAGTCCTTGCTGTCGAGTCCTCAAGTGTCTTTCCACATGTTCTCTGTACTACGTCTGAGTTTATGATTAAAAGAGTATTGTCTGCAAGATCTATGCTTTGTGTTATCCATCAGCCACAGCCAGCATGACAGAGACACACAGAACATTCAGACTTATTGGTTTATTAGATTAATCTATATCAGGTAAAACTGTCCAGATCTTATAATTGCTATTTACATAAATTTGATCACAGTCTTAATGACATGATATTGTTTATTGCACAGCCCTATGTACCACTTTTCTATACACTTATTTGTCAAAATTATTATAATTAATAAATTTTTTTTAGATTTTGCAGATTCATATAATGGTATTTATAATTACTTTCTGAAGAAAAAGTAGAGCGGTGTGCAGTAAGCTCAGTTTTTAGTTTTAATTTTTTGTTTTCTTCTTTTAGACATTTGTCTTATTTTAGCACCACTGGACAGAAACAGTTTGAGACATGTCCAGACAACATCATATTTGAGGACTGAAAGAGAACAGATAGTTCAGCTCTCTGGCCTGGCACAAACCTGTTGAACAGCATACTATTTTTTGCCACTTTTGAGCTGTCCAAACTATTTTGGAGGTCCAAATGTTGATGTTAAAACCTGACAATGTTGTTGAGACAGACAAGTGATCAGAAAAATACATTTTTGTGGTCCTAAACAATAAAAAAATATGTGTCATGGTTTGTCATGGGGAAAAAAATGTTTTATTGTGATTCATGACAGATAGGAAACAAAAATGTTGTGTAAGTCTCTGTTGCTCCAGACATGCTGGCAGGATGAAACTTTGGGATTTTGATTTTTGTCATGTTGGCTATTGGGACTTTCATAGCTTTGAGCCACTGGATAGAAAAAGAAGATCTGTTCGAAAGAACTGTTTGATAGATTCGCAAGAGTAATATGTTTTCTGTTACAGACGCTGTTCTCTGTGGAGATTTGCTGTTTATTATTCGTTTGTTTGAAGGAAGCTTTTGCTCAACCCTCCTGTTAATGGTTTTATTGGCACTTTGTTTCTGTTTTTATCCTGATCTACCTGCTATGGGAATGACATCAGTTTCAGTTTGGTAAGAAGCACCTGCCAAGAGAATAAATGCAAATAAATATGAATATTCACCTGTAGGGAGTGTCTCATTAGAAGACCACGCTGTCTGTTAGAGTAACTGATACCCAGATCACTCGGTGTGGTGGTTGGGAGCTTCGTCTTTCATTCTAATCTCTTTTAAAGACTAATCATTTTCATTTTTAATTTAGATTTGGGGCGAGTGTAGTCATCAATCACAGAAGCCTCCTCGTTCTCAGAGCCACTTTCAGCTTTTGAGGAAAGACACAAGATATTCACAGCTCACTGGCCAAGCCAAATATGCACTGTCTCAACTGACAATGACAAATGCAGACGACACAGAACTAGTCCTGATCAAAGCCATCACAGAATTTGAAAGTGAAAAAGACACAAAGAAAAATCTCCTACCTTGCCAAGTGTTATTATAGTTAATGAAATATAGAATTATATAGACATATTTAAAATAGAGACTAATAAAAATAACACACATATAAATAATTATATATCGTTTCATAATGTACACATTATTTATTCACAACCTTTAACTAAAATTAAAAATGCAAAAAACAACAACATAAAAACCCTTGATACTGAAAAACTCTTGGAATACTTTTTGTTTTTTTAATATACATTTTCAGATTTGAAATTGGTTTATGTTTTGTTGTTTTATTATTGTTTTGATATTAATATAATATATTCTTATTTGTCACTCATTATATATATTTTTTTTATAATTCAAACATATATTTAACTAAACACACTTTATATACATACAAATTATTATTTGAATATACATTTAATTTCTGTTCCATTTTTCTTAAATTGCTATAAACACTTTATTTTAAATTATGTAAATATACTTTGACTTTGGTTGCATAGGCCAAAAATATTATCACGTTCATGCCCTTTACAAGCTGGTTTGGACCTGTGAGATCTTCTGGGTTAAGCGCCAAATCTTACGCTAGGTTAAGTGTTGCCTAGTGCCGCTCACCCATGTAAATAGGCAAAATGCATACTTAATATGTAAAAGAGTTAGACCTTCCTGCATAGCTGTTTGATCTCATTTGCCTCAGAGAGAGCAAATTAAATGACAAGCCTGTTTTAATCCTGAAATAACCTCCCTAATCCTCCTTCAGTGGTCCACTGAATCCAGCCAACAAATCTCATTGAAATCAAATCAAAGCGGTCTCAGCAGGGACCTCAGGGGCACTGCTATGCCGTGCTCATTTGATAGGCAATTAGGTAACATAATGTTATGATTGTAGGGATGTGAAAAACAATACCTGTGTGTTATGTGTGTGAGCTAAGACTTAAGATGAAATCTTACACCATTGTTTTTTACTGCCGAAACTGGCCTTTTAAAATTACTTCTGCTGACAGTATGATTTGTTTTCCTGAGAACCCCCCCACCCCCTTTCCATTATGAGTAACTTAGAAGCTAGAAGAAACGTCAACATTTATTTGCAAAATGACACCTTAGACATCACGATCGGACTGACATGAGTGTAAAGAGCCTGAGACCAAATGAAGAAAAATGGCAAAGACTTTAAAAGAGGGGGAGAGAGGGATGAGAACGGCACTGCGGGGGAGTGAAGGCACTGGAGAGACCGTGGGGATGTCAAAATGCTCTTATTTGTAGTACCAGATGTGAATAATAGTTGGAGGCTGACATGAATCAAGAGAAATGTGTGTGTATGCGTGTGTGTGAGACACCAAAGGTAATAGTGACAGAGAGAGAGAGAGAGAGAGAGAGAGAGAACACATCTGCTTAACAACTGGTTGAAGAACAGTTTTAATGCTGAAATTCATTATAATATTAAATCTGATAAGATATTCCAAGAGTCTTAATATACAGTTAAAGAAATACTTCACCTAAAAAGAAAATTTAGGGAAAAAAAAGGAAAGGTTAAAATGTGAGAAATTTAGCATTACCAATGGAGTGAATGGGTGCTGTCAGAATTAGAGTCCTAATAATAATTACTGTTGTGGGGTAAAAATGCTTATAACTGTTCCTTCCAGCTAAAATTTTAATGATGTGGAATGGAGGCGGAAACCCAAAGAGATCATGTGTTGATGTGTTTCCTTTGTACCGCATATGCCTCTGAGTACAAGATGTGTCATCAATGTTTTCTCAGAGGTGGGAGATAGTACATTTTAAATCTGTATATCTTTATTAAGTGATTAGGCATAAGACGGTATCAAATTGTCTTGTTGCGATTAATTGCTAATAATTTTATCATGGCATATGGAATCATCATAATATTGAAATTTCGCTGCAAAAAGTGTGGTCATAATAAAGTATAACAGAGATTTAATATGTTTTCTTACAACAAAACTGAGCAATTAATTACAATAAAGCAATACACAAAAAATGTATCAAGTAAACAATTTTACACAGATTAAAGTGCAATAAAAAAATTAAGATGAATAGGTAACACTTTACAGTAAGATGATGCAGTAATATTGTTAGCTTGAATTCATTAGTAACTTAGCAACCTGTCCTCCATCCAATATGTCTGTATAGGTTATTTGTCCAAATGTCCAAAGTATTTGGCGCTGTGATGAACACCACTGCGATTACAAAAACCTGAATGCCAGTGATCTACCGCTTTGCGCATAAACTGACGCTAATTTACCGCTAATCAAAGAACCGGCTTTACTGACGAAATGCGCATAATAAATAAATGAATAAATCAATGATTAAATCACCCTAATTCAAATCATTTAAATACGTTTCAGAAACAAAAAGTAGCGCAGTTGCTTTATTAGTAGGATTTCCTGGGAAACACTGGATTTCTGCTGCTCCATCTGTGCCATCTGCTGTCAGAGAGTGAATGTGCATTTTCATTCAGCATGTCACTTTCGCTCGTTCTGCCATGCAGGTCTCATTCGTGCTTGTTTACAGAGTGCGCATGCATCTTTGGCATAGCATACAGTGGTGTTGTGTCCATACAATATCGCGCATTACCGAATCTCTACATTCTCTCGATTCTCTAAAAGTAATATTTGTAAGCTTTGAAAGATTTGAAAACACTACCACTGGGAAGGGACATTGTCATTTGTTGAAAGCACTTTACAAAAACAACGAAAAAAACAGTTGGATTGTGCAGGATGAGTCTGAGAGACTGTACATTTATGTGTAGTGTATGTTTAAAAATAAAAGGCCAACGGGAGAACACTGTAGCATGTAAATGACCCCAAAACTAACACTCATGAACTAAACGGCATAAAACATTGACATTACACTACCTGAATTTAAACTATTCTGAGAGCTAACTAGCAAATATATGCAAATGTATTCTGGCTACACTGTGAGAACCCAACAGACTCTCCACGGAGATCGTCTAGATTGCAGAGAGGTCATGATGAACACTGCCACGCGTGAAATAAACAAAGACCAGATCAGCTCAAAATCTTTTTTTTTTCTCATACCATTGCCCTTCTGTTCATACCCGTTCAACTCGTCTGCATGTACTGCTATTTTCATGCTTGTGAGTTCTGCGGTATCCCAGAGCCTCCAGCAGCTTGTCTAACTCCTCTGAAGTGTGAACAACCGCTTTTGAAAGATGAGGCATGAATTTCCGCCATGGAAAGGGCCACAGACCGCTGGATTATGATTGCTGTGGGCTTGCTTTACCACACTTTGTTACTGCAAAAACAAACTCAGAGGCCTTCAGCAAAAAAAAAAAAAGAGAGCAGAAAACACTCACAAACCAAGTGAGAACTGCATAAGACCTGTGCTTTTACTTCACACAATTTTGCAAAGGCTAAATAAGAGGAAATCCCAGCATGTTCATATTATTTTAATAATCAACCAAAATTCTATTAGAACTTGACAGCTAGTGAGACCTGTGCATTTTCACTGATATGTTGGAGAGGAGATGACACAAAGTTGACTAACAAGTTAATAAGTGATTTGTGCCACTGCAATTCAGAAAAAAAACTGTTTAAATTTCCTAAGGGTAAGTTCCATGACATAAAATCCATGACAGCTTTCATTGGCCAAGGCCTGCCCCTGAGGCCATTTGACTGACATGTCAAACAACCAATCACAGTTCGTTTTGTTTCAGCGTCAGGGCATGGAAATGTCACCACAGTAACAGACAGAACGGTGTGTAAAACATATTTTAAAGTTCTATTAAACATTTCAAATACTTTTAAAAAGTTTGAGTTTAGTTGACCCTGAAAAGAAGTTGTCATCACGGTTGTAATCACAATGGCTTTCTTCTTTCTTACACTTTGCCGTTTTTGTTTTAAAACGGCATTTGAAATGAAATTTGAACGAAAACGATCCTCATTTACACTGATTGAATGGGAAATCTACCAATGCATACGTATGGGTATGACAACGAGCATGATGTTATTGTTTACATGGTCATCAATGATATGCAGAGTGATTGTGGGCTGCCACGCAAATCATTTTCAGAAGTCTACACTGAAACATTGGAATTTTGCAGCATTTTCAAAAGTTTTTGTGTAAACGATGCAAAACGTTTTAAAACGAAAATGCACTAGTGTAAACAGGGCCTTTATTTCCAGGTAGAACATGCAACATGCACGTCTCTCCTGTATAATTTAACTAATCCGATGATTGTGCCGTATCTGCATCAGACGTTTAGCCAACGTTCTGTGGGTGTGACGTCTGGGGCTACATCTGAAATCCACTCACCTCAGAAAAAAGATGTAATAGGGCACATGTGAATGGCCATGAGTGTGGATACACTGATTTCTACAAATGTTTGGAGCTTGGCCTATTTAAATATGCAAAATTTTTGCTCTTTTGTAAACTGCTTTTTTCAATTGTTTGTTATCTTTCCAATGAACGATGTCTGCGATTTTCAGGCAGGCAAGGACACAGCGTCTTCAGTTCATTTATGGAGACAAGAAATAGGCACACACCATTTTGCAGTGCTTTATTGTTTAAGATAAGCTTTAAGCTTTCGTCCTCTTTAATTCAAACAGTCAGGTCTGTGCAAACTCACATGGCCTTTTTGCTCTCTAAGTTGGGGTTGATAGTTTGTTTTGCTGTGGTAAGACCATATTGAAAATTTAAACAGTAAAATATAAAGCAGGTATATTCAGTATAATATGAAATATTTCTTGAACACCAGTTTTTAAGTGTTCTGCAGTCCAGATTCTACAAACACCTCAATGTTACTCATTTTTTCTCAAAGCACACTGGAAATGGTTGCTTTCTGATTCACATGCGTATACATAATAATACTCTTTCAGATAATGACATCAGCTGCCCCTAGTTTTATTCGCAGCACCACAGCTAGCTGAATCAGTCCAGAGTAATTTTTTTGTTTCACTCTTGGTCAATGCCTCAGGGAGGAGGATTTGTTTTATTCTGCACCGAAAACCCTTTATCTGATCTGCTCACTACACTCAGTTAAGACTCACACTGAGCTGCTGTTGTTTTAAGGAGAGCCCTCCAAGACTTTCCTTCCTGTGGTTGGTGTTGTGTTGTGGTACAGCCCGAAAAAAAATAAATAAAAAAAATAACCATATAAGTTTTAAAATGGTCAATCCACAGCAAAAATTCATAAAGTGACTGTGATTTTTTATGAGCTGCTGTGACTTCTGTAAAAATGTGATGTCAGACATACTCATTCACCGTCTTCAGTGATCCCCTGAGCACCGCCCACCGTCTATGACACCAATGAGAAACAACAACATGAAAAAGGCTAATTTTAACAGACGAAACCAGATCGGTCGACTTGTAAGCTCACTCCATAGATGGATGATCTGACAGGATTGTTGAGGTGAATCACATCTAACATGTATAGTGAAGACAAACTCACCTCATCTAGTCACGATGAAGATGTATGCACTTCAGTAGGCAACATTTTTTACAGCCAACTAGTCACTAGTCCAGCTAATCACAACAATGCATATGTAACCCCCCTGGGCCCACTCTACCACAATTTGTTCTTGTTCCGAGCAGGTCTCTGGCATGGGACGTGGGCGTTCTAACAGAAAGGCTAAAGGCCATGGCTTCTAGCCTCAGTCGCTAGAGCACCTCTTTTTGAAAAAAAAAAAAAAGACATTATTTCATAAACTACATAGACTTTATAGACAAAACTTTAAGCTCATGACATCAAAAGACAATACTTGATTGAACCTTTTCTGATAAGAAGTGTGCAAACTCAAGCAATTTTTGACAATCATTTCTGCTCAGTCCTCTCTTTTATCACGTTCTACCACTAATGTCGTTGTTTTTTTATCTGGCATTGGCATCGGGTATGCAATTCTAGTTTGAGCAGTTGTGGCCTAATGGATGGCGACGTGGACTGTAACTCAAAGGTTGCAGGTTTGAGTCCCAGGTCCGGCAGGGATTGTAAGTGGAGGAAGTGAATAACCAGCACTCTCTTCACCTTCAATACCATGACTGTGAGCACAAATTCCTAGTATGGGAAACCATACCTGACCACATGTCACACTCTTTCCTTTCGTTTTGCATCCAGCACTGGGACATAATTGTGATGTTATTACTTTTGATTGGCCTGCTTGTGCGTCCCTCAGAAAAAACAGGCCAATCTGAAGTGAGGCTCATGAATAGTAATTAAACGGGACAAAATTGACCTGTGTTTGACAGATCTCCTGAAAGAGGAGCTGTAAAAACATATTGAGACATCAACACCTAAAAAATAAAATGTGTACAATATGGGACCTTTAACATCAGTGAACCTAAATATGGTTTATATGGTTTAAACCAGGTAGAAATAGCTAGTAAATAATTAAATGTTACAACTTTTTATAGTGTCCATGTAAGACTTGCTGATTGCGAGCTAATTTATATTTGGACAGTGTCCATAATTTTTTGTCATGAAAAATGTGGTTGCTAACAAGCAGCTAAATGGGACTGCAGAAGATGCCTGGAACATTACACATCATCAAGCTGAACAAGTAAACTCATCTCATCTGCGCATTAGTCCGCTTTCAGAGCCTCACTGTGTTTATAATCACTCTCTTGCAAACTATACTAACTCAGACTTTCAGAGAAAGTGTTTTAAAATATAAATTAAAAGAGACTAAAAGTCACAAAATTACGGTTTAGTTCATTGATAGCTTATTTTCTGCAAAAATGCAAAGGTTAGTGGAAAAATCCTTTAGTGTTTACTTTCAAGTTGGCTTATATGAACACATCATCACTGCAGAAATTTTTGTCATTATTTCCTTGTGATGTACTGGTAACTAACTGATAAAGCATACTTTTGTATACAACTGTTAAACAAACAAAAAAGCTTTTTTAAACCAACGACATTCAGGTCAGCTGAATTTTTTTTAGCATCAGTGCTTTAGCATCAAAAAAAAAAAAAAAAAAAAGAATTCTGTGTTAATATTCTCCAGAGTAGGACCGTTTCAATTCGACAAGAGTTTTATGATACTTACCATTTGGAAATATTTTAATTGCAGTAAACCTAATTCTTTAATATTTGGAGGATAAGTGGGGGTTACCTTTTTACTAATAGATAAGATAATTGAGCACACCAAAAAAGCCTAATGGATCATATTATGCTTTGTCAGCTGTTATTGCATTCAAGTACTGTGGGCGTATCAATTAATGTGAATGCACTTGATGTGAACACAGTGCATGATGTTTGCAAATCAACTCTAATGATTCTCACTTCTTTGCCCTATTATTGTTATTATAACTTAAAGTAATTGATTTTTAAAAAGTAACACTGGCAAATTCATTTTAAATGCGCACTTATGGACTTTTCCAGCTAATTGAAATTCAATAATCTAACATACTGTATAAACCCTCTACGAAAAACAAAGAAAAGAGAAAACAAATAAACCAGGAAAGACTGGTTACTTTAGAAGAGATTTATCCAAGCCTGATAATGATTGCAGCATTACAGTAAATCAATAAAGCTGATGCGACTCCAGCTCAACAAAACAAATGTGTTTTTCCTTACATACAGTAAGAATGCTTAAGTCTCTCAGCAGCCTGGGCTTCAGTAAGAGTAGCTGTGTTTTTCTTCTTCTCTTTCTGCTGTAGGCTCTCCGTCCTGTTTCGATTATACAGATTATAGAGAAAAAAAGAGGCCAGGAGATGAGGGCTCTGGAGATGAGTTCTTCACTCCACAATTCAGCTGGTCACGTCGATTAAGATGTGAACTTTTAGAGTTCCAGCAGTTCACATTCAGCTCAGGGGGCCTTATCTGAAATTAAAAAACCCTCCCTTTTCCTTCCGCTTTGAAGTTTCTCCGAGCCACTCAAACAGTTTCAGTCAGAGGATTGGAAAGCTGAATGAAGACTTTGATTTCTGGAACTGGTTTTGGTCGTCGCTTTGAGTTAGGCACCGGATGATCTGACGAGGAGAAACACTGTTGCTTCAGCAGCATCACCTCTTTATTACTGTCCACAGCTTCAGCTATTGGTTGCATTAATAGCCACATGCTAGTTAAAGGAGGTAACTGTAGTTCACATGACAGAGTTGTATCTTAGTCAAGAAGTTGGATCTTCTTAGAATCCGGTCAGTCGTTCTTTTCCAGAAATGTTATATCACGTATGTTGTTGTACCAGTTACTGGTCAAAGGATAAATATATGCCAATGCATTCAGAATGCAAAGTTAACTTTTTGCTACTTGGTGAGAAACATTTGATTATTATATTATATTTATCACTAGCCACGAAACTGTAATTTATTTGGGATTTGATATATTATGCAATATTTTTCCAGTGAGTTAATTCAGCCACTGATCTGTTCTAATAAAGCTCCAACTGCAGAGTAATTATTTTATTTACTCACCAAAGCCAGTTTTTGCTTTTTGGCATACTTGAGCAAAAATCATGAGCTGCTAATAGCTAGTCTCAGATGACACTGGCTCAGAAACTGCCAATAGACAGTTTACAGGTAATCTGTTGCAGGCAGCTATCTATCTATCTATCTATCTATCTATCTATCTATCTATCTATCTATCTATCTATCTATCTATCTATCTATCT
>JAUMHP010000070.1:15096258-15108456 GCA_032361065.1 Enteromius trimaculatus
ATTTCCAAAAGGGGATCAGAGAAACTGCTCGCCATTGACAGAATGGTTCTCTCCACAGTTGATATCACGTACAAAGGAGACGGGAAGCAGATGTTGTGCTTATCGCTCATGCTCAAGTTTGGCCGTGGGCATTTAAATTTCCAGTGTGATGAGTATACGAGTGGCTTTTTTGCTCGTGCCTCATTCAGAGAATGGCACAAACAGAGGAGCATTTGAATATTTCATTCCCCTTCCCCCCACAATGGCACGCCATTTTTCTCTGTGCCCACTACGGATGTGTCACTTCAAATTACTCGTTCATTCTTCTATGTTCCTTTCTTCCTCCATATTCATGATCCTTTAGTTTCCACAGGATTCAAAAATGAAGGCACCGGAGGTTAATGTACTCCCTCTGTACACCATCACTGTTGAGGAGGTCCCATAAGATGTCTTTGTTTGGATCAGTAAATGTTTGAGAAGCAGCATTGTATTTCAGACTCTGGCGAAACTTGGAGTGCTCTGAAGTTGCAGTGCTCTGATGGAGTCACGTATCGAGGCCACGGTGGTTGTTTTAGAGCAGGTTGGCCTGTTCTATTAGTAGAAGGTGTTGTGGAGGTCGTCCTTGCTTTTGTGTGGGAAAGACGGACCCAATCCAAACAAGTGTCTTACATGTGCAGGCGTAATCAGAGAGCTGTGGGCGGACAAGGAGAAATCACTAGGTAGCCACTGTACAAGACTCTTTTGGCTCTCTAGATTGTATTTGTCTTTGCGTATGCAAGAATAAGAGATGGAGACGATTTGTTGGCTAATTATCTGATTTAAACCTGATGATCCTCAGTTTCCATGTGGATAATAATACAGATCATTTTTTTGCAGATGCTAGGACACATTTCTCAATACATAGGTCACTTTTGCAAAACTCTTCACGTAATTCTCCAAACCAACTTTCAGCTTGGCAAAGCAGTTCATTTCACATGCAAAATGCATTACAACTACCAAAACACTTTACTCGGCTCTCAAATAAACTCATTCTTCCAGAACACTAGCAAAGATTGACAGCCAACAAACACACTTTGTCACCCACAAAACAATTACCTAAAAAACACTAACAACATGTAGCAATACACAGTGTTTTATTTTGTAAAACAAGGACACATATCTGTTTATAATTGCAATAAATATTGTTTATAACTGCAAAATATGTTACTGGAATGAATCAGACATGATGCAGAATTGGTCAATATTTTATGTTGTGTATTTATTTATTTTTTTTGCACTAAGTAATTCCAAAATACAAGCATTTATATACACATCATCCACTGATACAGATACAATTGTAATGCTAATCTTTAAAAATTCTGCTGTCTTATTCAGAGACAGCGTTATTTGCATTATGTTATTGTTTTGAACATAAGTTGAACAGTTTTTAAAACAGTATGTAAACATGTGCTAAATGTCCTGTACGCACAAAGATTTTTGGCAGTTGTTGTGTCTGAGTGAGAAAAGAATTCATGAAATTTGAAAGATGTAGTCATTGAATGCATTTTGTGCCAAAACAAAGATAATTGATCCTCAGTTTAGCCCACATAGACTTCTGTTGTGCTCACTAGAGTTTTGCAAAAGTGACCTAAGTATTGAGAAATGTGTCCTAGCCTCTGTAACAAACTGTAAAACAGATGCTACACTGCAGTACAATGTTTTTTTTGGATTTATAGGTATTTTCCCAAGCCAATTAAATGGTTAGTTCTTGGTAGTTAACACTTCAAAAAGGAAAAGTATTTTCGAAATTGTCCATGCAGGTTGTGCATTATATCATACGTTTTCTGGATTCATTTAATAGCTTTGTGTGAAGAAAACACTCAAATTCAAGTCATTATTCACTGTTAATTTTACCCTCTGGTGAGCTATTAACCAATGCAACTGAATCATTCAGTAAGTTGATCTGAGTCAATGAGCTGAACCCAAGAATCACTTGGTCTAATTTGGGAACAAATAATTCAGATCTGTTTTCCAGTTCATTTCAAAGATCAGGCACAAGATTCTTTACAAATTATTACTTCTGTCCTATCTGTTTTTTGAATTATAATTGGCTTTGAATAATTGGCCAGTGTGTGATGCAATGCAATTGTAACTATGAGACTGAACAAAATATTGATCATATACTGTAACACTAAATTACAAGAGAAAACATAATGGTGTGGAGTGTAACATTCTGCTGTATTATTATTTTTTAATGCATTAGACAATATGACTGGTGGCATCCTATTTATGTAAATAAGGAGTGGATTTTCAGCGCTACACTGCAGTTTAGTGAAGTTGTGCAAATGTGGCAATACGGCAGCTATAGTTAGATCTATGACAGATTTTGTTGTAAGAAAAACAATTCAGGTTGCTCCAAGTGCATACTTGTGTAAATCATGTTATGCATGTAAAAAAAATGCACAAATGATGATGTGGGAGGGGCTTTTCTGCCCTATGCCTTTCTTGCATGTCATCCTGGTGTAAAACTGTGGTCAGTGTGCTCTAACTTGCAATTAACATCACCCCAGTGTTGGCTGCCTATCTGTCTCTCCATCTATTGCCTGCTGTCTGTCTGCTGCTGGTCTGCATTGGGCAGTGTCAGATTGCGTTGACGAACTGACTCAATGATGAGATGAGATCTGTTACATTGGGGTGGGGTTGAACCCCTCGCAGCATGGAGCACATAGCTAATCAAGAAACATGTTCTGACACAACAGTAACAATTAACCCTCATTAGGGGTAATACACTCTTCTCGGTCTAATCAGACACACATGCACTGATACAGATGTGTCACACACACACACACACACACACACAAAACAGGCTCAGTTGGTGGCATGTGTGTCTGACTTTGGTGCATTTCTAATTTGATCTCACAATATCCCACAATCCTTTGTGCACAGGCAACGATAATGCAGCCTTTAAATGGAATTGGAAATCAAAAATACATTTGAATGCATAACATGCTGCAATAATGCATTGATGTCTTGCAATAATACTGTAACAGGTGATGCAACAATAAGACATTAATTGCATTTAACAGCTTAAACTGCTGGCCTAGTGACCTCATAAATCTAAAAAGCCTAAACAGACATGTGGTGCTGGTCTAATCTGTTTAAATCAAGTGATAATATCTGTCATTCAAAGCTTGTTTGTGCCGTCTAACAGAAATAAAATGATTGCAGTCAACAAACACTATTTAAGAGGATTATGGCTCTAAATTCGTTCCAGCTGTCATCATCAAACACACAAAAACCTGAGCATCTACTAAAGCGAGAGAGATTTCCTTTCCAATATTTGCTATATCTCTCACATAATCTCTGTCACACAGCGCAAAGAGACATTAAACTATACAGCGGGACCATAAACAATGAACACGTGGTCTGTATGCTGCTCTGCAGTGTGGAAACACAGATGGGAGTACAGTATGCTTTTCTCTCTTGAGTTGCCCATGTGCTGAGGTCACAGCTGTGTCTCTGATGTGACCTGGCTAACGTACGCAACAAGAAAACCAATGCAAGAAACCTGCCAAGGGGACCGTTAGTGTGAAAGATTTATGAACCTTTATTTCCAGAGAAATCTGTAGGGTTACAGCATAGCTGTACATCGGCATTGGGGAAATTATTCCAACAACTTTTTGAGTAGGCAAGCTTCAGTTTTTAAGTACAAAAAGTAGTTAATAAATAAATAAATAGCTCATTTAGAATCATATTTAGTCAAAAGTGGCTTACAAATGACAATCATCACATGCAATTCTATTACCAACACGCAAACAATCCTATTTTTGGACCACAAACTAAAAAAAATACACACTTCAGTTAAATTGTGGCCATGTTGTAATAATTCCCTTGTTAAATATACAACCCAGTCACAATTTAACTAAAACCACAAAAACAAATCAATAAGATGTGAGAACAAATAATTATTTCATGTTTATGGTATCTATTTTTCTTCTGCAGGTCATGTGTGGGGTTTTGAAGAACAAATACTGTATAGAGAACAGAATCAATAAAAAAACTTAGTAAAAAACAAAAAAAACAGCAATTCACACTTTTTTTTTTTATTATTAAACAATAATAAAAAAAAGCACTCAAATTAAAAGATTTACTAGCATCAATGAAATTTTCCAACAATAATGTTAGTTAATTTTTAAATGCTAGTATTTTTAGTTAATCACTTCCCAACAATTCTGTATATGTGTTTGTGTTAGTTTTGGAGAAGGAAGTTATTTGGAAGTCAGCATTGAAGTGGGCTGCTGTGGCATGCCAAGAAACCCCGTAAAATTTTCATGGAGGTTCAATCATGCTGAGAGACGCAGTCATTACGGCTTGTTTTTAATTTCGTTATACCCATAAAAACTTTATGACAAAAAGATAGGAAGAGATACAATAACTTTTGCACAGAGTGGTCTGGGTTTGCCAGCCAAGAGAGGTCAAAGATGTTTCACGCTCTGTGCTGAATAAATAATTCATCAGACTTTCCCCTGCGTCACTTTGGGTAACATCACAAGTGCATTTACACTCCATATATAACAAGTCTTCTGCAAATGATCATCTGTTCTGATATCTGAATTCGGCCGTGCCGTGTCTGCAGGAGTGGAGGATGATATATTGTGAGCTGTAATTGGCACTTCAGTCAATGAAAGCTTTAGAGCAGGAGCCGAATTGACGTGGGCAATAAGAGGTGGGGTGGAAAAAAGTCCTCGCGCAACCCGCTCTTGATTAGCATGTGAATGATGCGTGGCGATCTGGTGCGAACCTGTTAGCAGCGATATGTCATCAGCCTTACCTCAATAGGAGGGCCCATGTGCAGTGAATGAAGCCCATCTGCTGCCCAGGCCTGTTTGGAAACCTTTCGTTTTGTGGAGCGGCGCAGGCACTTAGCACGCAGAATTTGGCTAATTGAATTCCTCCACAGTCTCAATTAGAAGGAAGAGTAATTAAAACAGATGTTTGTGCTTGTGTGTGCGCATATGTGGCGGGAACAACATTTATTCCCAAGGTGAAAACCGCATGCATCAAAATACATCTCAGCAGACGACCCAAATTTTTCTATTTCTCATTCCACCCTGTATCTCTTTCAGATACATGCATGCACTGCACACACAGGCAGCGAAGAACTCCAGATGTGCATGTTATTCTCAGGGGGGTCTAGGGCCACTTATCCTGTGACCCCCTGATCCCTATATGTCACAGAGCCGTTAGCTTTCCCATCAGCCCTTCTGTTATGGGGTGGCAAATGTCAGGCATGCATAAGGAGACAGAAAAACTATTGCTAGGAGGTGAAACGGCCCAGTCCAAACAGGTTCCGATTCATTCGTGCTACTTAAAAATGCTGTGCTCCTGTCTTTGCCTTCTGGGCCTTGCAGCCTGGCTTCTCTGATGGGGTCAAAAAGGAGTATACACAAGGAGCTTTGGAAAAATAGATGAAGGATTAAAGTGGAATGCTTAATAAGGATTCAGACCGGAGAGCCGACTCATTACACTTATCCTGATCGGTGATGTGGGAAGCAAAGAACAACAAAGCAAGCTGAAGGAATAGTTTGTCATCATTTACTCATCTTGTCATTCCAAACCTGTTTAACTTCATTAGATTTTAAGCTTTAAAATAGAAGAAGAAACACCATATTTTATGAGGTGGCTAATTTGTGCGACCTTACTCGTACGATTTTGTCCTCAGTGACGGGTAGATTTAGGGGCGGGGTAAGGTGTAGGTAATTTGTACAAATTCATACAAATTTGCATCTCATTAAATACATATGCTTTATCAAAAATCGTTTGAAAGTATACGATTGAGGACATACAAATTCATATGAATTAGCCACCTCTTAAAATATGCACACATAGACAGGAAATCGGGCTGGAACATCTCACCTCCCTCACGTAATCATTCAATTAGTGTTTCAACAGCGGAAAGTCATCATTAAAACAGCTTGTAAACAAAATGTGATGTAGTTTGTTATTTAAATGAAGTCTAGAGAAGAGGATTTTGCTAAATATTAAACTATATCATTATATTGTACTTTACCTGTTAGTGATGTCTTAATTATTTTATTTATGTTTAAGAAAATCTTTTATAAAAACAGGTTATGACAGCCACTCTGCACATGTTGCAATTTTATTTAGCAATTTAATTTTTGAGTGTTGTTTATTAAATGAAGGTAAAATAAATAGTAACAGGTTAAAAAATAACCTGTATAGTTATGTAAAACTTTAGTCTCCCTATAGTTTAGAGCAGAAGCTAAGGTAGATTTTTATCCCTAAGAGGTTTTTTTTTCCATTATAACAGAATTTATAACAAAAAAAAAGTAAACCATATAATTCAACAGAAGTCCAAAATTAGTTATTAGTAACAAATTAGTTACAAATTAGTTATTGTATTTTTTGGAACGCCAAGCTTTACTCAAACGGTTTAACCAAAGCTTGAATCCACATAGTGTTACATTGCATCCCATGTGCCGGTTTCCCATGTGCAGCTGTTCCTTTTTAGCTCTTTGTCACAGGGTTGTAACCTCCGCCGGTGGGCACCAGTCTTGGCTGTCAAGTCAGGTTAATTAACACAGTAGATGAGACAATTAAATCAATATGTGAGTGGCAGAAACAATTTTACTCCATGATTGAATATCAGAGGGGATGAATACAGCCCAGAGAATTTCTGTTTAATTGTGTTGGCTTAATTAATTTTCTTCCTTTTTTTTTTCAGTCATACGGAGTATCAGTCATACAGAGAAAGCAAGAAAGCAAGCAATGCCAAAATGGCCAGTTCGGAGCGGAGCAGACTTCATCTCTTAAATGCTTCTAATACCTTTTAAAATCTGTGAGATGGGCAACTCTCTCAATGATATAATTTCATCTTGTCTTCTATTGGCTGTTGTGTAGCTAATAGTAATTATATAAATCCATACCTCATTGGAATTGTTTGAAATCCTCTGCCTGAAGTGGATAAAAGGCTACAGAAGCCAGCGTTTCTGACAAAAGAGGATGAAGAAGATGTGCAGTGGGCTTCTAGTCATGCTTTTATTGCTCGTGATGGTTTGAGAATTACCAGACTTGGCTGCCTGTAAATGTCCTCTGGCCAATTTCTCAATGGGATGGACGTCAATGTCATTGCCTCAAAGCGTTATTCTCTCAGTCGGGCCCTGAACTTTTTAGAGCGATTATATGCTGTGCTTTGTTGAATCGGTCTGCTGATGTTCTGCCTAGCATTTCTCCTGCTCTGATTAAATGTGCAAAATTTGGGAGAAGTGCTTAAGCCATGAAAAGAATCCCATTTCCAGAGGCTGTTTGTTGAAGTAAATTTTGTGTGCAATGTGTGTCTGTGGACATTGTCGGTGTTTACATGTGTGTGTGTGTATGTGGCATTGTTTATGTACTTGTGTGGATTGCATTTGTGATTTTTAGTTCTTTGATGTGTTAATCAGGTCTAGTCCCTCTTAGGGGAGCATCCGGGTTCAAAGGGAATTAAATCCCTTTTTCGTAAGCGTTTATGTGTTTGTGTGTGTTTGTGAATACTTCATAAAACGACTCTAATTGTCAGGATGCCGTAGCACAGATGGGCCTGTTGTCGCGGAATTAATGTCGCCGGTTCAACCGTTGGATGAAATGTTTGCCAAATAAACTGAATAGAATTCCTCCAAGTCCAAATTTTGGTTTAATTACTATATCTTTTTTTCTAATTTATCATGCACGATGATACAATAACAAGCAAAACAAATATACTGACTTTTAATGACAATTTTTGAAATATCTATTTAATGCGTAACTGCCACAATTGAATCTCTTTAAATGATCTCTATTCTGGAGCTTATCTTAGCTAATATTGATATGCACCCGCTTTTCTTTTGCTCATAATCAGATGAAGCATCACAGAACAGTGAGGGCCACAGGAAACAGGTGCCCAGGTGTTCAAAATGAGATTGCAGTTTGTGCTTAGTTCTTAGCAGAACACTTGGTTCAGGATTAACACCCATATCTTTTCTTGTCAACAATGCAGTGTGGTCGATGCTGTAGTCGTGTTTGGCAAGCTGGATTAGACAAGGCCAGGTAAAACCAAGGGGTCCTCTATTTTGTAAATACTCTTAAAACTACTTTTTTTTTTTTTTTTTTTTTAATTTGTTTACTTATCAGAATATAGAACACAATAATGTATGATGAGCTGGTGGGTTAATGAATATTATTCATGTCGTCTGCATTCATTTGAACAGTAATTGATGAGCACTAACCAATGGGATAGCTGTTTTGGAGTAAGCTCCGCCGATTACTGAAAAAAACGGCAGTGTGTTCTGCTTTTTCTTTAAGGCTGAATAATTTTAAAAGTAAATTGTTTGACAGGAAAACAAAGAACATCATTCACATGTAGCGTGTCAATTCCTCGTGGTATATAAAACTCTCTCACTTTCTTTCTTTGCATGTGTGAGAAACACAGCTCTCTTAACCAGCCGACGATGGCTGCCTACACTAGAGGCTACGGGATGTCAAATATGCTGTGCATCCATTAATATCAATGAGATTAGCGCATTGTAAAGATGGCGAGTGAAACTCTCCAGAACTCAGAGGCTAAAGCATGTGAAAATATATCTGTACTAACCTTATTCTTAGCCTTTAACCCAAGTGAAATGTAACGATTTATTAGCCAGTGGAGACATTATTTAGTGTACGTTTTGATAATAACAAAGTTTCGGGAGGAGCGCTGAACGTCGGCTGGCGTCGCATCATCTTATCAATCGCCTTGTTACGAATACCCAATCAAATCCTTTCTACCCACTATAAATAACCTTGTTTCCCCTACATCCGCATCTTGCCTTTTGTGCACCCCTCCCCATCTCCTCCTTTCTCAGCTCCACGACTTCCTCTGGGGGGGCAGACAGAGATCGAGCCGGATGCTGAGCCCTTTCCCTCGCCTAGGGTTTAAACCACTAGGGTTCAGAGTCCGCCGTTCTCCCGGCTCGCTCCCCGGAAAGCATGCCAAATTTGCTATTATCCATTCTATTAATACGGAAGCGCGAACTCGTGAAGTCACCTAGCTCAAATTTTTGATGATTGATATCCATTTTTTCAGAAAATAAATCTTAATATGTAAACAATTGTGCAATGCATTTCTGATTATTTATTTAAAACAGATTCGATTAGATTATGCTAAAATGTCTGATTTGAACAAAGCTAGTCTAACCATGCATAGAGCAGTCAAACTAGAGAAGTGAACTTTCTCATTTAACTCAATGATAGTGATTAAAATACAAAACTAGAGAGAGCTTGCACTTATAAAGATGAGATTCATCAGTTGCAGTGACCTGGGCCTTGAGTATTAACACTGACCTTTTAAGTGAGAGACACCAACACCTTTTTATGATCTTGACTCCATCAAGTGGATGGAGTCAGAAGAGGATCCCACAATGCACCCTTTGCATATTCATGACTGCACAGATTTATTTATCACTCTCTGCAAACATGGCACAGTTCCAGAGAAACAAACATGCCAATGTGTGTGTGTTCGTGTGCATGCAAATATCTTTGGTGTATTGCAGTATCACACATGGACAGTTTCCAGAGCTTCGGAAGACAGAATTGACATCTCGGATGAGTTCACTGCTAGGTGGAGTGCAAGAGGCGCAAAACAAGGTGACCTTTTTCATTCTCCTCCACACACACTTTTCCAGATCTTGGCTCACTGCTCATTATAGAAGCGCTGTACCGCTCGCACCTGACAGTACTCAACAGACACAACGGATATTAACATGCACCCCAGCTTCTCTAACAGCTAAATGTCCACAAAGCTTTGGTCAGGGGTGTGTTAATGGCCACATTTACATGCATCCTTATACTGTGATTAAAGCAACGCTGCAATTTATTTGGAGCTCATAGAATACTGTGATTATGTTAACGTGGTTATGCTCAGTAACCATAATTGGCATACAATATGTGGACTCTTGCTGTTTTAATTGTTGTCTATAGGCTTGTATATGCTATATAATTATGCATGCATGTATAATCACATTTCCTCCAGTTTTCTCACAGTAGTGCATATTGCAGAGTCCTACGTGACTGCTTTATTCTTGATTTAGATTTATTTATTTTATTTTTTTTTTAGCAAAAATCAGATTGGTTGGTTGTTATTGAGCTGGACAATTAATTAAATTAATGTTTATAATAATAATAATAATAATAATTGTTTTTACCTTTTTTACCTTTACCATAGTCATCATTATAACCATTATTATTATTATTATCAATATAAACCTTTGGAATAAAAAAAATAAAATATTTATAAAAAAAAAAATATATATATATATATTATGATGATTAATACAATTATTATTATTATTGTTATTTAACATTATCTTTATCATCAACATGACAATCATCAATATAATCCTTCGGAGTCAGGAAACATTGTGGGCATTATAAAGTATTATTTATAATAAAAATTATTATTATTATTATTGACATTGTTATTTAACAGTAACTTTATCATAATCATAATCATTATTATTATCATCAATATAAACTTTCGAAGGTAAGAAACATTGTGGGCATAACACATTTTAATATTTAAATATTATTATTTAAAATGATCATCATCATTATTATAAGAACCAGCAGAGAACCATGCAGACAGACGACGTCTGTTGGTGTGGCTTTTCCAAGATAGAAGGCTGTTTTCTGACATGGGATGTACAAAGGAGAAAAAATAAAAGGAGAGACAGAGAGAGAGAACAGACCAACTGCAAGTTGATGGTCATTAGGGAGTGCCATTCACAAAAGGAATTTTGATACCTCCCTCCATCCAGGCCAGCGGTAATGGCTCTGAAATTGCATGGCAACAGCCGTGATTACAGTAGGAAACTGTTGCTCTTGTCAAGCACATACAAACAATCCTTCTCTCACAAAAAAAAAAAAAAAAACTTCCTAATGCCCTCTCTTGTTGTCATCGTCCTTTTTTTTGCAGAAGCAGTAAAACTCTCTGGCAGCAAACCTTTATCAACAGCAGCAGAGCTCTCATATGAATCAATAACATTGTGCTGACATGGACCTCGGCCATCAAACGAGATGACCTACTCATAAATGACCAGTTAAGCCAAACACTGTACCATTACGCCATATGCGTGTTCCATAAAGAAGCTAAACACCTCACTGGGGAACTAAAGTACACTTGCCAGGGTCCGTTCCCTGTTTGGCTGTAAAACATTTTCAAGGTGAGTCCATTCTGCTCGTCCATATGCAATGCTGGCAATTATACCTCTTCCATGCTGTTAATGTCTCACCAAGGTCTCGTAGAGGCAGCAGTCAGTAATGCGGAGCAGCTCGGCTGCTTGGTCATGCCCTGCACGTTAAACAGCACGACGCTGGCATCAGCTAAACTCAAGGCGACAACTCATGCGGCGGCTCCATCGAGGCAGACCCAAGCCTTTACACCACTGATCTCAGATCTGACGGTAGCATGTCGTGAGCATTCGTTCCAGAAGCGCCACTGACCCCGGAGCTCCCAAAACCCCTTCCATGCTCCCTTCAGCCTCCATTCCGCAAACTGCCTGTCTTCTCGCTATATTAACTATACCATTGGCTTTTCAGGAGGAAGAGAAAGGGCTCAAACCCTATTAGGTCCCGTTAAATTCATTTTCGTTTGACCACACATCGAGTGCCTCCCCTCAGGCAGTCACAGTGCTCTTTCTGCATATCTAATCAGCAGTCTTGTACCCCGTGCCCAGGCCTCAGCCCCGTCCGCAGCAAACACGCGACTTGCTAATGACGCTCCATTACAGGGCACAACCTCAAGCATGCGGACGCAACAATCTGCCTGACATTGCCATAAATCAACCCAAATGCCCTGCTCCCTCCCTTCTTTCCTTTTTATCCAGCCCGACGAACCACTCCTGACAGAATTTGGCCTTCAAAGCTGTTATGATTATTATAGATCCACAGTAATAAAAGTGCTGCCACCCAAACATTCCTCACCATTCCTCACAATTAGCCACACCCTGCAGGAAGCTGAGTTGGAATTAGAACAAGAAGAACATTTTTCTAATTCCATTCTTCCATCGAACTGTAAAGATGTCTATTTATCTCTACATCATATCATCTATCAATTCATCTGTTGTTCCATCCATCTATCTATCTATCTATCTATCTGTTGTTCCATCTGTCCATCCATCAATCCGTCTGTCTCTCTGTCGTACATCATAATGATCTATCTTTCTATCT
>JAUMHP010000070.1:15119656-15130343 GCA_032361065.1 Enteromius trimaculatus
GAACAGGGACATTTAGATGACTGTTCCAAGTAATTTGAACAGATATGGGTAGCGTATGGAAATAGTGTCACACTATTCTATTCTATTCTATTCTATTCTATTCTATTCTATTCTATTCTATTCTATGTTTATTATGTATTTATAATAATTTTAATTAAATCTCACAAGAGGTAAAATGCATCACACTTTTTTATTAAACCATCGCTCATCCAAATTCTAAAACTTGTTGATTCGGTGAGTGAAAATGTAACTGTTTGTGTGTCTGTGTGAACATTTCTAGTGTATATTAATTTAGGAAAAATTGTGTATGCCGTATGACAAAATTAAAATTGGTGTCATTTTGAATTTTGAATTTCACACATTTAATCAATTGAGAAAGTGAGTCTACATTTTAGAACATGCATATATAGAAGCCTGTTACTTTCTGCTACTAAAAGTAAAACTATAAAACGAGTTATCTTATACAATATTTACTTTTATTTCTCGCAAATGCCAATTTATATCTATTTTTTTATCACAATTGTTAGATATGTTTATGATATGTTTATATCTTACAATTCTGACTTAATTGTGACATACAAAATCACAATTCTGGAATTTGATATTTCTTTTTTTTTTTTCCTCACAATTGCGAGTTTATATCTTGCGATTCTGACTTCTGATTGTGAGATACAAAGTTGCAGTTACTTCGCAATTACTAATTCTCTGCTGGAAACAGGATTAAGTAGTTCAAATTATTATTATTATTTTTAAAACAAATCTTGTGAAAGACAATGAAATCTGTAACTACGGAAATTCTTTTGATTGCAATTCCATTCTTGTTCAAACTTAAAGTTCTGAAAACTTCAGAAAAATTTGGAAAATTCTGAATTTCTGTCTATATTTAAACATCTTGAATAAAGGACAGTAGCAACAAATCTTTGTGTCTATGTGACTTTGGAACTAAAGGAAAGCGGGACTGAGAATAGACAAATGCATTTACAGTGTCGCCATCCATTCAATGAAGGTAGCACAGAGGTTGATTGAGTGTCAGAGCTAGTGAAGGACGTTTAAAAGTCATCGCCTGAGTCCCTCTACACCTCAACCTCTGCCTGATGGGACTTAAGAAGTCATTTCAGAGTGCAATTCATGTTTGATGACTTTATTGATTTTCCTATACCATCTCCCTTCCTGCCCTCTTCCTCCCAGCGAGGGTCTCCGCAGAGTGAAATGTACCTACAGTTACAGCTTGCTGAAGCTTCAGTTCGCTGCCCCTAAATTACGGCCTTTCACGCTAAGAACGACACGAGATGAGAAAGGGAAAAATAAAGATTCAATTAACCCAAGTAAGAACTCGCAGTACAAGGAGAGGACGTTCTTGCACTGACGTCGCTGCTGCCCACACACTTTTCTTTGTGATTGATCGAGGACGCACTTTTGTATCACCAGGTGTTTTAACGGGTTTTGCGTGAGGGGGCCAGAGGCCGATGAACTGACAATCACTGACATAAGCATCTGACAGAAACACACGCTTTCCTTCCTGTGACAGTCCTGTGATCGTAACGGATTTCATTCGGAAGGTGAGGTATTATAACCTTGTCTGTTGGCCCAATTGTCAGCTTGCAGTCGCTGATGACAGTGATTGCACCCTCTCATCTTTCTTCTAAAGGGATGAGCCATTACATGCAATTTTTTATGGATGACAGCTAAATAGTGCCCTGTTATGCATACCTATTCACACACTTACACACACACACCGCATTTCCAACAGCTCCTGTTCATGTTCAATTAAACCCATAAGAGGCCATTCAGTGCAATGAGGCGGTGAGTCAGCCCTCCCACCGCCAATGTGTGCAGATCTACCATCAGGAGAAAGACACAAAGTAGGCGGACGAGACCACTGACCCCGAAGAGAGGCGAGTGAATCTTTTAGTGCCTTGCATTTCTGCTCAAATAAGCTTACTTTTCCATCATTCATGATGTAGGAACAAAATTATTGATCTTCTGCCTTCTAAACGTGATGATGGCCAAGTGCCCGATTGCTGTTGCGGGTCATTTTGTGAGGTGTGTAATAATAGAATATTTACTGTGTAGACATAGGAGAAGTGGCAGGGATCGGGAATATGTTTTATTAATGTGACAGATGTGGCACCACAGGTGGCCCACCATGACTGATTTGAGTGCAACTTCCTTTAGAAGTCCAGAAAAGGGGGTGTTTTTTTTTTTTTTTTTTTTTTACAGTAGTTCAATATAATTTGGCAATGGATGGAACTTAAACAGTTCCTCCACCAAAAATATATATTTTTTCATCAATCACCCCATGTTGTTCCAAACCTGTACAAAAGCTTTGTTCATCCTCTGAACATAATTTAAGATATTGTGGATGAAAATGGAGGCTTGTGACTGCCCCAAAAATACACTGTCAGCAGGGCCGGTCTGTGGCATAGGCAGTATAAGCAAATGCTAATGGTGCCGTACATTTAGGGGGCGCCAGAAATGAAGGAAGAAAAAAAGTGTCACTTTCACTTAAAACTACTGTAGTTGGTCTTATGACTTCAGAAAAGGTTAAGCCCACATCAATTTAACTGCATAACAAAGCCTACTAAGTAGTAGTACTGTAGCAATAATAATAATAATAATAATATTATATCCTACTTGCCTAAGACGCAAGATGTTCTTGCATTCCCATCAGCCAATCAGCACTGGCAATTACCTCTTGTACCCCTCTGTATGTCATGTTCTTATCATATGCAAATATTGCAAATTTGTAATCATGTTCTTCTAGCAGGTTCTGCGCCAGTAGAGCAGCTGCCATTGAAAGCAAAGGGAATGAAAACGGATCATTTTCTCCATTTATTATAGGCCTCCTTAGTTGGTTAGCACTGGATATGTTAAAACACCTGTTCAACACACCTGGTCCTTTTGTTCTGCAGACCACCAGGCTCATCATGTTCTAGTTGGCTCTCTTCAGTAGAGCTGTTGACTTCATGTCACCTGGTAAGTGAGTACACTGTTGGCTGACATTAGTTATCCATTTTAAATTGGGTTCAAACGATTGCACACACCTGGCCACTGTAGTAAACAATGCCAAATTTTTCTCATTTAAAAAAATTATCTGTAGCTTTTAAAGTGGCGGACAGAGATAAAGTTGTCAAGAGGCTGCTTAAGTGGTCTGATAGATCTGGGTGAGAATCCATTCTTGGGCTAAAGCAATTATATGGTATTGAGTATGGATTCCGCAGTTGTGGGAACAAATCTTGGGTCCCTTAGCTCAAGCGGCTACAAAAACATGACTCCATTGACAGGTATTGAAATTCAGCTACATATACTCATGAGTATAAAGTAAACGGTTTATTTCAGAACTGAGTACCCATGAGCAATGATGGCATGAATTCTCAATAGGGGTGGTATCACACTAGATTCATCAATGAAAACATTCCACATCCATTCGTCCTGATGCCTTCTAGCAAGATAATTTTTTCGTTATCCGTTTATTAAAGCTAGGATACACAACATGACTTTTGGACCGTTTTTGCACTGATTTACAGTCTGGACAGATTTGTTGTGTTCTGAAAAATGTGTGTTACGCCTAGTTTTTTTCACTGTAAACCGCCAACCCACCACATGCTTGTGAATTTCAGCTGTGATGGGTAACATAGTCACTCCTACTAGCGACTCTGGCAAGTTGAATGTAATGAATTTAATATAGTTCTTGACATTACAGTTTTTCCTCAGGCGCTTTGGTGCATTTCTCACAACAGTACTTACATTTGCACAACAGTAAATGCATTTCTCAAAACAATTAGTTATGTGTGCACATCAAAGTAGCAGTTTCTCATTCTTTCCAACAATTTCAAATGCTTTTGGACATGCATCAATTGCTTTCATACAACTCTCGGCTGTTTTATTACATTATCATTTGCTTATGTCATGTCAGTCAAAATTAACTAAACTTGTGTCTTCTGAATAGTCATTCCATATAAGACTAATAGTCCTCATTTCATTGCTTGAGTCATTACATACAAAAATGTTGAACTAGTTGTCAAAATTTGTCAGGTAAATTGGAAAAACAGTTTAAATCTTTTTTTTTTTTTTTGAAAATGTCTTCTAAATTGAATCATTTGCACAATGCTTTGAATACAGTAAATTATAACTGCAAAGAGCATATGCAGTAAAAATGTGAAACATACACATTCAGTGTCTTGTACTCAGATACCTCACTTCATGGTGAGCATAATTTCACCAAGTACAAGATGTTCCTGGATCAACATCCTTGTATAAATTTTGGGTAGGGGTAGGTTTAATGGTAAGGATTGGGATAGGTTTATATTTTTGGACAGTAATGTTGATCCAGGATCATGTCCTAATTGGCAAAATCATGGCGACCCTCACTACATACAGTAATGTCTAACTCTACTGTAGTTTTTAAATGGCTGTGCACATAGTATATAGTGCTGTCTTGAGCATTTTCAGGAAGTGTCACCAAAATCTGACTGTTTTGCACTGTAAAAAATGTACAGAGTAAACTGTCATAATGAAAACATGACAAAGCCATTTGACTATCTTGTTCATAAACAATGGTGTCAGGACTTTCCATTTTGACGACACTGACACTTTCTACACCGAGACTCGTTCTGATTTTTTTACATTCAGTGCATGTTACATATGTAACCTTCATTCCCCGATGGAGCGAACGGAAACGTTATGTCGTGACGACATACTTGGGAGCCCTGATTTGCTCTGAGAAAACGGCTATCAGAATTGGCTAGTGGAATTTGTATCCTGAGCCACTCCCCGCTGAATGGGTACAAATAGGGCAGCAGGTGCAACCACTCAACAGGTATTGCTGAGTTATGTCGTGACGACAGACTGGGGTCCATATGGAAAGCGCCACAACCTGAACCCCGTCACAACCAACAGCACTTCAAAAAATTTCGGGCAAGCTGAGTGTCAACTTTTCACTGTGCAAAGTCGTAACCTTCCCAACGCCCCAGCGCAAATTCGTTTGCCATGATACCCTCAGGAACTATTGATGAGTACATTGCCACCAGAGAAGTACATTGCCGCCAGAGAAACTGTTCGTTCCTGAGCTACAGATAGACTCTAGGGAAGGGATTTCGACCTTCAAGAGGACTGCTTCAGATCTTCCTATTTGTTGTTACAGTTTGGCGGAACGAAGGGGAAGCGAGCCTTCTGAGGAAGGGCGCTACTGAGACCACATCCTACCCGAAGGGAGGTAATATGTGGAAAACTAATATGGACTGACCCACGCCTGGTGAAGTGCAAGTACAAACTAAGTCTCTGGGTAAGGTTCCGCCAAAGGTGGAAAGGCACTAGACAGCAGAGACAGGCAGAGGGAAGACACGAGTTTATCGACAGGGAAACTTTACCGTGGAGTCATACATCACATGAGATTACCCGCAGGGAATCAGGCATGTGGACACCTAGCCCAGTACAGGGGCTGACCGACCGGGCAAGCTGAAACCTAAAACTGGGCCTGTCGTTAGACTGCTCTGCCCAGTCTGGTTGCAATGGCGCTGGAGGATGCTCAACCAGGTTCCGCAACCGGGGACATGACTGGGAGAATATAAGCGCTCGCATCCCCATGTGAGGGGGAATGGCGCTGCAAGCAGAACACCGGCCAGCGTCACCTAATTGTTTTGCAACAGCGAAGAAGAGACTGGCACAACCAGAAGGTTGTAATAATGTGCAAAGGTATTCAGTGTCGCTCAGCCCGCCAAATGTCGCCAAATGTCTGCCAGAGAGGCTCCGCGTGCCAATGCATGGGAGGGCGCTACACCCCTAGTGGAGTGAGCTCTTACACACAGGGGACACGGCTCGTCTTAGGTCTGGTATGCCAAAACAATGGCATCCACTATACAGTGGGCCAACCTCCGCTTGGAGAAAGCCTTCCCTTTCTGTTGACCTCTGTAACAGACAAAGAGGTTCACCACCTGATCCTTGAAGGGCGTGGTCAGAACCTTGGGCACGTATCCAGACCGGGGTCTCAGGACAACATGAGAGAAGGCCAGCTCTTCGCTTACCGAAAATGCTTGGAGGTCCCCAACCCTCTAGATGGAAGTGAGCACAGTCTTGAGCGCAATC
The DNA here is from genome assembly GCA_032361065.1 of Enteromius trimaculatus. Classification (NCBI taxonomy): domain Eukaryota; kingdom Metazoa; phylum Chordata; class Actinopteri; order Cypriniformes; family Cyprinidae; genus Enteromius; species Enteromius trimaculatus. The sequence goes on from JAUMHP010000070.1 coordinate 15,125,741, forward strand.
TTAAGAGACAGATATTTAAGCTCGACTGAGTCCAGTGGCTCAAAGGGACCACTCTGGAGGCCAGCCAGCACAACAGAGAGATCCCAGGAGGGTATCAGGGGCAACCTAGAAGGGTTCAACCTCCTGGCGTCCCCCAGGAACCTCACAACGAGATGCTTTCCTAGGGACCGGCCTTTCAAAGTGGAGGGCAACAGCCTGCGCTCTAACTTTACTTGCAGGAAGGTAAGCACTACTTGAATCGTGCATGATCGGGGGTCTTCTGCACGAGCAGAACACCAGCTAGCGAACAGACTCCACTTCAGGCATAAGCTTGCCTCGTAGAGAGGGCTCTGGCCTGAGTGATAGTGTCTACCACCGCCGGTGGTAGAGCACTTCAGTCTGCCGGTGCCACGGGGTGCCGTACCCCTGAAAGAGGAGGTCACTTCCCAGAGGTATGCGCCAGGGAGGAGCTGTTACTGAAGCCAGTCTCGTAGTGACTGACAGACAGAGAACAGCGATTAATAAGATAACGAGTAACATCAAGTTAACACCAATGATGTAATGTACATGCAGCTTGTCAATGTGAGAGAATCTCACTGGTGGTTTAGTTTTAATGGTAGCCTATATTTTTTCCAACATTTCATATTTATAATATAAAGAATGTGTTATGAAAGATTATGCCTGCATTTAATACAGTAAGGGGAAAAAAACCTTTTAAATAGGTCAAATTATTTGAGTGCAGTATTACTATAAAATTTGATTTCCCAATAAGAAAATTGTGGCCAGTGATACATTTTGAAAACCAGTTGCAAACAGTGGCTGGTGAGCAAAAAACTTAATGTCAAGCCCTGTCTATTATCTACATTATAAGTTAGAATTTTTTATTTCTAACCTTTGCATTTGTTTAAACATATAATATTAACATTAATATTCAGGAAACACATTTATTCCCTTTTTTTGGATGGGAAGGCTGAGGCAAAAGGCTGAGAACCACTTTTTCTGGGGGAGCCATATACCAGTTGGGACACTGTCATTGAGATCAATGGGAATGTTAACAGATTGCTTCTTCACACATTATAAGATCTCCAGATATTTTAGACCGTATTGGGCTGACGACTGGAGGGTCACTGTGACAATCCAATACCTCCATTATGCAATACAAGAAAGAAGAAGAAACCTCATGAATTTTCTCTACAGTTAATGCTTATGTTACTTGACATTACGAACAGAATACTATGATGTGCTCTCCGTTCTGTCTACAGAAGGTATTCCTTATGGCGACTGACCTTTAGGAAGTTAGGGCTACTGTCTCTTGGTTTCCCTAAGGACAAAAACAAGGTTATCACCGCTTTAATCTCTCTCTCACACCCTCCCTTGCTGTTTTCCTCTCTCTCTCTCTCACACTCACTTTCTTACTCTCTCTGTCTCATTGCTGTGTCTCATTCTTCCTCGCGGGGTGATGGGTCTTGTCACACTGTCCATGTTTGCTGGAGACAAAATGAAGAGAAATACGCACAAGTGAGACTAAGAACACACTGTTCCTCCTCTCGTTTCTCTCCAATGGAGAATTTCATTATTCTATGTCCATTCTCCCAGTTCCAGTATAGATCTTTATCAGGCAGGAAATGGTTTTGGGTGGGTGGGGTGTATTTATAGTTGGTGCTGGGTGAATGTTTTCCTCTGAGGAAATGCAGGACTCAGTGGAGCTGCGATATCACCTTAGCTGACACCGATTCTTATCGGACTGTCTCTCGTTGGCTCTCTCACTCTTGATCAGGCTCTGAGAGTCTTTAGACTTCAGATTTAAACCATATTTATCCACATTTCTGTCCTCTATCATTATGACTGATTTCAGACTATTGGTTTTTTGGAACGTGTCTCTTTATACACTTAAAATATTGCATTAAAATATATGCATGTGATTACAAACAGTTTTACAAATGAGTCACACAAACGGTTCTCTTTCTTTGTACATATGTATTGTACATAGCATCAAAAAGCCAGTTTCATTTTTGTGATCACAACATTTGGACATTTAAACACTGCTGTTTAAAATGTAGCATTGGATTCTTCTAATACATTGGTTCATTTGGACATTTGATTTAAATTATTTGCATCATAAAACAATTCATCAGTTAATTTCAGCATTTTATATAATCTTTTTTGTAGCTGAAGAAACAAACATGTCTACTAAATGTTCACTCTCTTATATTCAGCATAGGATTCATTCTCATGAAAATATCTAAATTGCGGCCAATGCTCTCAACCTCAAATGCAGAAATGTTAATTCATGCGTTTATGACCTCGAGGCTAGACTATTATAATGCTTTTTTGGGTAGTTATTCTGATAAATAGACTGCAGCTGGTTCAAAATGAAGCAGCTAGAGTCTTTACTAGAACTAGGAAGTATGAGCATATTAGCCCGGTTCTGTCAACACTGCGCTGGCTTCCTATCAAACATATCGGATTGATTTTAAAATCTTGTTAATTACTTATAAAGCCCTAAATGGCTTAGCTCCTCAGTGCTTGAGCAAGCTCTTATCACATTATAGTCCTCCACGTCTGCTGTGTTCTCAAAACTCTGGCCATCTGATAATACCTAGAATATCAAAATCTACTGCAGGTGGCAGATTTTTTTCCTATTTAGCCCCCAAACTTTGAAACAATTTACCTAATACTGTTCGGGAGGCAGACACACTCTATCAGTTTAAATCTAGATTAATCTGACGTGCTTAATATTGAAATGGAAATTAGGTGAAGATGAGGAGAACTGGCACTGACTAAGCCTGGTTTCACCCAAGGTTTTTTTTTTCTCCATTCTCTCATGGAATAGGGTTTTGGTTTCTTTTTGCACTGTCGCCTCTGGCTTGCTTCGTTGGGAGCACCTAATTTCTAGTGATTATTGTCTCTGCATTTGATAAATAAATAGTTTAATCTAGTTTAATATAGTTTAATCATTATACATTACCATCACTCTATTCTCTTATTTTACAATGTTCAATGCTTTGCTACAATCTGTATTATTAAAAGCGCTAAATAAATAAAAGTGATTGATTGATTGATGAACTGATTCATTTGGACTTGCTTCATAAAACAATTCACCAGTTAAGTTCATTAGCATTTTACACCATCTTTTTAGTTCAAACAAATCAACCAAACTGTCCATTCTTTCGTACAGCATTAAAATTCATTCATGGGATTTGATTCATTCAACAATTAATTTCATTGCACAATGAGTTTAAACTTAATTATTCTTCTGTTGTTTGTTTTCAACAGAGAAACCTGAATCAAATATTAATATTATAAATTACAAATATTAAAAAAATATTTACCAATCAATTTCATTATCCTTTTTGCATTATTATTTTTGTATAGAAAATAATACTCCATTTATTATAATACATCTATACACTAGTCTACATTTGAATTGTCCTTTGATTAACTTTTTTGTTCCACTATATTGTAACTTGATCATTGCCCCTTCCCTCCATCAAACATAATGGCAAAAAAATGTGAATGCTCTTACTACGGGTAATCATGACTTTACCTACTGTACCTGTGCAATAAAAAAACTTGCCACCTGTGCATCGGTTTGGAAGTCCTTTTGACGGCGGAGTTCTCTCAACAGGGTCTTGTTTTGTTTCTTCTTCTCACCTTATATTCCTCCGAGCATCTTTTCTTCGGTCGTGCCTCAGCCATTTTCCAAAAATAATATACTGTACAGTATTCAGCTAACCCATTCACGCTGTACAATCAACTCCGTGTATTATGTGCACATATATTAACCCACCTCTTCTTGCCGATTGGTTGGCCGTAGTTTGTTATTGCTTTGGTGCACATCCTCTGCTAATAGTGTTTGTTTTAGTATTGTATAGTCTGTGTTGTCTATCTTTTAATACATTAAGAGGGCAGACAGCAAGAAGATCAAGGGGTGATGCATACGGTTTCGAGCTAAAATCCTGCAACATCTCATAGAGCACCATTAACTGTAGTTCAACTACTTTAAATTATCAGTTGTTTGGACCACAGCTACCACAATACTGGCCAGTGGAAAATTATAGAGAAATAGAAAGGTCAAAACCACAAGATGAAGTCACAAACAGAGCAAGAGGTGCTCTCTTTTTGTTTGTGCACATGCCGATTTTGTCTGAAAAAACAGCCCATGCAGAGTTACAGTGAATCAGCCAGTGCCAATATCTATTTGTCTCCGTTCAATGGACCACAGAGATGGAGAGGATTCACTGCACACGAGCAGATGCAGTTCTTGTCAGCTGACGACTGGTGGCACTGCATTATCAGCCAAAAGCCTCGGGTAAGCCAACCTGTGTGCAGATAGACAACAAACACAGTGCTTACGAACATACTCGCACAGAAACACACACACACCAAATGATTAGTATGCAGGTGCACAAGCTCGCAGCCACAAATGTACACTGATAAACCAGTCCGATTCAATATAAAGAAACATGCAAGATGTTCCTTCTCAAATGGAGGCTGTATTAGAGCCACAGCAACAGCCTAGAGAGATTTCAGGCTTTTCAGGATTTCTGGGGTTATAATGCGGGACAGTGGGCTCACTGTGGAGCCAAGATCCGCAGGAGGTTATTTGTCTTCTGTTAACCCC
>JAUMHP010000070.1:15130443-15147324 GCA_032361065.1 Enteromius trimaculatus
AAAGAAACATGCAAGATGTTCCTTCTCAAATGGAGGCTGTATTAGAGCCACAGCAACAGCCTAGAGAGATTTCAGGCACTGGGGTTATAATGCGGGACAGTGGGCTCACTGTGGAGCCAAGATCCGCAGGAGGTTATTTGTCTTCTGTTAACCCCTTATGCGCCAGGACAGCTGCGTCTTGCTGAGAAATAAGATCTTAAAATGTTTGAATAAATCAAATTGACCTTGAAATTTGCTGATGCATTGAAAACGGCTCAGTGGGAGAACGGTGCATAAACAAAAATGATCATGGGGCCAACGCTCACGAACTGTGAAACGTCAATCAGGAAACGGTTGAGTTTTTGAAACTTTTTTGAATGCATGAATGAAAATGGGGCATTATAATTGCTTCTGATTATGCACCTTCGCGCAGGGAGGGCGTGCATGAGCGTACGATGGAAAGGTGAAAGAGCTTATAAATGTCACATTTGACAAGATTACTGGCGTATTACTCATTCCTTTACGCATCTGATAGACTCGTAGTATGCACACTTACAGCATAAATGAGCCAGATATAAATACATGGTATCAAATGTAGGCCTAGTATTGCATTGGTCTAGGAATGTTTGTGTTATTTCTTGCTGCCGTTAATAATCTTTTTACACACATAGTTAAAATAGCAGGAACAGATTTCAGGGTTAGAGCACCATAGCACCTACTATGACTATGGTTATGTACTATACAATACAAAAACAGTAATTAAATGTAATTACTGCACAGGAACAACTTTGACAATTTTCAAAGGACCAGCATATTTAAGAGTCATTTTATTCAAGAACATATCTTTGATATCAATATCAGTATGTTAGTTGTCTGTTTTTTTTGTGCACAGAATGTTTTATCCAAAGCATGCCAGAATAGGTTAGTCTGCTGCTTTGTCCAAAACTAGCATTTGTTGTAGATTTGTAGTCACATTTGAAGTAGAATCGCACAATTTGTTTCGGCAACACTTTATTTTACGGTTACACCTATTAGTTACTTATTAGCATGCATTTTACTAGAATATTCGCCATTTATTAGTAATTAAGCACATATTAATGCCATGCTCTGCATGACCTTATTCTACATCCCTAATCCTATCCAATACCTAAAATTAACAACTACCTTACTTAGTATTATAATAGCAGCAAATTAAGAATTTATTGAAAGAAAAGTCGTAGTTAATTGTTAACAAATGTTATTCTAAAGTGTTACGGTTGTTTCCCTGCATCAGACTGGACAAATAAATGTTGCCATCTGCAGGTGCAGTTCTTTCCTCAAGATTTCCTCTGTGACTTATTTAAAGTTGATTGGAATAGCAATAATTGAGTGTCTTCATACTTTTGGAATTAAAATATGTTTCCAAAACACGTTTCAGAACATTTAGTTCGTGGTGAAATGGGGAAATACTGAATGAATGTAACCTTTTCCCCACGTGCCACAACTGAATCAAATCAGGTTTAGCCTTCCAAACTGCTTCAGTGCTGGCTTTTTCTCTCCCTAGGGGCTGCGTGTGTATCATCTTCAAACAAACGGTTCACCTTTGTAAAAACACCGCGGCGTGCCTGCGGCCTCAAATCCTATTAAATCTCCCTCTCTCTTTCTCCAGCAAGCTGACAGGAGTGTGTGAATATGGAGAGAGTGGGAGTGGCAGCTGCATTCAACTCTTCCCCGGAGCGCTGCACATTTCTGGGGAGTGAAGGGTGTGGAGTCGAGGGAGGGGGGCGGTTATGTTTGGAAGAGACAATTAGCATAATCCTACCAAGCAGAGACTGGCGTGTCTGTTGTTTTCTTCAGTCTGGCTTATTTGGAGTCAAAGGTAATGTTTATTGGTATGCAGACTTCAAAAATGAGACACAAGGTCAAATGGTTAAAACTGTAGCTATTTAAATGTAATTTTATTATAGTATATTTATTTGTTTGTAATATAATGAAATGTAATACCATACATTATGTTTGTGTGTAAAAGATTTGATCGAAAACAGTAAAAATTACAGTATTATTGTGAAATAATAGTAGAATTAAAGACAACATATAAAATATTATAAGAACACTAGTATTTTGAGCTAAAAATGTTTTGTTTTTTTTGCTGTAGTGTGCCAGTTGGAATATAAGTTTACACTTCCAAACATATTTGCCATTGAGATTTTTGTTTGCACACAAAGTCTGTCAATAGCCAGTGATCCATACAGAGATCTGATCTAATCATCATCATGGAATGACATGAAGAAACAACAAATGGAGACAGACTCAATCCAGAAGAACAGTGGCAATTTCTTCAAGATGCTTTAAGAGACCTACCTGCAAAGCTACCTGAAAAACTATGTGCAAACGCACTGCTTAAATGCTATAAACGCAAAGGATGGTCACACCATCACCATGGTCAAACCAGTGCAAAATATTGCAATCAGAGAAGTAACCATGGCTCTTGTTTCGTACATCATAAATGACTTTCACTTCAGAGAGCACAGATGTGCACTAGTGTGAGACGCAAGAGGCAGGATTTATGCTACGGTATATGCGATTTATGCGTGTTTGTGCATGTTGGCGAATCCGAATGAACAATAAAATGGTGGTCTTGAGAAGTACATTAAACAACTCACACTTAGATTAGCCTACTTACTATGTTACATCAAAATAAGACTTCTTAAAACTCTCCCCGGATGAAAATAATAAATATATAAAACGGTATATGCTAGATATGTATGATTTGAAGCAGTTTTTTTTGCTGCTTCTACTTCTATTTGAAAGTATTTGTTAATACAAGCTGTACAAAAACAAATCAGTCACCATAAACCACAAATACCAACAAACACACAAAAATCTTTCTATATCCACATATCTACTGTATCTCTCTCGATATCTCCTTCTCTCTCTCTCTCTCTCTCTCTCTCTCTCTCTACTATATATATATCGTATATTGATATAGATAGATAGAAGGAAAAATGTTATTCTTGCACTGAGAAAAAGGTTTTATTGGCTACATCCCGGTTAAGTGAGGTCAGATTTAGGAGGCCAATGGCTGGGTGTGGGGCCTTAAGGGAGTCATTGAACACTACACTGAGTGTAAAGAACTCTTTATTAAACTCTCTGCTGAAATGCTTTTATTCAGAGATGAGAATCGATATCTCATCTCCTCAAAGACTTTAAAATGGTAAATAAATCAAAATACACAAAGCGTGGAGGGGAAACCTGCCAGAAATTAACAAAATGTTTACCGAGGGATTTGTTTTGATAGAGCATGACCTGTGCTGTTGTGTACAGTCATTAAATCTCGGATAAGGGTTCTGAATTATTAATCAATTATTTTGAGAGACTTGCATGAAAATGTGGCAATCTTTGTGTCAGAACAGGGGTTTTGTTTTAAGACGGGTGGGGGAAAAGTATTTTTAAAATCAATGATATTGTGTTTAAATGCATGTTTTTAAATGTCAGCCTTGAGTCATTTTGAGAAAAAAGAAAAACTTCACAAAGCTATTCATGAGCTGAGATTGGTTTCAATTATCAGCAAGTGAATGAAAAACTCCTTCATGAGGAACACAAACTATTATCTGCTTCAATTATCAGGAGGCAGAGAACATTTTTGGCAAATTATACTTTTTCAGCGGAACCATGTTTATTCAAATTTCCTGTTTATTCGCTTGCTTCGTATCTTGTGGCAACAGGTGAGCGCCATTTTTTGCCCATCAACCAGCATCCCAGAGGTTTTCAGCTGAGTATTTTTTTTTTCAGTTATGTATGGTGTCTTGATTGTGTATTGTTTTTGGTTGAAGGAGTCAGTTAGACCTCTGAGAGGGGTGAGTGAGTTACTGTTTCAGCTGCGATGTGTTGATGGAGTGCCGTAATTTGTATGCCTCTTTTCACAGCTTTTTTATTGCCATTGATTTTTGGTTGTCCCCTCTGCCAGTCCTCAAGGGAGATGTGGAAGCTGAGAAAATGTCTGTTTCCCAGTAAACAAAGGATTTTCTCTGTCCATAGAGAGAAGCAAAGAAAAACAAGGACTATGACATGACAGCGATACTTCAATGTAAAACCACAACCGGTGAATGTTCAAAGTAACACTTTACCCAAAGAAATATACATCATAATTTCCTTACTCTCACTTTATTACATTACTTTATTGCAAAACAAGAAAATTCTGTACGTCATTAAAATGTATTGCAACTGAAGCTTTGAAGCATCAAAAAGGGTGTAAAACTGTAAAATTATCCGTACAACTCATACACTATATTCCAAGTCTTCCGAAACAATACAGTCTTTTTGTTTAGTGACAAATTTGTTGTTATTTACTGATCATTTTCCCCTCTGGTAACCTGTTGTAGCACTGTAATTGGATCACTGAATCTGAAAGATTTTGGTAATTTAATAATAAAAGTTCAAAGGCTTTTAATTTCAGGCTTTTGGTGTCTTGGCAAATTGAGCAGTGTTCTCTTCTGAAACATAAGAGACAAATGTGAGATTACTGGAGCCTGTTCTTAGGGGGAAAAAAATCCCTGTTTGCTCTGCACTGTCCATATTTTGGATCCAAAAGTTGCAACATAATAAAACCACCAAAAAAAGATTCATATGACACGATATTCATAAATGCTTTTATGAGAAAAAATATTTACTGATAATCTTCCCTTCCAGTAAGCTGTTGACTGTGACTGGATCGAGTTGAGCTCAAGAATCAGGCGGAATGATTTTGAGAACAACAGTGTAAAATGATTCATTCAAAAGATTTGACTTTGTGGAAAGCTTTGGTTCCCACTCACTGTATAACTGTGTGGCAAATAATATGGGTTTGAAGTGATATGAAGCAGAGGAAATAAATGAAATTGTTCATTTTGGGTAAACAATGCCTTTAACAATTCACAGAAAGGCCGAAAAGTAAAGCAAACAAACTTTGCGATAAAAAAAGCTCATGAAATCCCAAAGGTGCAGGGTTTGTGGGAAGCTTTCACCATCTGACTTGTGTATCAGATTTATAAAGGAAGCTTCTCTGAGACTGCTTGTGTCTTCAGAGGGATAAGAGCTTAATTAACTTCATATCTGCCTTTTCTTATTGTCACTGCCATGCTCTTGCTCCCTGATACACACAATAACCTGGCGCTGTATGTGAGCAGACCTGCCAATGCTGCAAGTATGGAGAAAAGCACATCAGCACTGCAGCCATTCTGTGGACGGGATGCCGCAACCTCTTCCCGCACTTCTTTAAGAAGATCAATCCAGATTTTGTTTCTTAATGCGATTAACACTAATTTCTCCTACAGAATGTTAGCCAGCGCACAAATTCACATCCGGGAAAGTCACAACGCACATACTGTCAGTGCTTCCCCAGAGACTGAGATACAGTGTGAGGGGAAAAAAAGAGAGGGCAAGGGGGCAGGGTTGGAGTAAAATCTTCGGCTACATCAAACAGGGCGATGCTGAAGGGACTCTCACAGCCCATCAATCAGGTTATATTGCTTCGGCCTCACAGAAAACACGGTCCCTCCACGCCTCGACTTTCCACGCTCTATATGGCGCTCATTGTTCAGTTTGAGAGAGGGAGGAGTGCGCAAGCGAGAATCACTGTAATTAAAGCAGACCGGCTTTTAATTAAATCTTGTGTTGGTTAATTAGGAAAATTATCTTTAAAGCAAATTCCATCTTTACAGATGTTCTCGCTGTGCCTTTGCGAAGACGGTGAGCGAGTTAAGAGGTGGGGGTGCGGCAGATGGGGGTGCGATCTAAAGGCTGGTCCTCCATTGCTCAAATGTAATTTCTGCCCATTGTCCAGCATAGTGGATTTCATTAGGCTGAATTGAAAGTGTAATGCAATAAGGGACTGGCTGTTCTCAGGTCTCTGCTTTCCTGAGCCCTGGGGATGAGGAGGGGGGTCACTATTCTCATTGATTGACACACTTGGTCAAAGCCTCCAGCCAGAGCTAACTTCTCACGCACATGTTGCCAAATTGTATTTTTCCAGTGACCTTCATAAAGTCTTTGTTTCACAATTAAAAAGTTGTTTGCTAAAAAAAATGAAAATGAAAATTCTGCCATTAATGTTGTTCCAAACCCGCAATATCATGCAACTATAAACACAATGTGACAGAATTAATATCACAGCAAATCAACCTGGTGTGTGGGCGGTTTCTCTCTACACTTGCAACAAAATGGATATGTTTGTGATCTAATTTATAAATATGAAACATTTTTAATATCATGAAATGCACATATTGAGTGATTGATACCATCTTTTTCATGGACATCACTTCTCAGTTTTAACATGCCGTACATTTCCTTTAATTTAATTTTCAAGATCTGATCGATTTATTTTAAACTTTGAGTAAAGCACATAATGACCTACTTACTGTGATATAGTTTGACTGTGTTTGTTCTGTTATTAGTAGTAATAATCACCTGCTTCAGGTGATGCCTGAAATGCGTTTACTACACAGAGCCGTAGTTCTCTGGCAAGCTATGCAAAATAATCTCAGATGATATAATCGTACGTTTATGGAATCGAAGAAATCATTCTCAATAATGATAGCTTTCTGCATAGTTTCTGAGTGAACTATGGCTTTGTGTAGGACAGTAAATGCAGCTCCATCTGAAAGCATGTGACACCACACCACATTTAATAACATGTTTTTACGCCAAACTCATTTTATGACATCAACCAAGTGTGTTTGAAATTAATCCTTCTCTGAGCTAATGTGGCTTTTTGCACAGAATGAGACACACAATGCTCAAAAAAATAAAGGGAACACTAAATCTGCTTTTTATGGAATTTCGTAGTATCGTTGTCATGCCCTTGTCTGTGTTTGATGTCACTAGTTCTATATCTTTGGTTTCGTTTATGATTTCCTGTGTGTCCTTTTATGGCTTAGTTGAGTGATTAACCCGTCCCACCTGTGCTCCTGTCCGTAGTTTCCCCTTGTGTATATAAGCCTGTTGTGTTTTGTCTTGTACGGTGGATCCTTAAGCTTACTTTCTGGTCTATATGTATCTTTGTCCGTCTGCTTCATTAAAATCTTATGTTAATCGCAGTGCCGAGTCTTCGCCTTGTGCCTTACGCATACACCCTGTGACAGAACGATCCACCATTATCGCACAGAAGAGGATGATCACACCAGAGGAAATCCTTCATCGTCTCCTCAATAGGCTCACTCTCGCTCCGCACGAGCAATTGCCAGGAGGCCATCCTCCATTGCCCGGCTCAAGCCTTGCCATTCGGCAGAATCCGCTCCCAGGAGCGGCACTGTATGGAGGCAAATCAGCACCAGAACACCAATGAAATTCACAGTATGGATGCTACTCCCCAAAGGTGAAGTTCCAGAGTCTCAGCCGGGAGAGCCGATCCCAATCCCAGTTCCTGAGTCATGGCCAGGAGAGCCGATCCCAAGTCCAGCCCCCAGATTACGGCCAGGAGTGCCGATCCCTATCCAAGTTCCAGAATCTTGGCCGGGAGAGCCGATCCCGATCCCAGTTCCAGAGTCTTGGCCAGAAGAGTCTTCGCCTATGCGCCTTGAGCGCATACACCCCGTGACAATCGTGCTATTTTATCATTTTTTTTATCATGTCTAAATATGCTGCACAACGTGACATACATTCACATCAGTGTTAACTCAGTGGTAGGATTACACTCACCAGACACTGCATTTATTCGCAATCACAACAGTAAGTACATTATTCGCTTTAAAGTCTTAAACACTTCATATGTTTGCTGTCCAGTTGCGCTTTTCCAGTGCATAAACCTGAAGCGTGCACGCACTAAAAGCCTGTCAAATAGCGCCTAATTACTGAATATTTATCACATGTGATTGTGGTAATACTGCCAAAAACACACAGCATTAAACACAGTTACTTGTATCTAAAGTGAAAGTAAACAATCAAGAGAAAAATGTGCCAGTATATTAGATGGGCGCAGCTCTTAAAGGGACAGAACTAAACATGGCGCCGCTTGTCATTTAAGGGATAGTTCACTGTTCAACAGTAGCTGGTCCTCATTAAATTTAATACAATGTTCAACAGAAAAAAAGAAACTCATTCAGATAAAAATGAGCTGAGAGTGAGTAAATGATGTATGTGGTGTGTAAGTGTACAGTGTTTCACCGTTCATGTTTGTTAATTCAATAATGCTGAATACACCCACTCCTCATGAAAAATAAAAGCACTGTTTGTTTTATTCATATTATGTTTATTTGTAATGTGTATCTATTCGAATAACAAAGATAAAATTAAGATTTTTATCTTTGCTCATTTTGGCCTAAATATCTGCCCTTCTTTATGTTATACTCCGTTACCATGAAAAGCTTTGTTTTTATAAAAAAGGCTAATTAGTTTGTTTCTACTGCTCAGACAACTTGCAAAATAGTAAAATCAATGCTAAAGAATCAAGTAAAATTGTAATATGATATTTTTGCCATATCATGTATAATATTTTTGCAAAATAGTCTTAAAAAAAACAACTTGAAAAAGACTTGAATTGTGATTTCCCCAGAAAAAATTGTGAAATTATATTTTTTCCATATCGCCCACCCCTAACCTGCTTTATTGGGGGTGTCTTGCTAATTGCCTATAATTTTCACCTGTTGTCTATTCTATTTGCACAACCAGATGTGAAATTGATTTTCAATCAAATTCCTAAGTTTGATTTGACAGAAGTGTGATTGACTTGGAGTTACACTGTGTTGTTTAAGCGGTTCCTTTATTTTTTTGTGCAGTGTATTTCACATTCTAAGAAGTAATAAAGACCATCGTGATGCTATAAAAAGTTGATTAGCATTTCATTATTAGATATACTTTATTATAATGAAAATTATAATAAGAAGAACTTAGATCAATGGTATATTGCTGTTCCAGCTACGACGTCGTAAAAATAGATACAATTTCCACAACAACAACCATCAAAATTCTTAATTAATATGTGGTGTGGTGTGGCGTGTAATTAGAGTGACGTGGAAAAGAAGAAATAAAAATAAAGGCTTTTTTTTTCTTTGCACACAAAAATGTCAACACAAACAGGTCAGGTGATCTTGAGCAAAAAAAATGAACAAAAATGTAAGTAAGGTAATGGAAAATAAAACAAATTCATTACATTCATTTGTAGCAATTTTGATATTCCAAAATCTGAATTGTCATGCAAAACCACTTCCTATGTGATAAGCGATAAGATTTAACAGAGATTTTTCTGCCCAGAACCAACTCTCACATGTATCTTTTCAGCTTCAAAAGAGATTACTGCTCAGATTTGCCAAGACATCAAATGCCTATAATTAAAAGTCAACTTTTTAACTTTTAATTTCAATATTTCAATATGAATCCCGGCATTTATCATCTTTCCAAGACCAAATTATCTAGTCTATCATTTTCGCATTAATGTTATAGCTTTTTTAATTTCTCCTAATAGATCTAAAGGGAAACATCAGAGAGAACGTAATACGCTCAATAAGAATTCCAGCAGTTCTCATCAAGTAGAGTATCGTCTAAAGCACTTTGCTCTGGTTTTTCTCTTCAGATCCTTGCCATAATTTTAGCTGTGAAAATACCTAAAGAGTAAAGCACAAATGTGGTGCAAAACTGTCAAAAACCTGAAGAAAGAGCTAAGTAACCGTCAAAAAAGACTCTGGCGAGTAGGGGGATGAGTTATAGCGATGTGTATGTCTCAAATGTGGGTGCATGACACGTGGACTAGTCCATCTCTTTGTTCTTCACCTCCTCCACTGTGAAAAGCCATTACATAAACAGCCCACTTCTTTCCCACTTTGCATAGTTCACCATCTTGACACAAGAGCACTGCAGAGCCTTTAACCACATCCACAGAGTCTGCAGGGAGAGTCTGTCTGTATCTCCCATCTAATCTGTTTTCATGTACCGCTAAAGCTCACTTTATGGACATGTCTCTTTAGAGGGTGACAGTTAAATTACTGCATCTGTTAATGGCTCATCTCTTCTGATTTATATGTTGCCGGGGGAAAGAGTGTATCCAGGCAACCACAAAGCCTAGCAACAAAAGGTCAAAGCAGATACAAAAGAGTGACTCACTCATAAAAAACTGCAGCATCAATATTGTTGCTGAGACAATGAGTGGAGAAGCAAATGTTTTAAGAAAGAGGGAGGGCCGTGCACTGATAACAGAAATACCTGGCCGTTTGAAGCGCTAATCGACAGTTTGATAGCTAAGGTACAGTCTATGGATTTAACAGCTCACAAAATACATTATTCTGTGAATCGCTGAAAAAAAATGAAATAAAAATGGTGTAGAAATAACTTTAATCAGAAATTGCTAGTAAAATTCCCAATTAAACTACAAGGAATCAGAAAATTACAGTTATATTTCGGAGTAGACTGAATCTGTATTTTATGGTAATAATATTTGTTATTTATTTTAACTTCAGAAAATATTTTTTACAGTGTACACCTCACAGAGACCTTAGAATAATTAAATAGAATGAGCATTTACCTAATTATTGGTTGAGAAAAAAAAAAAAAGAAGAAAAAAAATGTATAGTTATGTGAAAGATCATTATTAATCAAAAAGTATTTGGAATGAGTCAAAGGTCAGAATTTGTCTTGTGTTTTGCATGATGTTCTAGCAACGCAAACAAAACTGACATGACCTATTGCACCTTCATCCATTCTTCTAAACCAAATGTCTTACATTAGCCTTTCAAATTCGACTCACTCCCCGCTTTTCATATTCCTCGCAAGACTTGGAATAATAGCTGTCAAATCAGTTAGCTTGGCATGTCTGACCTTTGTTTAGTTGTGTACTATCAGCAGGTATTGGTGTAGATTTAATTTAGACAAATCATTCAGACCGGCTCTGGCATACAATACAATGTGCTCACAAATTGGTACTTCATACTATTAAATTTTAATTAATTTTATGCATTGTAACACTCATAGTGAGGACTTTTGATCGGTTTCATCCATCCTTGCTCTATAAAAAAAATATTTAAAAAATCCAGCTTACGCCAAACGTCTGAAAGAATTAATTAATGGCATAAACTGCAAATAAATAAATACTTTTTTTTTTTTTAAATTGACTGATAGAATACATGCGTTTGAGTCTTACCGTGAATTTTAAATTAAACATACAGTTCAAACATCAGTCCAAGTGATCATGTTCAGTGGTACACTGGGGGATATTTATTAATTTGTTCCCTCTGCGCTTAATACATAATCTTCACTGCTGGTGATGGATGATAACCTCTCTGACTTCAGCTGTTTTTATTCAATATCCATTTTAACCTGCTGTGTCAAAAACACATGGAAATTCTAATGGAGTAACGACAGACCAAATCAAAGCAACATGCGGAGTGAAGAGAAGTGCAAGTCATGAAATGATTGGAATTGATTGTTGTTCATAACATGTTATTCATCAATTTGATGTAGCCATATGTAAAACAAGCATGAACATATCGAATTCCACTCGGATTCATGACCACCTACACCTGCTGTAAGAGCGGTGTTAAAACTTGACAAATGCTCATCACAAGCTAAATGTCAGAGAAAATACATGGTCAAGTGTTTGGAGACTTGGAACCGATTGATTTGTGTTTTTCTTTATTTCTCTATTCAGAGCCTAACTGCCTATGCGGCCTATTGGTGTCTAACGGACCCTTCCAGCGTTTTCCCCTCTGAAAGACCCTGGTCAGATATAAGAATTCTGATCAGTGGGTGATCGGCTCTCTGTGTTCCCGGGGGGGTCTTTGTTCACTGTAGCACATCTGAAATACCAATAGGTCTTCAGCCAACTGACGAAGAATAGATTTTTTTGAGAGATACCCTGCTGTCCTCATGAAAGATGCTTGGCCATTTTTGCAAGTATCAAAGAACCGCTCGCTCTGACAAGACAAATGCTGCAGACCTTTAGCAAAGCATGTTTTCACTGTCTCAGATACACCCCTGAGTGTCTTTTCACAGCAGAACCAGGCCAGCACTAGGTTATGAGCACAGCTATTTAATGTGTTTCTATTTACAGGTTTGTTTTGGCGAAGCCAACTGTTAAAGAGGATAGACTGTACGCTGTTGGAATACAAATGGATCTCTCAGCTTTGGACTTTAAAATTGCTGAGTGATACAGAACTAGTCACCTGTGTCACCATTAAGTGTAAGAAGAAATAAAACAGTAGTATTTAATGTTGTCCATGCATGATTTTGACAAGAAGTGTTGTCACTATACCAAAATGTATGGCTTCAATGCTATATTTCAAAGGTCTTAATAGCACTTTTCATACCAAGCTTATTATTTATTATAATTTTTAATGATAAAAAGACAATTTTAAGTAAATAATACATTATTTGTAGCCTTCAGATAATTGTATTTTTAATCACTTAAAAATAAAGTAAAGATTGTTTGCTAAATCAAGTGAAAATTAATAATAAAATGAAGAACAAAGAATTGCAAAATTACATTGCAGGTTTACTTTTTTGCATTTACTGATTATCACTATTATTCATTTTATGATAATGTTTTTTTTGTTGTTTTTTTTTTATTTGAGCTTGACATTTACATTTTTATTATAATGATAAATATGCATATACGATTCATAAAGCTTCAAAATAATAGCCACTATCCTCCAGCATTACCAAGCTTGGAAGAGCCAGGATACATTTTTTTTTAAAACTTCAATTTTGTTAGTCTGAAAGAAGACAGTCGTACAGTGCACGGCTTTGGGGGTGAGTAAATTGTCGGGTAATTTTTATTTTTGGATGAACTATTTCTTTAAAGTAAGTCATTTGGCTGAAATCTTTTACTCAGAATGTATAGTTTCTAATAAATAGCTACATTAATTAAAGGCTAAATCACTTACAAAATTTGACTGCATCTCATATAATTGTGGTTTCAGGTGTTTAAACTGAGGAACGTGGTCACTTATTCTTCACCGGTTTACCACCAATATCGCTATAATACACATGCTGGATAAACTGGATATCACTGATATATTCTTGCGGTCAGTCAGAGTCTTCATAACAAAAGTAAAGTTTTTGTTTTATTTCATTTCTGGTCCAGACTTAACCTTTTTCAAAATATCTCTACATCTTCAGAAGTGTAATATATTGTATGCTAACCTTTAAGATAAATTCTGCCATTTACACTGCACACAAATACCGGTTTTCTGTACATTCAAAATGACCTTTGAAATAAATGGCATACTCTACTATATGGTAATATTCACATGTTTTCTTCAAATGTGAGTTCCTTTTGTTTTCCTAAAAAAAATGAGTTTTGCACTCTTTTAAAGATGAGCATAATAAATGGGTTATGCTAAATGTGCCCATACTCATTTCAAATGCATTCAGTCTGGACCAAAGAATTTACATATGTCAGATACATATGAATTTACATGTGAATGGTGCAGCATTTTCATTACTAAATGCCACCAATTAGATTTATTCAGTTAATTGTCAAGTATTGAGCCTAAGAAAAATTAGATGGTAGAGGTACATCTGATTATCATTGATTTTGGTCTTGCTGACTGTTGTATCTCCCATCACTTCACATCTGAATGATGCTTATCCTATAATTTGGATCTCAGAAATACAACTTCAGTGTTGCTGTGCCAAACTCAAACTAGTGAGGCAGAAAGTTCACAAGAATAAGATTAATTTTTGAGTGTTGCACTACATTTAGCCATTAGTATTGTTTCGTTTGCAGATGAAAGGCAGTGCCATTAATTTGATTTGCGAGTTCTCAACACTTTAGACTGATTCTTCCTCACAGTTAAAATATCATTTATTGCTCATTTATGTTCCTGGTTCGGCTTCAGAGATCACATAGGAAGATAGTCACTAGGTAACAGCACGGCCCCAAAGAACGAGAATATTCCACATGAATTAAAAGACAGTAATTTCGAGAGGTGGATTAAAGAGAAAATTTGAGTCATTTAACTGAGTCCAGTCATGCATTCAGCGCCACTTTGCTCTGTTTCCATGTAGCGTAAGAATTGGTCAAGACTGGGAACTACGGCAAGTCAAGCACATAATAAAATAACATTCATTATTCATACAATTTCCGTTTAAAGAACTACAGCCCATTCTTGTGTGGATTTCTGCGGGAAAAGTATTTGCGCATTCATGTTCCTGACCTGATGCAATATCCGTTTACCTCTTCAATAAATCTTGTGCAACTTGGGCTTCTTGAGAGGCAGCAGTTTATTAAACCCCGTGATTGTTCCAAAATACACTCTTTCCAGAAAACTAAAGCCATATACTGCTGACTTCTGAGGACAGACAGTCCTTGCGTTGTCTGGATGATGCTGCTGCTATTTAAACCGATACGGTTTCAGCATATCCAATGTCCTAGGAAAGAGGACTTAACGTTTTTTAATTTCTCTTGACACATACAAATGCTCTCCTCAACCTTTTAATCTCCTGATAATTTGTAGAGAGCAACAAAGTAAAGAGGCTGTCGGAATAACTTACTGCGCATACAGTACTCTCAGTGTCATTGTGTTGAACTTATATGCAGCGAATAGTGAGAAAAGTAAAATCTCATATATTGGCTCTTTTCTTTTGATGGTGGATTATATAGATAAAATGCTCTGAAGCTTATTAAGGCCCATTCACAGCAAGCACAATAACTGTAACATAAAGATACATTTTAAAATGTTGTCCACACGCAGCATCAATAACGATAACAAGACAGAGGGATGGTATTATTGGAATCACTTTGACAGCAATTTTTTTTCAGCAGATGAATGATAAAAACATCAGAATTCTGCTTTAAAGACCTCTAGTGTTTAAAGTAGCAAGTGACTTAACTGCGGTGCACACTTATAATGAACAATACGTGACCCTGGACCATTAAACCAGTCATACGCAGAATGGGTATATTTGCAGCAATAGCCAAAAATACATTGCACGAGCCAAAAAATGTGCCATTTTTCTTTTAAGGCCAAAAATCATTAGGATATTAAGTAAAGATCATGTTCCTTGAATACAGTATATTTTGAAAATTCACTACTGTGAATACATCAAAACATAATTTTTGATTAGTTATATTAATGTATACGGCCATCACAAGCAATTAGCATTAATAAAACATTTTGTAGTGTCAGGTTTCCCTGCTTGTCTTATAATAAATGTTTGACCCGTATGTCAAAGTGATTCTTTCATTCAGTCTGCCTCGTTACAATAACAGGGTTAAAAGTTCTGTCTTTTGAGGCACTTCTTTCAATTCTCAGCACGTGCAGAGTTTCCTGCATGCATCCAGGCATTGTGAGGTTTAATTGGGAATTTTATGTCCCCTGCAGGTGATTTCAGGCATATTATTTCCTTCTCGCTGACACCTGCTGCCCACCAAGGTCATCCTCACAGGAAGCAGACACATGGGGAGAAACAACAGCAAATCACAATTAACCTAAATAATGAGCTTTCACAAGGCATAAGCATGAAAAAAATAGCGCCTCTTTGAACATAGTTCATTAAAACAAGGACTAGAAATGATGAAATTCAGGCAACAGCATATTATCTAATGCCTAAATAAACTTTGACTTTTGTTTTGCACAACTAAATCCAATTGCAGCTCCGAGTCTGATTTTTTTTCCCTCAGTGCATGTTGGAAAAGATTTCTTTGCTGACCTTTCCAGCTCCCTCAAAGCCTTGCTTGATCAAAATGCCCTTCAACAGTTTCCTGGGCGCCGGAGCTAATTGAATCTAAAAGACTACAAGTGAACCCGAGGCCGTGGTAATGAGAGCCGCTCAGACTGAGCACAAAGGCTCAAGAGAAACTAGTGGCCAATCTCTTGGTCAGCCTCCTTCCAAAGGAGAGAGAAAAGGGCGGCAGTTTGCTCTCTCTGATCACCAGCAAGAATTTCAAAGGGCATTCTGAGTCACCCTGGCCTAAAACACTGCACTGATGTTTGCCAGGAATTTATGCACTGACAAGGCTGAAAGGTTAGACTGACATTACATGCTAGCTCTGTAAGAGCCCCCCATAGTGAATATTTTTGCAATTCAACACACAGTGACGTCTGACCTTGTTAAACGCTCTGCATTTGTTATAATTGCAGCCACACTAAGGAAATTGACAGCCTTAAACCTCTGACTGTGGTCTCTGGCAAATCTGCTTAATTAAGCAGGATTGTGTGTTTTTTGGGGGTAACAGAATCATGTAAAAATGTACAAAAAAACCCAATAACAACAGTTTATCTAGTCTAATACATCAGCTTCTCTGATATTTAATTACCAAATTACAATTCTCAAAAATTTGTTTAAAACATTTTAAACTTAAACTGTCATTTCACAGTCTGTTTAGAGAACTTAACACACAGGCGTGTCCAATAACTGGCAACAACGTATACAAACACAACAAAGTTGGTTTTGCATATAATTTAAAATACTAGTGGCATAATGTACATTCCTAAATATACATTATCATATGAACAACCGATTAGTAAACACAAATCTACTTTTCAGAGCTGAAAGCTGCACACACTAGGACAAATGCATGTTTGATTCATTAAAACGAATTGACTCAGAGTCATTCATTCAGGAATCAGACTACACTGGTTGAGCTCATGAGAGTCGTTCATTATGTAACTGGGTTAGTCACTCTGTACACCAAGAAAGAATCTGTCAAAGCAGGACCCATTGTTCTGTGTTAATGGGATAGTATTATAAGTATTTTAGATTACATGTTGCATTTTGCGGTGTTTCAGAAACAGAAAAGCTACTCTTCATTTCTGTCAGGACACAATCCATTGTTTTATGGACTGCTTTGCATTTGTTTATTTCTGATCCACTAAAA
This sequence comes from Enteromius trimaculatus, assembly GCA_032361065.1. Classification (NCBI taxonomy): domain Eukaryota; kingdom Metazoa; phylum Chordata; class Actinopteri; order Cypriniformes; family Cyprinidae; genus Enteromius; species Enteromius trimaculatus. Next base: position 15,147,185 of record JAUMHP010000070.1, read on the forward strand.
AGCACATAAAAGTAATTTGTTCTGGAATTGGAATAAATTTGTGGTGTTATAGGATGTTTAGATGTCTAACAATCATGCAGAATTAGCAAAAGCCATATACCGTTCTGAATTGGGGGGGGGGGGGGGGGGGGGGGGGGGGG
>JAUMHP010000070.1:15171462-15192075 GCA_032361065.1 Enteromius trimaculatus
AATCAGTATAATCAAACACAGCTGGACTCAAATGAAGGTGTAGAACCATCTCAAGGATGTTCAGAAGAAATGGACAGAGTTAAATATATAAGGGTCACAGCAAAGGGTCTGAAAAACCTAGGACTGAGATGTTTCAGTTTTTCTTTTTTAAATGACATTACATCTGTAAAAATGTCAACAATTCTGTGTTTTTCTGTCAGTATGGGCTGCTGTGTGTACATTAATGACGAAAAAAAAAAAAGAACTTGAAATGAATCTATCGTTCTATCGTTTTTTCTATCTATCATTCTATCCATCTGTGTCTGTCTGTCTATGTATCTATCATCTTTGGACTCTAAAGCCAATGAAATGTCAAAAAGTTTCGCAGTCCCACAAATACGACATCTAAACCTTTATTATATAGATATACTTTTTTATTAGAAATATGACACATTCATTTTGTGCTCTGAAAACTGTACAATAACAAAGAAACCCCAGTGAACTTAAAAAAGGGAGTGTGAAAGGCAGGGAGAGGAGAAGGAGGGGTAGATGGTGGAGAATTCAGGCAAGTATGTATCATCTGGAGTGACAGTCAGTGATACCGAAATACACACCGTTACAGAACACTGATAAAGTCCAGTAACCCAATAAGATTTGGGGGGGGGGGGAGGTGGGAGGATCTCAGAATCGCAATGATATCTATAATAATGTTAACAATATTCCCCAAGCACAGTAAGAAAGATATTTATAGGCTAAAATTCATTTTGTAGAACTCTTCTGGAAATAATTACAATGCTGTACAACAGGACTCTGAGGAGTGAGTCTTGTGCTTTCTCTGTGTGCGACCACAACCTAACCAGAGAATAACACCCCTCTGCAGTTTCATATATAAGACTATTTATAATATATATATTTATATATTCGTATTCATCTCCGTTTTCTCTTTCAAACATGATTCTGCACGTATTCTGAGACTCAGCAGTTTGTTTCAGGTTTCTCAGCTCCAGTGATTCTGATGAAAACATCAAGCGAATAAAGATGTGTCGGTTCTCACAAACCCACCAGCTGGACCGCCGACCCGTTTCCGAGCTGAATCTTGCACCGATGTCGTTTCAGGCGGTGACCGACTGGCGAAGGATCCCGAGGTCGTTGCGGTGCATGGGACAGCACAGTGGCTAAGCAGTGGGCTGTACTGGCTCAGAAGGGTGTTTGAGACAGAATAACAGTCAAATGGCTTTGGGCAATCACGTCACCTCTTGTGCCCCAAGCGTACGCATGTGTTGTGTCACACTGATCAACAATGATGATAATAAGACTAATAATATTCAGGAAATAGATTTTGAATAACGTGTAGCTCACCTGATTCCTACCGGGCAGTTTGAAAGCTTTCTGTTCTAGCGCTACTCTTTTTTTCCAGAAATGTGACATGATTGCTAATATGTGTCGTGTGTGTGTATCCAGAGATGTAAGAAATTGAAGGCCACTCACTAAGGCTCATCTGCTCTTAGTCCTTCCCTTTAGTCACTCACAGCATTCAACTTGCCCAGTTCAGCCGTTCTTGGTAGCGCCAGCTCATTACCACAGCAACAGGCTCAGACCTGGATTTTCAAAAGTGTTATGATTCGCTTTGACATTAAGGAAAAGGCCATTCCAGGATTACAAAACAAAACAAAACAACACAAATAAAAATTGCACAGCCATGTTGCTTTCTTTCTCTTTCTTGCATACTGTTTGTCCGTACTCTCAAATCTCATTCCCTCTCTTTGTCCCTTTTCCCTGCGAGTAGAGTTTGTTCTGTTTCTCTGAACGCTCTGGGGGTCTCTCAGACCTCCGTCTGCAGGTCCATGATCTCTTGGCCCACCAGAGGGATGGTGGCGCTGGCCTTCTCCCATTCCACGGCTTGCATTTCTAGAGGAGAGGCCTGTAGGGGCTCCAGCTCCTTGCGCACCCATGATGGTGGTGAGTGGGTCTTCCTGATGCCCTCCCATGCCCGCTTGCTAGGGGTCTGCTGCTTGTCCTGCATTAACAAGAATAAGAATGTTTTAGGGCACTAGAAGTGCAATTGAACTATACTTGTTGAAGTACGGCCTAAGAGGCTATCGAGCTAGATGAAAATTAATATTATTATCAGGACATATTACATTATTATTATCATTAAAATATATAAGAAACTAATTTTATGTCTTTTGGACAGTTTAAAAATCATGTGATATTGAAGACTGGAGTAATGGATGCTGAAAACTACTTTTGTTGCATAAATAAATAGCATTTATAAAAATTTTATATTTGCATAGAAAATTTTAATTTGTAATAATATTTTGCAATGTTGTTGTTTTTACTCTATCTTCAATAAATACAGAATTGGTAAACATTAGAGGCTTTTTTTCCCTCAAAGAATCGTAGTTATTCTAAAATTTTAAATCATAGCATTTTTATCACTGACAAATAGAAAAGGAGGGGGAGTGATAAGTATATATTCGTACACTAAGATTGGTTTTATCGCTGCCTCCCGATGACACGCTCCATCTCTTCCCAGTCTTCCCATCCACTGGGGGAGAATCCCTGTCCTTCTCTGCATGTTGCAGCTTCCTGTTTAAGTCCTGGAACATGTCCTGGTGGCGCTTCCGTGTATGCATGATCTTCTGCAAGACAAAACCCGCATTTAAACCTTCGCAGAGAAGAATGAAACTGCACCGCACAAGACTGCTGTCATTTGTGGGAAGATTTACATTACACTGACCTCAAAGTCCAGTTCTGCATAGCGCGATTTTCGTCTCTAAAAGGGCAAATAAGAAAAGGATGTTATTGTGGGTCCCTTTAGAGTCGTCTTGTGGGGGAAAACAGCAAATGGGTCATTCCCAAAATATAGTGTCAAACATGTCCTTAGACTTATATAATATAATCATATAAAAGACAATTTCAATATGGTAGGCCTACATAATCAAATTGTATATTAATTGTTTACAAAAATATTGTTTTTCTTTTTTAAGTGCAAAACACTACATTTTAATTTTTAAACAATTATAATTTAATTAAAAATAACAAATCAAATAGTAATATAATTTCATAAATATAACACAATATAATAAAACCTTTTTCAGTTTAAATATTAGTGTAAAAATATAATTTAATATTAAATCGATATATTAAACAAAAGAACATTTAAAGCAACTAATATAAATTCATATCATTGGCAGAAGTTATTTTGACTTTGAAAATACAGAAACTAGATTTTGTCTTGCGATTAGTAGCAATGTCAAGATAATAAATTAATAAAAAGTAATAAATCCTTAATAAATAATATAGGGAAACTAACTAAATTTAAATTAAACACTGAGCATTGTGTAATATTGTAAAAGTCAATATTGTTTGAGAACAACCCAAATGCAATACGAGAAAAATCGATTCCAAAATTGTGGGCACTTAGGACAGATATTGTGAAAGCATTGTGCCGCTTTTATATCGCACGTTTCCGCCGAGCTTCTGGCATGAGAATACGGTAAACAGCTTGTGACCGAATGGCCTTTCTTTAGCCTGTCGAGAGCGTCTGAGGGCAGTCTGACATTCTGCCTGCGCTGTGCGTGGCTGCAGCTGTGCGCCCGCAATGCATTCTGGGAGCATGTTTGGCCTGAGGTGAGGAGGAATCACGCTTGTCATCTGCTCCCTTTTAAAGCACGAGCAAAATCTGACCTTTGCAGAGACTTTCTTTTCTAAGAGGGATAATTGCAAATGCAAAGAGGCATAATTTATGTAGCCTTCTTTCATTCCTCCCTTTTTGAAACGGCATAGTTTTTTATTCCATTAAGTGTTTCGACGCGTTTTTTATTGAAAGCGGGTGCTTGTACATTGCCTGATGTCAGTTGAAATGTAACTCTGAGCCACATAATGACAGTCCTCTATGCAGACACTCTCCACAAACATGCTTTTTTCACTCCGCACATAAATTAGGACACTCGCTCCCTTGTGGCAGATTTGACAAACATTGATGTGAATTCAAGGCCTTGTAGGCAGATGGGTCTACAGCAAGTTTCTTTGGACCAGAAACCAAAGTGTCCATCGGTTATTAGAAATAATCACAGCTGAGAAAAAAATAAATAAAATACAAGAGGAGGATGAAAAGACATCTTGATTCGAAAAAAAAGAGCAAGACCAGCATCAGCATCTGAGTTGTAAGATGCAAGCACATTTGTGCTGATAACCATTAAATGTTAATGAAAGCTGTTGTGTCACTGGAGTTCTGATTCATTTAGGCTGTGAATCTTTAAAATCAAACTGTGATGAGTGTTTTCATTATTTAGACAAAACGAAGTCAAGCATGTCTACAATGAGGAAACAGATCCAGTATGTGCAGCTTTGCAACCCTCTATAAACAGCTTAGCAAAGGATCGCCGATTTTTTTGTTAACTCTCCAGACCGTGCCATTTAATGTTTTTGTAAACAAAGCTAAAAATAATAAATGTTAATACTACAAAAAAATGGTTTTGAAAATGAAATTGACTTAGAAATTGATGGGAAATTTTTGAAATATTTACAAAGAAACACTGAATTAAATGCAATTTTCTTAAATTAAATAGATTTTCTTGAAAAATGTAATCCATTATTCTGGTTCATCTACAACTTTGAAAAATCATTTGTTCCAGTTTGCTAATCATACTACTAATCATACAAAATGAACCAAGGTCTGATGAGTTCTGGGCTTATGAATATTAATCAAATTGTCTGATTTGCTGAAATCAAAACGGGGATGGTAATACGTGAGCGCTAGCCAATGAGATTGCCGGTTGTGCATTAGCCTCACCCACTACTGAAGGAACTGGGAGTGGCTTCTGCTTAATTCCACACAAACTCATTTTGACAAGAAAATAACAAGGGGTTTATTTACACGTAGCACATTGTTTCATAGTGGTATATATATATATATTCATGTGAGAAAAAGAGCGTTCTTATCAAAACAACGTTTATATGATATCAAAAAAAGCACTATAAAGAAAGCAAGAGGAAAACCTCAGATGCTCATAATCTTTGTATACGTGAGTGAAAATATAACACCAAAGACAACAACTAGAACTTTAACGAAAACGATGCGTTTGCGATGTTTTTTACCACTATATTCAAACTATGACAATAATGACACAGTAGTAACAATAATGTTGGAGCTAATGTTTCTAGCTAATGATTGATTAAAACATTGACAGCCATTAAGAATTGATTCTGATTTAAAGAACTTGAGCACTTAAAGCAAGCAAATTAATAATTACAACTTTATCGTTGTTGTGGACACAAATATAGTTATTGTTATAGTCATCATTCTTGGTTCTCAATCATTGGCAAGTGAAATGCAAAATAATTGTTATTTTGATTATTATTATCCAGTGGCTAACAATATGCATAATTTAATCGTCTAGTTGCAAAACTGTGATTGATTTATGCAGAGGGTTGCATTGTTTGATCCCATGATTATCATCGTTTCTTACCTCTAAAGAGCTCATAGACAGTGTTGAGACAGTCTCACTCTTAGACATCATTCCGGAGTTCCCAGAATCCCCTTGCTCACACGTGTTTGTCATCTGGGACTCGCTGGAGATGTTCTGCACTGTCTGAACCGGGGAGTCCCTCTCTGAGCAGGAAACGCTGACTCGGTCGGTGGGCAGGCTCTTCAACCCGAAGCCTGGCACGGGATCGGTGCCAGCGGGGTTGGCAAGGTGGATGAGCCTGGTCTGGGGTAACTGTTCGATGCTGATGTTGTACTTGGTTGCTTGGTCATCTTTGCTGCCCTTTGTGGGCCTAAGGGTGTTGTTGTTGTTGGGCAGGAGCACGTAACCCTGTCCCGACCCACCTCCTCCTCCTTCGGGACCTCCGCTGTCTCCCGGGGCTCCATCCAGTTGCTTGAAGAGCTCACCGTCACAGATGTAAATAGATTTGGCTCCGGGTAGCTCGGTACTGACCCCGGCAATTCCGCCTTTGTCGCGGCGCATGGTGAGAGTGTGGCTGGCGTAGTCAGCGACGTTTTGAAGGTGGACCTTTGCCATGCTGGCAGGAAGGGTGTTGAAGTTGGAGCCTTTCTGTACTGTGATCTGCTGTGAAGCTACCTTCTCTTCACCTTGTTGGGAGGAACGCTTTAGGGTGCCTGCAAATCAGAAGGGAAAAAGGCTTACTAAGTGATAAAAGATCTCAGCAGAGAAAATTCATGCTGATTTGATAAAGCGGTGCTACATTTTGCTGCTCTTGTATCAGCTCAAATTATGAAGTAATTCATTTAAATAAAACTTTGCTGAATCATAAGAATAATACGGTATACGCTCTAAAATGGTATAGAACATACTAAAAACCAAATTCTATATTCTGTAATAATCTGTTCCATTTTCAATGTTCAATTGCATTTTAGTCATTAAACAGCATTTCTAATCAATTAAATTTAATCAATCCTTTGCAAATGAAATCACATAAAAATAGAAAACTGTTTCTAAAATGTTGCACAGCACACATTTACTGCATATATTAAAGTCAAATAAAAAATGACTTGATTATGACATTATTAACAATATTAATAATAATAATATTAATTAAAAATCAAAACATTGATTTTTGATGATGATTGTTATTTTGACTTTGAGATTTTACTACACAATAGTAATATATTTATTATATAATAATTTCTTAACCAAATTTTTTCTCTATTTGGCAGATTGCCATGAAGACCTGAGGTTTTTTTGTGATTGTTTTACATTTTAACATAAAATTGATCATTTGTCATAACGCATCAGAATTTATAAGGCCCTAATGATTGGAGACTTGGACCTTATAGAAAAGCAATTGCATGAGCTAAAAAGTTGAAAGGGTAGACTGTAAAACTGTGATGAAACAAATAGCATATTTTAACTTATAACAGACAAGTGCTAAAGATTGTTTTGATGTGTTTCAGAAAAAAAAGGAGTTGTCAAAGATGGGATCATAAAGTGCAAATACACGAAAGAATCTATCTCTATTCTTATTCTGATTTTCCCATGAGTACTGGCAAGCAAATTATACATTATGTGAATTATCAGGCATTAATTGTACATTATTTAATTTATATATAATTAAACATTATTTAAAATTCTAGCAAATTATACATTATATGAATTATCAGGCGATAATTGGCTACATTACAAAAGGTCAGTGGAAAACAGGAGCAAGCAAAGCTGTGAAATTGTTTGAAATTTGAGGGTCGCATTATGCTTTGCACAATAATCCAGCCAAGAATTTAACTTTTGCTTTAGCAAGACGTGAAAATGTCTTTAGAGCAACTAACTGAAAGCTGATTGAAGGCTTAATTTTTAGTCCTTCACACTTCAAAAAAGCAAAAAATATCACATCACAAGTCTCCATTTCCAGATGCTAGCTTGATATGTCGTCTTGACAAATAATCAGAATCCCATTTCCGATAGTTATCAGAGAAGAAAGCTGCTATCTGATAATGAAATGTCGTGAGGGACTTAATTAGGACAGGCCGGCAGTTCTGAGGCACGGCAGGGGAACAGACAAGTCTATTTATCTGCATTTTGCTTCACGCCAGCTACAGATCGTGTTCTGAATCTCCTTGAAGAAAATGCATTATGTGGCCTGTAAAATGATACTTGTCTTGTCTTAACCTCTCAGAGGGATGTCACAACATCTTTAAGTGACCGAAGCATATGTTTTGAGAGACTCACCTGACCGACAAGCCATGTCCACATCCTTTTCAAAGTCGGTCTGAAAAAAAAAATAAAAAAATAAAAAACAATGAGAATAATTGTATGCTTTATGTGTAACAGTACAGAAATTTAGTTGAAATTCACCATCAGCTGAGCATGGCCGTTCTGGAAAGATCCACCAGAGTCACCGTTTCCATCCTCTTGACGGTCAACAACACGGCACTTTACTGCCTCTTGTACCTAATTGAAAAAAAAACATGTCTAACTATGTAATCTGCATCTATAATAAGAAAGTCTACCAATTTGAAACCAGGTATAAGACAGGTTCTCTCACCTCTCTGCGTAGGATGCAGTGCACCATCACGATAACGAAGCCCTCGAGGGAGTCAAAGACGGCAAAAAGGATCTGAAACAAGGCTGAACGGCGGTCAGTGATGGCCAGGACCGCCGACATCCAAGTGAGTGCCAGCAGTGGCAGTACAACGCACGAGCTCCACAGCGACGCCCTACAGGACAGGAGTAAAATTACTGTGACTGCTCATATCACAACTGCCACACAAAATGACAAAGAGGGCAAAACTAAAGGATAAGACTCTCTTTCAGAGTGACTTTAGTTGATATTTGGAAGTTTCTTACAGAACTAATTACTTATTATATTGATTTCTTGGAAGTCTGAGGAGTGTTTTACAAATATGAATGTGTTATTGCACTAAAGAGCATTAATATATGAATACACAAATCAATACGGTGTTCAATATGAGCTAGACTTGCCCTTTTTGTTGATTATACTCGGAGCAATATCAATATACCGGTACCCAAAACATGTAGGTTCAATCACAGTTCAAAATATGTGAACAGGTGCAACAGGTAAAAATAAGCCAAAAGAAGCAATTAAAAAAAAGAGCAATGGACTATAAAAAAAGAGGAAGACAAATGAGAGAATGAATGATGAAGGAATGTAGACATTTGAGTGGTCTTTAGTGAAGAACTCTCCCCTGATCATGGATTTGGAGGAAGGGTCAGCATGCTCAGCAAGTCCTACTGTATATCGCACTATTCTTACCATTTTATTCCTGCCTTTAATTTGTTAATATTTAATTATTTATCTGCTCAAGTTTACTACATTTTCATCTATTTAATGCACCAACAAACACACACTCTGCCAATCACACATACACACACGTCAGGGATGCTCATATAAAAACAAAAAAGTGCAGTGGCTATGCTGTTGTGGGAAATAATGAAAATATCTATATTATTTTAAATGCAGTATGGATTTACAATAAAACAGATACAAGGACCCCATAAAGATATGTACATGATTTATCATGTATCATGTTTATCAAGTACTCAGTCCTATTAAGCTTTCATTTGACATTCTGTACACAAGCACTGCTAACCGCAAATGTAGTCAACCTTATACACCAATACACGTACTGTATGCAAACACATCTCATTGACCTTTAAATCTACTCCTCTGCTGAGTTACAGTATGTTTACAAATTGCTGCAATTCACCAGCAAATTAAATACATGTATATGAATTGATATTGTAGGATGCAAGATTTTAACCTCTCTTATTGTGTCATAGCTTCATACTTGCAAACATTACTAAACGGGTGGTTTACTTTATCACACATTGCGGAGTGAAACACTCGGCCAGTACCAGCAACAGGCTAATGACAGAGACCTGATAAATATGGCTCATTGCAGCCTCAGTTAGAGAAGCCATTCTTGACATAGCTGCTATTAATAGCTCTTACAAAAACATGTCTCATGGCAACCGTAGTTTCCACCAAAATACCACAGAGTTCAAGCAACATACCATACAGTTACTGTCACTACAGAATATTTGGCCACCACTGTCTTCACATGAGAAACACAGAAAAAAAGGAAAATGCAGAGAGATGCAGAAATTCCAGTAACATTGTAAACCTACAACATAAAAATATATCTATATATATACATATATTGAAGTTGAAAGTAAAACAAAGATAACTGGGGGACATTTTATTGTTAAGAACATACTATTTAAAATATCTGATATACACTGTATAGTATGTAATATGATTCTGAAAATTGAAATTGAATGAACATTCATTTGAATTATATTGCTGTGTATAAATGTGCTGAAATTTGCATGTATATATAACCAGCATTTTTTTTATTACATGTACAGTATAGTATTATAGTGTATCATTTTGAATATTTTAATAATTTTGTTACGTAATTTTGTCAATTTAATTGAGTTTTTATTTCCATTTCATTTGGATTCAGTTTTAGATTTGGTCATTTTAACTTATTTCATCATTAGTTGCCAAGACATAGATTATATATTGATCTTTCACTAACCCAGTAACTAGTAGACCTTTCTTAGAACTAAAACTATGCTACTCTGACAGAAATTGTGGTTACCATGGTAATCTCTAGCAAGGAACTGTCTGGTCAGACACGCTTGCACACTCACACAAACATACACAGCAGGGCTTCAGGATGAGCTTCTATTGCATCTGCATGATTTAGCACTGCGACAACATTAAAGCTCTGACTCTGCTGATCACTTTTGACATAACAGCTAAGGAGCAATAGCAGGGTGAGGGAAATGAACGGGGGAGAAATCAAGAAAAAGAAGGGTGAGGTAAGAAATATGCAGAAAGAAAGGAAAACAGAACCGAAGGCAGAGCATCAAAGAGTTGGTAAATAATTAGCGGGACTAACATGGCGTTACTGGTAGCTGTGGTGGAAACGTCAGCCGACGAGATAACTCCGCACTTGGCACATTTGAGCGTCATATTGTACAGTGGCACTGTCATCTGACTGCAAAGTCAAATCAACACACTGAAATACACATGTACGCTGACATTTAACCACACATACGCTCTGGCACACACACACAGAGACACATAAATCTATATCCACACACAACTAGCGGCCACAGAATCCCCTTTCAGCTCTCACTCAGGGCAAATCTCTGTCAAGGCTTTGGGAAGAGTGCGGGAATAATGGAAAAGATGCCGTCATGTTAATTTCGTATCTAAATAGGCCTGATTGAACATGTGGAACAAACAGCTAGCGAGAAAAAAAAACCCTGTATATGCAGTGCATGTATGTATAGATTACCATCATTTATTTCCACTGACAGTCTATGTAAAATGCTACATGGTAAGATTTTGATTCTGTCATATCAATGACGTCAAAATATTCTTTTGCATTAGTATGCCATATGGAATTTGCTTGATTTAGGCTGCGAGCAGTTTATCCGTCCTACTCTGCATCTGTCTTTGGGCCCTGGAGAGAGACATGGGAACTCGAAAAAAACTGGCTGAAAAACATACACACAAACATTCATGCGTGTTGACAGCCGGAGATCGTGCATTCAGACTCGAGCTAAATCATGGTCATTTTAGGGGACACGTTAAAGTCATCCACAGCCATAACTGTCAATATCGAACTCTGCATATGAATGTGTGTGGCTTGTTTTGTTTTAATAAACTGCAGCACAAAATCATGTTTTACAGCATACAACCGTTTTCAGGATTTTCTAAATAAGCCTCTACAGAGGATCTGTATCGTTTAACATAGTTCAAAATGTTAGTCAAAATACAGTTAAAGGAGTAAAACGGTTAAAACATTAATTAAGTTACTGTCTTCTATGTTCTTATATTTTTTAACATAAGATTTATTTCTGTAATGGCAAAGCTAAACTATCCGCAGCAATTACCCCAGACTTCAGAAACCATTCTAAAATAATTATTTGGCGCACAAGAAACATTTCTTATCATTACAGTTGAAATTGATGTGCTGCTTAATATTTTTGTAGAAAATAAATCCTACGGCAAATAAAAGCTTTGAAAAATAAAAATAAAAAATACTCCTTCCAAATTTTTGAACTGGTAGTGTATATAATACTCTTACACAAAAAATAGCCACCTGCAAAAAAACAATTAAAGCCGTCAGCTTGGCATGGCTGCCCAAACGGATAGGAAGTTGATTCTGCTACTGGCAGACATGTAGATTAAACCCCACATAAGAAATTCAATTCCAAGCAAAATGCCAATGTGACCAATAAAACCTCACTAGAGGCAGTGATATTAAAAAGCAATCAGCATTTTTTGAATTACATGCTAGTCCTCGTGGAGGGACTTGATAAGACCGAGCTGATACGATCCTTTAGCAAATATTGAAACAAACTTTCTCATTTGTTGTACCCTCCATTTTTGAAACATTTCATCGTCCAGGTAATAAAGCATTGCATAAAGTCTTGATGAGAGCCACAGCGATTTGTCAAAATGCACTTTGATACTCTTAAACTGAAAGATAGAAAATGCCAGCATTTACAGGTGAACAGAGACTTTCCAAAGTGCTACTCCTTCGCTAAGTGTAATTAACAGCGGCACTTATTAATTAGGCTGATGAAAAATGCTGTGTTTAAGAACAAGGGCAAGGGAGGGAGGAAAAAGGAATTAAAAAAAAAAAAAATCCTCCCTCTAAATCAAATTCACCCTTCCCATCTCTATCAGCACCAAGCAACGGCAGCCAGCCTCGAGTTAATCGGTCTCTGCAGAGAACGCAATGCGGCTGGAATATACTCAAGCAAACATGTTGATAAAAGTTTTGGATTTTTTTTAAAATGTTTTGTGTTATTACTTAAGCACAAACAGAACTTCTTAGAAAATGTCCAGACAATGAAATCCACATACAATTATTCTTTTGCACACTCCCAAACACACACACACACACACATACACACACATACTCACAAACTAATTTACAGATTCCCACAAGAATCAGAAAACTGAATCTAAAGCTATTCTAAATGTAAATATAGAGTCTAAAGCACATTTAATCTAACAGCATGCTTCCATAATAATTATTTAGAAAATTGACAGTCCTAAAAGCCCATTATGATGGCATCAGGCAAACTGTGTATTGTGGGAGAGGCTAAATTAGAGGGTGAACGGACCTGCATCTCAGCCAATCAGTGTCGGGTGGGCGGGGCAGAGAGGAGAGCCCTGAGTGTGAGCGAGGGGATGCTGTGGTAACTCTGATACAATGTTTCAAAGAGCACAAAAAACAAACACAGTCGATCAGAGAGATCATAGCAGAGGCAAACATAACATAGTTGAAATGAAATATTCATAATAATAATCTAAAAACACAAAGGAAAGATACGGACAAGGGAAAGAAAACAGTTGGATGCAAAAACGATGCCAGTAAGGGCACGCGTCAGCCTGCAGGCAGTGGAGCACAGCCCAGAAAAGGAAACACAGACAGTCAATCATGAGTCATAACATGAGTAATATTCGTCTTCTCGGTAATAAATCTCAGGCCGTGTTTCCGCTCTGAAGCCTGATTGGTAGAAGGCATGTGAATCTTGGAAGATTAACAATTCCAGTGTGTAATTGATGGTCCATGGCACGGAGATGTACAGCGTGTGATTGTCAAACCCTTATAATGAGGTCCATAATAACAATTCTCGGTTCATACTTCAGCTTCAATGACATTTAACTCACACGACTGAAAACTTGTCAAAATCAATGGATATAAAATGAGAAATTCGCTCAGCCTGAGTGCTATCGATCAGACGCATGAAGCTGACGTGTTATGTCAGATTTCCTTTGCCGGCTCCTTTGCGAATGCCCCTCAAATAAACATTTCACACACAGAAACATGGCACACAGCTTTGTATCAAGATGCACAGCGAACACCTAAAAATCAAGAGAAGCTGGAGAAATGATTAAGCGACACATGGCAAATCACCAACGGAAACGTAAAAGAAATGCAATGAGTGAGCAGAAACGTCATCTTGCTTTTGACAGGACCAATAACCAGTCCTTCGCGATCTCTTCCCCTCTCTTTTGATGGTTTTGCTCATTTTGATGACAATTTATCTGTAAACCTCAAGGAATAATTACTGAAAACACTCAAATTAGTATTCCATTTAAAGGACATCAAGGTAATTTTTAAGAATATTATTTTAAGAAAGAAAGTTTTTGTAGTGCTTCTAATTCATTCATGATGATACGTGCTCTACTGGAGAGGGGAGAGATGTTATGAAAGGTCTGGCCAATGAATCTCTTTCTCAGAGCTGGTTAGAGGTCAGCCAATGAGATGAATGAGTGCTGTGAGGCATACCCGGCCCTCTCCTTGAGTTTCATATCAGTTATGCCATCTTTAGACACCAGTTTGTTAAAAACCAGAATCCCGATAACCATGTTAACCTGGTGAAGAGAGAGGAGAAAGGTAAACACATGTGCATATTAAGATCCAACCCAGTCTCACAATGAAAACATGGCCCTATTGTCTCCAATGTGACTTATATTTCTATAAAGGCTCATTTAACTTGTGGTTTTGCGTCCATTTTAATATGCTGTAACAGTATTGTCAATAAAAATATTGGAATATTCAAGCTACTTCTGCAATAGGATTATGATAATGCCAATATTTCTAGAGTCAATTTCCAAACGATTTTGAATAAGTTTTGACACTACAGCAAATACTAATACTAAATATAAAGTAATATTAATATAAAATGTAAAAAAATGTACAGAATCTTCAAAACAATTAAAAAAAACAAGCTACCGAGAGATGTTTTGATACAGATGTTTAAACAGAAAAATTGCAGTAGTGATGAGACTGTATAAAAAATACAGACTTATATTGTCTGAGAAAATGAAACCTGTTATTGAATAAAATAGATATCGCTGTAATCCATCTTAATGTAGTCTAAGCCCAGATCTCGTTTAATTAATCTGCAGCGGTGTAATGACTATTATGTCCAAACTTGGCACGCTTAGCATACGCGGTGTTTAAACAGATCTACTGAAACACGTGTTTGCTGGATATTACGTTATGGAGTTATGAAATCTGGAGCTGTCTGCATTCTCATTCATAAGAGCTTGTGGTGTATTTTATTGTAAAATTCTATGTTCTATTTAAAAAACTATGTTTGGGTGCAGTGATGCTAGCAACATTAAACATTGAGTCTGGAAATGAGGGACAGAAGATTTCTGTGAATAAATCAAAGAGAGAGAGAAATTGTACCAAGACGACAGCAGCAGCTGGTCCCACAAACGCGTACAACAATCCGCCTTCCAGAGATAGCCAGCAACTAACACGAAACACAAAGAAAGAGGAGAGACGGAAGAAAGAAGAGGGATAAAGAGTCATTGATGAGGTTGTCTGATAATGTGGCTGCCATTAATAGTTTTTAACATTTTAAGTGTTCAGGGACTGACCACTAGGAATTACTGTACTGTATATAGGCAAAAACAGACGACTGATCAACTTCATCATAATCATACTTACTAGTTAACAGTGCCATATCCCTTTGCCTTGGTAAATCCAACAGAAATTGCTACAACCAGAGCAGGTAAACCTATAGGAAAAGGGAACAGAAATAATTGGAAAGTAGTTGAGTACTTTGATTAAATTCAGTTTAATTTCTTCCAAGATTTTAGATTAAAACACATTGTACCTTACAATGCTGCTAAAACCAAGTGAAATTTTACATCAGCCACCCAGAGTTGGGTAATTTTTTCCAGAAGAAACAGATTGTAAATGAAGATACAAGTTTAGAAGATACAAGACAAGCCTCACCCCAACCAAGGCAGAGAAAACGTTTGCGTATGATGCGGTTTCTAAGACGGCCGGTCACGGCCATGTAAGACTGCCATGCCTCCGTGAGAACCCAACAGAAAGAGGACAGAAAAAAGAAGTGCAGAAATGCTGCCACAAGAGTACAAACAACCTAAGAGCAAGAAAATAGTAAAAGAGAAAGAAAAAGAGTCCATCCATCAAAGGTAAGGATGGAAAGTAAAAAGGAGAACAGAAGAAGATTAGGTATGTTTTGTTGTACATCAAGGGTTTCATCAGTTTATTTGTGTTGGTTTGGTCATACCTTGTTCCGTGTCTGAGTTTGTCCGATAAGTATGAGTGCATTGGAGGAGATGATGGACAGACAAAAGTTGATGAGGATGACAGAGCGTTCTGAGCGGATGTACCTAAAGAAAAACAACACGGAAACACTGAGCCAATACATCTGAATAGCTGAATGCTTGCTATCAACCAGCCACCATGCTTTCAATAGATGGACACATAAATGGAACCTGAACTGATGTACAATTTCTAGAGGCAACCAAGATGTGACACTGACCAAGTGAAAGCATCTGTACAGATCATTGAAGCACAAGATGCGAAGGAGGAAATAGCATGGTGAAATAAAAAAAAAAAAAAAAAAGAAAAGAAAAGAAAAAGAAAAAATAAATTTGTGCAAACTTTCAATGATTTCAAATATATTTTGTATGAAAAAAAAAATAGGATTCATCAGTGCAATCAAAATTATAAGCAAAGATCCCTATGTGCTTTATATACAGATTCAATGTTGCATTAACTGATCAAAAATTGTAAAAACAGGAATACTAGTTAATATTATTACAATTTAAAATTACTGCTCTCCATTAAGAAATATTTAAAATGTAATTTATTACTGTGTAGTGAAGCCTAATTTTCAGCAGCCATTACTATAGGCTTCAGTGTCACATAATCCTTCAGAAATCTTTCTGATATGCTTATTTGGTGCTCAAAAATATATATAATTTACAATGCTGGAAACAGCAATGTTGCTTAATAATTCTGTGAAAACGTGATTCCTTTTAATGATTAATGATTCCTTACTTGAAAATTAATTCTTTTTAACAACAAACGTGTTTTTTACTGTCAATTTTGATCAATCAATGCATAAAAACACCTTTGTTTGAATATTTAAAAAAATGACTAAATTAAAAAAAAATTTACAATGACCATGGACAAGGCTGTTGGTAGTTATTGGAACTGACACTAGACAGAATGACCACTGTTCTGAATAAGCCAATTATTGGCATTAATTGTCCTCAGCATCTCAAAGCTTTTCACACAAATACATGTCGCTGTCCATGGTGCTGAAACCCCTATTGCTCCCCATCAAGTAAGTTTCGGTTACTGGTGAACAGCCAGATTGTGTTTCATCAGCAGAAGATCTTGCTTACCTCCAAACAGACACATAGATGATGATGAGGAGGAGCAGGGTGAGGGACGAGACCCCGCAGCCCACGATCAGAGTCACAGATGGAAGCTGGGTCTTATCCATGTTCTGTCAACACAAGAAATAGACTCAGTTAGCTCTCACAGATGCAGCACGCTAGCCGATTCTGTGTAGAAAAGAGCTGGTGAGAGTGGGGCTCCGGCTAAGGAAAAAGGTGATATGAAGGTCACTCAGTAAAGAGCTGATACTGAGGACTGAGATATCCAGAGGGCACAGCAGAGAGCTATAGCATAACAACCTATGACTGTTTCTAATGACATCGAGATTGCCGGAATAGCTAAATGCCTGATGCTGTGAATTACTCATAAAGTGATTGTGAACCTTAAGCCTCAAATATAACACATTTGCAGGCTTGCGCAACCATTGTCTTGGTTGCCATGGAGATGTGGTGGAGAAACAGCGGCCACTGCAGTGGTGTACGCAGCATTAACTGTACCATAGGTGTGAGTAGCGCATGCCTGTGTGTTTGTGAATATCTGCATCCATTGCCTAAGACTTATGCTATACAATGAATATCTAGAAATACCATCGGTTAAACATTGTAGATAAAGGTACAGCACATTTAAGGATGCATATGGGTGATGCATAAGTGTGCCCTTCTCACCTTAAGTTAAAAAACACACAGACTTGCACTTACACACAAAGATAATTGGTTTGAGTTTATAGCCTGTCTTGTCTCCAGGTTTAATGTGCGCACAGGGCCAAGTTAATTAAATCCCTCTGATTAATCTGCACTGCAGTGTGGTCCCCACTGACCATCAAGAAAGAAATGCATCCTCTGAGACTAAGTTTGTCTTCTCCTGGCCAATCAAACACTTGACTAAGCTTAAACTGTAGAAGACAGGCTAGTACTCAGAACAACCGCTATCGAACCAAGGGAATTATTTAGTCCATCAGCACAGACAGTGAGCCATAACAAGTTGGGAACGAAAAATATCAACTATCAAGCCTGTCAATTTTGAAACGTTTGACCTGGACAGTAGGCAAAAGAAGGCTTAGAAAGTCACAATGAAGTCAGTTCTGGAAAGTTGGTGCGCTTCAGTTCATTTGCATGAAATCCGTTCATAATTTAAGGGTTGTACTTTAAGATTTAAGAGGAAATTTGGCAACATTTAAAACAAAATGTTTAGGCGTCTGATAGCCAGTGTTCGTAAATATAAATGTTGTATTTCTGATGCAAAAATAACTAAATGATCATTAGACTACAATAATAAAAACTACATTAAAATATGCATTAGTAGATATCCATATGGCTCTGCATCTCAGCATTCATACATAAGGGCATTAAGTTTGATCAGCAGCTTTCGCACTTCTCAATAGCTAATATATCCCCTCCATCCCTAGCTCCTCCTCTCGTCCAGTCTTGATGCCTTCTGATTCTCCTTTAACTCAATTTCTAAAATGTAATCTAATATTAATTATATCTGCGATACATTTATGTTTCTTTTATTCTGTTTACCCTAAAGAGGGTTACTGCTGCTCTCTTGCTCAGAACAGAAACATACTTCCAATCTAAACAATATGATAACTGTCAATCATCTTTGACGATAGTGAGTCCTTAGAGGAATGAGTAAATAAATATAACCAAGCCACAATATTCTTGAAAATGCAGTTATTTAAAAAAAAAAAAAAAACTATAAGCTAAACAATACATTCAATTGGTACTAAGGACAGCACTCTATTAATATTTTAAAACTTGCCAAACTGTACGAAAATTAAGTAGGACTACACAAACATAAATCACAGATTTGCAAAGGTAATCCTAAATCTTTTACAGGTGACATGCAAGCAAAAAGACGATGGCCTACCTCTGAAGAATGCACTAACATCTCAACACAGTGTGCGGTTTCTTTCTCTCGCCATCTTCACTGACCCATATTTGGGAATGATGTATTCAGAGCTTCATCCAAGTACAACTGCAGCGTAACTGCATTTCTACAAGCTTTAGCTCATAAATATTCCGTCTGGGCAAAACCACAGCAATATTCTCATATCAAACTGCTTATAAAGCGTAAGACAATCTGACCCATGTAAACCAGAGCCTGGTTCAAAGCTGGAAACATCTGTAGAAATACTGGAGCGCGATAAAAATAGCTGCAGTGTGCTATCTCCCCCTTATTTCTTTTTTTTCCTCTTTCCATGTGCACTGCAGCTGACTGTATATTCAGACTCAGAATGGGAGGGCAAGAGAGGAAGGGAAGTGTTTCTCTGGCTCTTTATCATTCTGAAGCTGTAGGATGCTAGTTGCCAGCGGAGGGGCCGTTGGATGGGCCATTTTGAGGTGGCAAGTGGAGCTGCAGGAATAATTAGTGGCATAGCAGTGGGGGTCTGGAGCGAGATGGCTAGAGAAAGAGAGAGACAGACAGGGAGTGGAGCCAAGGGGAGGAGCGGTCCTCCCTTCTGCTGGCACACGGCTACACAAATGAAATCCCCACAATATGCTTCCCACGAGGCATGGAACGAGCTAACTGCGACACTCCCGTATTCCGCGTCCATCTGACCAGGTAGAGCGGGACATAAGGCGAGCGTTTAACATACAGCTAAAGCTCTCTGGATCACCACGAGGAGACATGCGGATCATGCTGTCTTCACACACACATCTCTAAACTCAAATAGCAGCACATATGCACACAGGAGGTCTCTGAAACAAAGATAGAAATGTGTAAAATACATACTGGCTATCCAAAAAACATAAATGTACTGTAACATCAGCCTTGATCAGCATGTAATAAATATAACCCTGTTTACTTTAATGCACTTTCCTGGTTTTATTGTGAACGATCAATCAGTGCACATCGTTACAAGTAAAAATAGTTTGTCTTTTTGATCTCTAATCAAAACGTAGCTCCTCTTAAATTACTTTCCTTTTCTGGGCCGAGGGAACAATTGAGTGAAGCAGCAGCAGCCTACATTTTTCCCTTGAATATCCTGTTTAAATTGGAATTTTACCTTACCATGCAGTAACGTATATGATGGAAACGTTCATCAACTGTTAATTGAAACATCTTTTGCATGCAGCAGATGAAATGGTTTGGAAAAAATGACAGTGAGACAATTTTTGAGTGAACTATACCTTAAAGCAAGTACAATATGTTACAAAAGGCTGTTCAACAGAAATTCCATTTTCCAATCCAACTGGTTCCCAAAGTGAAGTCAGATATTTTTTTTTTTGTATTGCATTGCAACAAAGCACATTAAGCCAGTATAATGTGCTACGGAAAGCAATTCCTGTTTGTTGTACCCCATATTTGCAGCTTTTTGCACAGTAGCCTGTGTGTAATGCTGTAATCCTAACTCTGCTTTGTTATGATGTCACTTTTTCACTTGGTTTCCCAAATCAAAACAGTGTCACAACACAGTGACTTCTGTTCCTGAAGCAGCCGATCTGAAACATCTTGGCAGGGCAAATGAGAGAAGACGTGGACATTGTTTTGGCCAGTAGGGTGTCAAGCTTCCTCTTCCTCTTTTTGGGGGGGCTCTCTGGCTCATATCTGGGCCAAGCTGCACAAAGAGAGCGTTATAGCGTGTTCTATAGCTTTAAGAACTTCCACTGCCCATGCTGTTTCCACGGCAACTGGTGAATAAACTGCTTCAGAGGCAGTTTCCAGTCTAATAATAACTAATCACACTGAATGAAAATTCTACACAAAGACTCAGCCTTTCTTGCATTAAACCAAATCATCCCATCATTTTAAATAAAGATGCTGTTTTAAAGGAAGACGTATAGACTTACACAAAGATAACCCTCTAAGGCCCAAATGCACGGATGGTGTGTCATTAAGATATATGTTTTACACTCATGGAAAGGCCAACAAATCCCCTATGCACATCTGAATGTACCAGGACAAATATATCTGAGGTGTTCACACAGCAAAATTCA
>JAUMHP010000070.1:15195988-15225067 GCA_032361065.1 Enteromius trimaculatus
GTTTTAAACAAGCATTTCTTTACAAATACTAGATATTGTAATGTAGGCAGCTATTTTGAACTATTATATAATTAATCACAAGCATTTTCTCTGTACAAACATTTAATGTATGCAAATTCAAAATGAAAGCCTGCATGTTTTCATGCACTGCGTTCTAGCATTAAACAAAGCTAGCAAAACGTTCCTTTTTGTCACATATATTTTTGTCTATATACTAAGAACACATCAAAAAAATGAAACACGTCTTAAATTGTTTGCATTAAATCCGCTGTATGGCTCTGGCATGCCGTTGAGAGGAGGAGAGGGGGGAGTGAGAGAGAGGGATCTGTTGATACACAATGACAATGACGCCTATGACCAAAAAAAGCGGTACATTAAATCACACAATGTCACACAAACGCGTCTTTTGACGTTCTTCGGCGATAAAGGAAACAATAGACATGGTTCGACTTACCACATCGGGATTGAGGCGTGCTAAAATGGCGAAGGTGGAGAGTCTGTCACACAAGCATTTGGTTGTGCTGGAGTTGACGGGCACGGCTCTACAGCCTCGCGCAGACCAGGAGCCCAGCAACGACGAGCTGCGGAGCGGAGACAGACAAGAGCGCGGAATGAAATCAAATCCCTGCGCGATAAAACCGCTATTTCTCTAATCCAGCGCACACTGAGCCCGCCGTATGAGAGCCGGAGCGCGAGAAAAGACAGTGAAAAGACAGATGAATGGACGATGTGATGCAGCGCACACCTCTGTTTTCTGCATGGCCAGGTTAGCTGATGTAAAAACGTTATAAAAAAAAAGAAAAAAAAAAGAAAACTTAAAATAAAATAAGTTGAAATAAAATAAAACACACTGTTTAAGTTAAAATTGTTTATAATAAATTATTTTTTTTTATATATTTTATTTATTAAATTATTATAATTAAATATGCAACCACACAGAGCGCATGTCTGCAAATTCTAACCCTGGGTAAATATAATGCTGGGTTATCGTTCCTGTTTCACACTGGTCACATTTTATCCTAGGTTAGTAATCAATCTTGGGAAGCCATGCAGGTTTTCGATTTCCACAGGGTATGCTACTATTTGTACATGCTTAATTTAAACCCAGCATATTTATGAAACTAAAAACATTTTATGGCGGGATGCGACTAACATTAGCACGTGCAAATTAAAAATTAATCTACCGAAGCCTTGAAAAACTCAAAACTCAATACAGCTCAACGCCAATTTGAAAAACGCGCAAAAGACTCTAAGCGCCATAGAAAGATCATGAATAATTAATGAGGGAAGCACTTACTCTGCTGATGAACGACACAACGCTACCCCCCCCCCCCCCCCATTTCCGGGTTTCGCAGTAGCGGAAGTCGTCATAGCTTGGTAAACTTTGAGAGCAGGGAATGGGCCTTTTTCACGCTCTGAGTTAGAAAATCCGAAGCTTTAAATAGTTGTGTAAAATAACTTCTGCTGTTGCCTGTATTACTGAACTACGCGAAGCTTCCAGTTTTCAAACGCAGAGCGTGGAAAAGGCCTATGGGAGAGTACTAGTAAGGTAAGCCTATGTGTTTCGCATTCCCATTTGCTCAAATAGCAAAAGAAGAACTCCCATGATAGTGCTTGCAGAAATTTCAAAGGCAAATCTTTTTTTAGAAAGTCTGATAAGGGCATTTACCAATTTACCATCCCTCCTATAGACATTGCATTATACACCCTCTCATTAGCGGTAACTGTTTTTTTTTTAATGTAAAGGTGATATAATACAAAGTACGGTGTTATTAATGCACATATTTAAAAAAAATAAAAAATAAAAAAAAAACACAGCCAAGTGTCCATTGTAAACATGCAATTTGGTGCTATATTTTATAATAATAACAATAATAATGTTATAAATAACATTGTAAATAATAGATAATTTAAAAATGTTGAACAGTTTATTATTATTATATTATGTTTTTGTTGCAGTAGTAGTATAACTATAGCTTCTTGCATTCCAAAACACAAAATAGCACCACAGAACTACACAGAATCACTTTGAAAAGAAAATTCCCAAAGGACAGTTTGGGGTAGCCTTTTCACACTGTGTTTAGCCTGCAGCAAGCCTTCCAAGTGGAGTAAAGAACAGTCTCTTTTACCTGTCAAAACTCTGTAAGTTTATAAAGTGTGGAGGAAAAGTGCAATGGAGCAGAGGACAGATATTACACTGGGACACTGAGACCTGGAGCACAACATGAAGGAAAGATAAAAATAAAACCCTGTCTTATGTTTTCTATTTACAATTTGTGAATGTCAGATATGCATATGATGTCTAACATGTTCAGAAACAGAATAATGAACATAAATAATCAATACATTGCAATAAGGTTTCATTTGTTAACATTTATAATGCATTAATCCAGTTAATCTCAACATTTACTACTAAAATCAAATCTAATATTATTTATTAGCTTCAGCAACACAAACTAACAATGAACAGTTGTATTTTTTTTACTAACATTATAGCAAAGGTTAATACATACTGTTTTTCTCATTGCAATAGTTTGATCAATTAACTCATTGGACCTTCTAACATTTACTCAATGAAAACTAAATGTTCTGAATTTCTGAATCAGTATTGGTTTGACTGTGATAGAAAAATGTGAATGATATTAAAATATCACAGAATATAATAATACATGCAGAGATTACACACACTAAGTCATACACTAAAAATAAGTGTCAAAAGCTGACTTTTCATAAGACCCAAAGCATCAATAATCCACATCTTTCTATTCGTTGCAAAAAATGTATTCTGTTTTATGCTTCCTGTGAAACTTGCATGCACCAAAGCAGATGACAATAAAAGCATGAATATCATAAATACAAGTGAACCTTTAAGTTGCGGTTTGTGCCGCTGCCCAAAGCCACTTAGTAATTAGTCCATTCCGCCACCTACACAAATGTGAATCTCATAATCTTGATGAAGAACCCTCTTGACAGCATGATTCGGCTGTGTCTGATCTAACGCTCGAATAATTGTAACAAAGACCTCATAATGACATCAATGATAGTGATATGAAAGTCATATCAAAACATACCACTCCATGCACAACTGATCCTAATAGCGAGCCATCAATCATAGCATCCTCTTCATGCAGTTGCAACGTAAAGTCAATATACTCTCTCTCACACACACACACACACAGAAACCCGGGGTTACCGGCACCATTCCAAACCCACTGTGCGGTAGAGCTCTGCAGTCTGGGATACCCATAATGCACTGGGGCTTGAAGGGCGCTGAGGGCCAAACAGTATAGCGCTGGAAGCACAGCGTGTTGCAACCCCAGGGGAGGGCTCAGTGTTAACATTAGCACATAAACCTGAAACTCAATATATTATCACCCACTGCACAGACACAGCACATGATACGATTAAGAGTTTGTGTCGACCACACAAATATAAAGACAGCGCAGCATGGCTGTGTAATTGGATCATGGGCTTCCAGTCCAGCTGCAGTGTGCATGTTTGCAGAGAACATGCCAAGTGCAGATGCATGAGAAAAGCAGGCTTGAAAAACTATATATTTATGTAAAGAGTTCATTAGCAATAACAGACAACTCACTTTTGAACAATTATGCATTCCAATTGACCAAAATCAAAGGGCAGTTGGGTTGGTATAGGTAAAATAAAAATGCTAGCTAACTAACACAACAACAAAAAAAAAAAAACATGACTTTGGAAAAAATGAAAAAAAGAGGTTTTGCAAATAAACTCTCTCTCTGTATATATATATTATTTATATTTTTGTAATTTTCATGGTAAAAATCTGCTAAGTTTATTTTATTTTTATGCTGAAACGTTTAAATTCGATTTTTAGATTTTTTATGTGCTTTTGCCATTTTTATTAGTTTAGTTTTCACTTTCACTGGTTTTCAATTCATTTCAATGTAAATTATTCTAGTAATTAAATATTTATTAAATATAATAAATATGATCAAATATAATATGAAATATCATCTTAGAAAGTTAATAAAATATTTCTTTAATGTTTATATTAGTTAATTTAAGCTTTAAGTAAAAAAAAACAATAATAACAACCCTGTTAATTGGTTAAAGGTAAGTTCTTAATTCAGTTTGTAAGAACTGTCAGAAATATAATATACATTTTATGTACTGTTAAATGTAGTTTTTGAAAGTAAATTCCAAGTGATCTGTTCATTTCTAGGTTTTTTTTTTTTTTTTTTTTTTTACTGTAAATTTGTTTAATCTACAAAACCTAAAATGTTGCTACTGCATTGTTACTTATGGTATATTCTGGAAACCACAGTTGCTGCTTTTTATTGTAAATTCCATAGATTTTTTTAATGCAGTAAATGCATGCAACATACCTCAAGTAAATCCATGAATGAGAAGGATCATGAAAGAACCAGCAAAAAAAAAAAAAGACTGGCTTGTATCGCTAGCGTGTGATTGAAGTGCGAGTCAACAGAAAGCCCACACTCTTTAAAACTGTTAACTAAAAGACAGTCAGTGACAAGGACGCCTCCTCACATTCCAATTTCTCTCCCAAATATGAACTCATTAATCATAGCAGCTGTCCAAGATGGATTTTAATTTCGCACCGAACACACACCAGCCCCGGCTCCCCTTCGCTCAATGCGGGAAGATTACATTTCACTGTCCTCTTCCTGTCTTTCAGCCTCTCTCTTTTCCCTCCCTTTATCTCACTCCTTCCTCTCTGTCACCATTCTCCTTGTCTTTTCTTTTCTTCTGACTTCCGATTGTGTTTTATTCTTGTGTTGTAAGAGCTTTGTGTACTATTGCTTTTCTATGGAATCAGCTATATATATACACAGGTGCATCTCAATAAATTATGAATGTCATGGAAAAGTTAATTTATTTCAGTAATTCAACTCAAATTGTGAAACTCCTGTATTAAATAAATTTGATGCACACAGACTCAAGTTTAAGTCTTTGGTTCTTTAAATTTAGATGATCTCAACAAATTAGAATATTTTTTTTAGTGAATTGTTGGCCTTCTGAAAAGTTTGTTCATTAACTGTATATGTACTCAATACTTGGTAGGGGCTCGTTTTGCTTTAATTATTCAATTCGCCATGGCATGGAGGTGATCAGTTTGTGGCACTGCTGAGCCTTCAGCTCATCTGCATTTTTTGGTCTCTTGTTTCTTATTTTCCTCTTGACAATACCTAATAGATTCTCTGGGGTTCATGGCTGGTGAGTACACCGACACCTTGGTCATTTAACCAACTTTTGGCAGTGTGGACAGGTGTCAAATCCTGCTGGAAAATGAAATCAGCATCTTTAAAAAGCTGGTCAGTAGAAGGAAGCATGAAGTGCTCCAAAATCTCTTGGTAAACAGGTACAGATGACATTGCACCTCACATCTCAGACTGTGGAAACTTGACACTGGACTTCATGCAACTTGGGCTAAAAGCTTCTCCACCCTTTCCTCCAGACTCTAGGACCTTGGTCTCCAAATGAAATACAAAACTTGCTCTAATCTGAAAAGAGACTTTGAACCACTGGGAAACAGCCCGGTTCTTCTTCTCCTTAGCCCAGGTAAGACTCCTCTGACATTGTCTGTGGTTCAGGAGTGGCTTAACAAGAGGAATACGACAATTATTGCCAAATTCCTGACAGGTTTGTGTGTGGTGGCTCTTGATATCTTGACCCTAGCCTCAGTCCATTCCTTGTGAAGTTCACCCAAATTCTTTAAACGATTTTGCTTGACAATTCTCATAAGGCTGCAAATCTCTCGGTTGGTTGTGCATCTTTTTTTCCCCACACTTTTTCCTGCCACTCAACGTTCTGTTAACATGCTTGGATACAGCACTCTGTGAAGAGCCAGCTTCTTTGGCAATGAATGTTTGTGGCTTACCCTCTTTGTGAAGGGTGTCAACGATTGCCTTCTGGACAACTGTCAGATCAGCAGTCTTTCCCATGATTGTGTAGCCTGGCGAACCAAACTGAGAGACCAATTTGAAGGCTCAGGAAACCTTTGCAGGTGTTTTGAGTTAATCCGCTGATTGGTATGTCACCATATTCTAATTGGCTTGGATAGTGTATTGGTGGGTTTTTGTTAAATGTGAGTCTAAATCATCCAAATCCAGAAATCGCCAACAAATGCCCGAAATCACAGGCAAATTGATGCTCGTTCACGTGAGTGACAATCACACAGTGTGAACTATCAATTAGAGAATTGAATTCGCAGTGTGAACTATAGAGAATTGCCGACGTGTCTCCGACACCCGTGAGATATTTGACATTTTTTGGTTGCAAATGAGCACACATGCAATTTGTATGGCAAGCTTATTTTGCTTACTATGATTTTAAATAATAATCCCAGTCTCACGTGAGAACTCCAGTCTTGCACACATGACCTCGCGTGGTTTCCATGTCACTTCTTGCGCGTGTCTGGCAGTGAGACAAAGTTGCCGGTGATTCCTCCTGTTGTAAAGTCCTTCAGTGTGAAACCACCTGTCGTCGATCTATCATGCAGTGTGAACACAGCAGCGACTGAATGATACCCCAGATAGTCATGGAGTGACTTTCTCAAAGATTTGTGACGCGACTACTTTGAAAATCGTGCAGTCTGAACTCAGAATTAATCTACGCAAAACTTAAACTACTTCAGTCTTTGTGCATCAAATTTATGCACTTTTAGGATTCTTTGTTGAACGTAAAGATGAACAGAATAGCATTATATATTCAAAATAGATACAAAAACAAAACAATTTAAGTCTTGAATGTCAATTTTGATAAATTCAGTGCATCCTTGCTGAATAAAATTATTCAAACTTGCACCAGAATGAAACCACACAGGAATGGCATGGCAATGCCCTGATAACCAATAACAACACCAGTGACTTATATACAGTATATATATTAAAATGAAATTTTAAATGTTATTGTTCTCAGTTTGTTCTCCCTTGAGGCATTTGCAGAAAACTTTATATCTTTAACATATCTATATGTATCCATCTAAATGCAAATGTTCCACCCACACTGCATTAAGCGCTATGGGCACAAACTAGTCTTTTGCAGTTTTAAAAGACAAAAGAGAGCGCAAACAGATGGATGTGTAGGGGGTGAAAGTACAAGCATGACCAGGAGGCCCACGGTTCTTTGTTAAAATACAACATAATTCTGGTGCTTCTCTGTCTGATCGTCTGTCTGTCTCTTTCAATAGAATTTGGCTTCAGAGATGCAGTCTCAATTAGCTTGCTCTCTGTAGAAGAAAAAAAAAAGTTTCTGTTCATGTTTGCTAATGAAGCCGAACTTATTCTCATGGTAATACATAATGATTCTCCTATTTCAGTTCTTCTGTGTGTATTGTTAATGTGACAATAATAATTCAGCTGTAAATTCTGCAGCTGAAGCACTTAGAGTGATGCTGTCGAGATTTACCTGTTATGTTTGTCTGGTAAGGACGTACCGATCATGTCTGTCCTAAGCATTCTTTCATTTAGATGATTGAGATGACACACATTGAGATTACTGAGATGACAGGATGGATTTCCATTTGAATGGCAGGTGCCAATCCTTTACTCATAAATTTAAACCTTTATACTTTACAGAGCATAAAAAAACATCCTGAGATCTGAATGCTGCCATAAGAGGACTGTTTGTTTTTTAATGACAAATAGAAACATATAAAGGAAACATTTGACTGATTCTACATCTGTGTAGCGGTTACTTATCTAACACACTCACATGATGCATACTAAAAGTAATGATATCACCTTACAGTTAAGTTAAATTTATATCAATTTCTGCATATATTAATAAACACATGTAAAGTTCTAGAAATTACCACACCAGTATTTAAAAGTTGGGTTCAGTTAATATAGTTCTTATGTTTACTTATTTATTTATTTGTTTGATCAAAATACAGGATAAAACAGTTATTCTCTTTATAATAATATTCTTGATTACATTATTCTTATATAATATGATATATTATATACAGTAGTCAACATTTGAAGCGGCTCAAAACCTTTCATAGAAGTTGCCCTAAAACTAAAACAATACCATTCAACTTTGATGAACTATTATGATCCACTTCAAATGTTGACTACTGTATGTATACACACACACACACGCACACATACATATACTGTATGCATCATATCATAATATGATATATTATTTTATCATTGTATTATATGATTCTAGAAATATAGCCTTTTTAAAAAATATAGTTGAAAGTATTTTCTTTTTGCATAATAAATAACTTAAATAAATAAATAATTCACAATAGGTTTATGATACCTAATGGATTAACTAATCGAGACTTTTTATAACGTGCTACCAAGACAATAATACAAAAATGCAAGTTTGTATAATTTTATCCTAAATGAGTTTTCATATGATTTATTTATCATCATCTTTTCTAATAATTTTTTGTTTGGACAGTCTGCATCTAATCTAGTCTAGCCGACAGTACTGGTGGTTCTCAAAAGCCGTTGGTTTACAGCATCAAGGCCGGTATTGCAGCAGTGTAAACAATCATGATGTGATTTGACTTTTACCAATATTAGCTGTATCTCGAATGCATAAACCAACATCAACATAAAAATAAAATATCTACAGCCACCAAAGTACCTCATGTTAACATTAAAAAAAAAACACTCAAAAAACATATTTTCTCTCAACATATTTCCAGAACGTGCATGTCTGCAACCAGAACCTTCTTGCCTCTTTCCTTCTTTCTGCTCTTTCTAACTTTCTCTTGTTGTCTGCTTTGTGTGTCATTTCTCTGCTTTAATTGGAAGTGTGTTTTCCATAATTGCTGCCGATGTGTATACAGTACAGAAGGAATGTGGCATGCTAAAAATCATCCGGTGTCAAATGGAGTCAAGTTCAAGTGAAGATCAAGGGTCAAGTGAAGATCAAGGCAGCTATCTGTATTATTCCACATCTCCTGTCACTGGCAACGATTGTCAGTGTTGTCCTGTCAGTGTTTTAACATACTACAGCATGTCGTCTCTAACCCTTCAACACACCCCTCCTTAAGCCTTGGAAAATACACCCTACTGTGTGACTGAAGATTTCCAGCAAAACTCAGCAAACAGCAAAAACAGATTTAAATCAATAAACGGCTTCTCACCTGTCATTCTCATCCCAGGAAATGCAGGTTTGGTTTGTGGTACCCTGTGGTGAGAGTAAGAGGGTGAGAGGCAGAGAAGGATGTCACCTTGTGATTTTGCCTTACAAATATGTAAGTGTTTTTTCAATTGGGGCTCTTTTGACTACTTGAATTCTTAAACTATTTTTTAAAGCATTTTTTTCAAGTCCTTGAAGTTATGATTATAGGTTTAAGTAAACTTTTTCAAGTGTTTTCTGATGCTGTGTGATAATAATGATAACTGATGTTAATCTTTATTTTTATTTATTTATTTATTTTTTGCCAAAATGTTAAAATCTTGTATTTGTTTAAATTAAATGATTAATTGGGGACAGAACAGGGATAACTGCAATATTGAATACATTAATAATTAAAAATTATAAAATAAAATAAATGTACATATGAACACATTCTGAATTGAAAATAATTATTTGAAATAATAAAAATAATATAAAATTATTATAATAAAAGATAATATAATAATATACAATAAAATAAAAAAAAATAATAACAAATAATCTTTAAAAAATAGTAAAAATTCTGGAAAATGGCTAAACACTCATAAAACTAGAAAGATTTAAAGCAATTAAAACAAAATTAAAAGTAATTAATTGTATTTACTTTAATAAAAAAAATTATTACATATATAATAATCCTACAGTATGTGAAAGAAAAATTACGACACTTATACCAGAATAAAATTACAAATGAATTCATTTTAATGTGATATAGCCATAGTTTGAATACACTGAACACATATTGCGTTTGATGCAACATATGGGTTTAAAGGGTAGATTGACTCACATTGTAAAGGTGTGAGAATTCAATCTCTAGTGAAGCTGAGAGGGAGCTGGGAGTGGGTTTGATTGTCACCGAGATCACCTTGGAGTTCAGCACTGTGTTATTTCTGTGAAAATACAGAGAGAGATGAGAGAAAACATAAGGAAGGCTGCAAAAAAACAGAAGGGGGAAGAAGACAGGAGGTCATGACCTTCAAAGAAGCTGCCACGTTCCCATGTGACAAATATAGTATGAGACATTTCATTTTGTGCATGCCATTTGCTCATACAATATATTATTTTTTGACACTTTTTGTGTCACCAGATATCTGTTTCAAAATCACTACATACCAGGAAATAAGAAAAAGAGAAAAATGGGAAAGAGAAAAGAAAAAGTACCAACCTTTCTGTTGAACCCTAAAGGCATTTTAATACATTTAGACATCTTTCAACTATTCAGAAAGGCTATAAAAACATTACAAGGCAAAGAGTGACTTTGTTTTTATGTAATTCTTTCAGATGTTTCCTTTAAAGGAACAGTTCACCCAAAAATTAATTAATTTTATTTACAGTACGCACTGTTGTCATTCCAAACCTTTATGACTTTCTTTGTTCTATGTGCATAAAAGCATCACTACTTTACCTCAAGTAATGCTAAACATGAAAAAATGTAGCAGGTTGGTCTTTCTTTGAAACCAAGAAAACAGCAACAGAGAGAGAATACATCTGAAATGCACAAAGTCTCAATTTAAAAAAAGAAAGCAAAGCCTCACCTCTGTAGAGATAGAATGCTGCCCAAGTTTCTGTACAGCACGATACCAGTCACAAATGCCGAGACGTCATCTTCATCTATAACACAAACACACATTTAACATATATACAGTATCACCTCAGTTCCAGGTACAGAAAGGCATAAACCAAAGCGATGAGAAAAATAAATGCTGTAAGAGGTCACTGAGATACACACTTGATTGGTGTGTAATCAAACTCTTTATTTAGAGCCCTGTAATGTAACTGGAGGCGAGATTGCAGGCTTCTCTCTCTCTTCCCGTTTCTCGCTATTTTACCCCGCAGCTTCTCACCTATGAGTTAGGCAACATGTCTAATCACTTAACATATGCTTGCACAGACCTTCATTAAACACACATACACAGCGTGCTCCAAGCGTTATCCTTTTTTAATGAGCACACACATTGGTTTGTTTTATGGGGACATTCCATAGGACTATTGGTTTGTATACTGTATAAACTTTATTTTCTTTCCCCTTACCGAACCTCCTACACTCCTCCACAAAACTTTCTGCTATTTTAGATTTTCAAAAAACTTCACTGGTTTATGAGCTTGTTACAGTACCTCAAGAGGACCAAAAATGCCCAAATAAGATTGAAATTTACTAGTATTAATATCCTTGTTGGGATATTTGGTCCATTTGTATACAAGGTACAGTACACACACACATACTAGTGTCCAAAAGTTTGGGGTCAGATTGAAATTAATGTTTCTATTCAGTGAAAATGTATTGAATACATCAAAAGCGACAGTAAAGACATACAAAAATATACATATTTTAAATAAAAGCTGTTCTTTTGTACTTTCTATTCATTAAAGAATCCTGGAGAAAATAACACGCATTGTGGTTTACACATAACTGTTAAAATTACTTCTTTATTTAACAAAAATGCACTGCATTTATTAAAAGTTACAGTAAAGACATTTTTTTTCCATGGTTTCCACAAAAATACTAAGCTGTACAACTGTTTTCAGCATCGATAAAAATAAGAAAATATTATCTGAGCTGCAAATCTGCATATTAGAATGATTTGTGAAGGATCATGTAAGGAATTACATTTTAAAATATATTCAAATAGAAAACAGCAAAGTGTAGTTATGTTTATCAAAATTACTATATTTTTGATCAAACAAACATTCAAAAAATCAGACCCAAACTTTTGACTGGCAGACATATAAATATACAAACACACATAGAAAACCATGTGATGCAACTAACTTGCATATATCACTCACACAAGTATAAACAGATACACATAATTGGCCTGTTGGGTTGATATGACAAGCTGAAATTTCTTGTGCTGATTGAGAGAGCAACACAGTTGAAAAAGCATGAGTGAGGGGAAAGGGCAGTGGTCCAGCCTCTGTCACACTCACACTGCATCACTGTTGGCAGAACCACCTGAAACAATGCACACACACACATCCATCTGGTCTTCAAGCTACACCGCTCTAAATCATGCCAAAACATGTAGCAGACTTGCATGCGCTACAAGGGAGAGAAAGGGTGAGAGCGTGTAGGGGAAGCCAGGCGGCAGGCAGAGGCCACAGCTTCAGGGCTGCAGCTGAGGTCCCATGGGCAAGAGCACAGACCGATGGAGGGGGACAGGGGCTGGGGGCGTGACAGTTTTGAGCTCCCTCGGGGTAATCGGGTTTCTGCTTACCCACCCCTCTTTCCCTCCTTCTAATATATGAAAGCTATGAAAATGCGAACAGATGAGACCCGAGAGGGAATTTATGGACACAAGGTACTAGAGGAATCTAAATGGTTTAACTTAAAAATATAAATAAATGAATAAGCTATTTTAAACTCCACACTAAACATTTTCCTTTGAGCCACAAAGAAATGTGAATTACTTGAAGTTACATGTACATAAAAACCCATGTTAGACCAACATCATTACCCAAGATTCTGTTGTGACTAGTTGAAAACAGTTAAAATAACAATTAAAGAACATACATTTAGAATATACCAAGTTTTCTCGAGATTTCTACTTTGCATTGAACTTTTAAAAAATTGGTGTAGGATTTATTTTAAAACTAGTTTTACTGCAAGTAACATTCAATTAAAAATGAACATCTTTAGTAAAAAGATAATATTATTATATTATATCATATTATATTATAATAATATTTTGTAGTAAAGCATTTTCCTATAAACTTTTAATATAACATTTTTACAGAATATTAATTTCATGGTTTATTGTTAGTATTTTAAAACCCCTTAAGAATTTACCTAAATGTATGTAAATGTGTGTATATATATATATATTTATGCTAAATAGTGGTGTTTTGTTTGTGAACAAATCACATATGCGAACGAATCATTCTCCTATTATTTTTTTACATTATAAAAGTGTCTTTTTTCAAGAGCAGATTCTTTGTAAGGCTGCAAGTGTTTTGTACTCTTACAATGTGTTTCATTTGATTCAGTCTATCAAATTCCTCTCTCACTCTCTTCATTCTAAAGCATCTTTAATATAACAGCTCATCTCAGCATGTCCAAAGTTTGATGACCTGTCAATCCAGCACTGGTGGCATGGCAACAGATCTCCCAATGGGAAAGGGAATTAAACCTAATTGCGCCTGATTGGCTCCTGCCGACTCCTGATTAAGTAGCAACTCCTCTATTAGCATAGTCGCGGGGGAAGAAGCATCTTAAATGGCCTGTAACGTCGGACATGGCAAGGATTAAACAGCATACAGCAATCTGTTCTCCAGCGAAGGAGATAAAATGCATCAAACAAACAGAGATTTGTTGCGAAAATAATTTTCTACTCTTTTTACCAGAAACATTAAAGTATTCAGAGAGAAAAAAAGGGAATGGGATGAGTAGAATCAAGGCATGAAATGGAATTTACAAATTTAATTGTTACTTTCCCCCCTGGTTTTACAGACTGGCTTAAGCCTAGTTTAAGTTTCAGTTGAAAGAAACTTGAACTGAATGATCTTAAAACATGTTAGTGCCTTTGATCTGTTTTAAGATGCATACCAGTAATGTTTTTTTTCTAAGGCATGTTTTTAAACATTACTTAATGTCCTAATTGAACTACTGCCTAATCCTGGTTTAGGCTAAACCCTGTCCTAAGCCTTGATGAATTCAGGCAGGTCCGATTCAAACCTGATTCAAACCCATATGATCACCAAGGCTCAATGTGTCTGGAACATGTATACCACTAGGCCACTATATGTGTGCAGTTGTCTTTCTTACCTGGTTTTCCAGTGACCAGGATGTTTTTAGCCACTCTGACTTTGTCCTCTGAGTTGCGAGCCCAGTCCACCATCCCCCTCCACCCCTTCATGGGGAAAGTGATATCTGCATTTCCTGCGACAGGCCGCTTGTGAATACTCAACACTGGAGAGAGAATCCAGAGGGAACTGTAAGATCCATGGCAACACCAATATCCTGACTCACTGCACAGCGATCACATCTCAACTAGAGAAAGTGTCATGCTGTCAGACGACTCCCCCGTACAAACTCTCTCAGCTCAAACGCTTTCATTCTCCTATGATCTCAGCCTTCTGCTGCCAGCCATATTCTCTGTATCACTTCACGACGACAGCCTTTTAATCATGGAACGAATTCCTAAAACTCACCAAAGAGCAATTTTTATTTATGAAACTCAAAAAAATAAATCTGTGCAAATCTTTCATAAAGGCATTTGTACTTTTTACATCAATGTAATGGAACAATTTACAAGCTGATAGTTTTACTTATGATTTATACGGTTTTAAGACTAAATCTTAGCCTCAGAATGAGTGATTACAGGGCTAATATGTTTGGCATTGCGTTTTTCTTCTATTAACTAAATACACTAACTGTGTAGTTTCACTTTTTTAACAGACAGTACAGAAGAAATACATTTCCAATATATGTATCATCTTTCTATTTAATTGTTTTTATATCAACTTTCTATTCATTAAAAAAATACTCAAAATGTTAACACAATATTCACATAATATTAAGCAGATAAACTGTTTTCAATGTTGATAATGAACAGAGATGCTTAAGAAATGCAAAACCAGTACAGTAGCACGGGTATATTTATAGCGATAGCCAACAACACATATTCTAAATGTTTGTTTTATGCCAAAAATAATTAGGATATTATGTAAAGATAATGTTCCTTTAAAATATTTAGTAAATTTCTTGTAAATATATATATTAAAAAAATCGAATTATTATTCGGATTTTGTTCCTTCCTCAGATTCCAGATTTTCAATTCTAACAAACCACACATCAAAGGAAAGTTTAATTATTTAGCTTTCAGATGATGTATAAATTTCAATTTCACAAAATAAGGGTAAACTTGACTGTTTTTTTGGTCCAGGGTCACATTTTTGCATTGAAATCAAGGCATTCAATTACTTGGTGATAAAAAGAAGAGAACTGGCAGATCAATGTTCTGTTCAAATGTTCTGTTAGCCATGCTGTTACATTCAGGTTCTTGTGCATTATATTCCATCTATTGATGAATGCCTAGCGTTACATATACATTTGCGTCAAAGCTTTGTGTGGGACTGAGGTCATTGCTGTAGGACAGGTGTTGTCACTAAGAGAGAATCTGAGCTCATGGGCAGTTCAGTGATTCACAGGTAAACAGAACCTCTCACACCCCCTTTTAAACTCTGCCAGCTGCGGCCCACAATGTATGACCATAAAGGTTCATCTTCCCGCTGTTTTTGTGAACCTAGGTTGTGAGTAAACCATAGTCCTTTCTTCGTGCAGGAGAGATGTGCGTGGTTCAGAGTGTGATTCGTAAGCTACAGAAATGTCTAGAGCTGTAGATATTTGGAAATCAGTGTGAGCAGTGTATCAGAGACAGAGACAGCTCAGACACTGCCCATGATTTCCAAAGGGATATTTTGTGTAATACTGCTTTATGAGTATAAAAATGCTCAAGGTGTGTGCAAGTGTGTGTAATTGTATTAGTGGTAATATGGGCCATATTCTACAGAACTGGTGAAAACTGCTGTCCCACAACCAAAAAACGCATTTAAAAAGCATTTAAGTATTTAAATCTTAGATATTTATTAAAATATTAGTAAGCTTAATACTTCATTTGGGAGGTTGTCCTTAACCCTAAATTTTAACATATGAAAATTACATTTAAATAATTTTTTCATTCTTCTACATTGTTGTTTTCAAAAGTATCTTTCTGATTCTTTTAAAAAGTGAAATTAAATATATTTATTAGTTTGTTTTTTATAAAAATTTTTTTTTTTTAACTTTATGTTAAAAATGTGTTTTTCGTGTCAATATCGAAAGACTGAGACACATTGCTGTATCCCCTCTCTCATAGCTACAAAGTGTGACAGATCTTATCATTTTGAGGTATATATGTTTAAGAGTCTGAAAAAATCTGTTTAACTTTAAGGAACTAGCAAGGAAATAGCAATAAATAAATAAATGAAAATTACAATCATGTAAGCAAGATAAAAGTAAGTCAATAAAAATTCTTCTAATTAAATCATTACTACTGTGTTTTGGTAGTGACAAATATTACAAAACTTACAAATACAATGTGAGAATTAACTGCACAATTTCTACAAATGTGTACTTTGAATATTATACAATTTGCATACATACAATTGTTTTGTTTTTTTTAAAGACAATTTTTTTTTCAGGATGCTTTCAACTCTGACTTTGGACCAGTTCTGTTGAATGGCCCATATAGGTGAATTTGTGGCTTTGTAATTAAAAGCACAAAACTAAGAAAGGGTCATAGGTCATAGGTAATCACCTGTAAAGATTAATATGAATCACCACGCCTCCAATGATTAAAAATGCCTTTTAAAAGACCTTCCACAGTCTCCACAGTCTTTTCAGTACAATTATCATTTTCCAGTACTTTGTTTTGGATTTGTGACTGCAACTTCTAGGGTGCCTGTCCAAACATTCAACCGCTTACTGCAAGGCCATCACCCTCCAACCAAACCAAACTAAATGTCAGTGGAAACTGACCCAGATTGTCGGTGACCTCATAAGTATCCTGGAAGTCCTTCATGCGGAGACTGATGACGTCCACAAAGTCCTCCACTAGACGAAAAAGCTCCTTAACATTGGGCCCAAGCTGCAAAAAATAAAAACATAGCTTCATGTGAAAAAGTTTGCTAGTTATTCTATCAATATGTGATTCTGTAAGTGGATTTTAAATGTTATTGCTATAAATATTAGATTTTTCTAAAAATAACTGCAGCTGCTACTTGAGCTTAATGATATCCTTGGTTCAGAATGTAAACTGAAGCTTGCGTTAAGACATAAATTGTAAACTAACTAATGATCTAACTAAACAGCAGGAGACAAAAAGCTGAAGGAAAGATGTGCAGCGAAGAGAAGAGAATTAGCCAATTAATCACCTTTAAAACCAGCTGAAACTTACTTAATTACTAAATGAAAGAGTTAGATGATGGCAACATTAAAAGAGGGAATTAGGAAATAATGAATGAGTGAGTGGAAGAATGAATGAGTGAATGAATAAACACACAGACATGGAGAGAGAGTGAAGGCTGACTCACCAGCTGTGCTTCTTCCCACCTCTCCCTGTTTTCCTCCATCAGTAAGTTACTCACTGATTGCACAAAATTCTGTGAACAAAACC
Source organism: Enteromius trimaculatus (assembly GCA_032361065.1). Lineage (NCBI taxonomy): Eukaryota > Metazoa > Chordata > Actinopteri > Cypriniformes > Cyprinidae > Enteromius > Enteromius trimaculatus. Next base: position 15,213,283 of record JAUMHP010000070.1, read on the forward strand.
ACATGACAGATAAATTCCATGGAATTCTGGGTCAAAACTGTTTTCTGTTTAGAATAAGCAAATAATAATTCACTAACCCTCATGTCTGCATTACTGGGGCTGTAGTATGACCTCCTAAATATCTCTGTCATGTTTTTCAGTACATCTATGATAGCCAGAATATCTCCGCTGTAGCTTGTTCCATCACTTGACGTCACCCTCAGCTTGGTCATGACTTCAGAGACCCCATCTCCCACAAGCCCTCGTTGAGCCTTGGATAGGTGATCTCTGGTCTGAGTTGGTAAAAAAAAAAAAAAAATACAACCTTAATTTGTTTACACCAAATTGGTTTTAACCTAGCTAGAGCTTAGTTTAAACATCACCTACCAGTGTTTGGATACTTCTGTAATCATTTGAGACACATTTAATGTACGTTGGGTTCTCCCAGTATGCAATGCCTTCATCATCCAATGAACATCGCCGAAGAATTAGTCCTGCATCACAGAAATAGATCGTCATAACCAGATTTTGAACAAGGATTGGTTAAAAACTGTATACTGCATGTTGTCTTGTTGGTTTTTCTTTTTTAAACCAAGCTTGTGGAGCTGTCCGTGGTCCTGAAAATGTCTCCGTATAGCTTAAAGGGTGGTGACTGTTCAGGAAGTTTTTGTGGCGTGTTTCTGTTTGCATGAGTCACGTCTTACCTACAGCATTCGGAGGGCAGCGGACAGCTGCAGTGTCCCCTGCAGGAGTTTTCTTCCAAACGACGTTAGAGAAATTCTCCTCAGCACAGATCTCATGCGGCTCTGCATAAAATCAAAGAAATATAAAATAAAGCAAAAACCTGACCAATGCCACAAAATGTGAACAAAGAAACAAATAAGGTACAGTATTACACCATAATTTTGGTTAAGTCTATTAATAAAGGTTGGCAATATGACCAAAAGTGTAACTGTTTTTTTTACAATAAAGGTATATCTAATAATATATATTTATTTTTGCTAAAAATAAGTTTAAATGGCATTAAAATGTATTTATTTATTAGCAATGCTATAACAAAAAACAATATTAGCCTAACTAATATAAGCTAAACTAATATATAGCTAGGGCGATGTCTACCTAATTGGCATCAGACGATGTCTACAGGGTTAGAAGTGCACCTTAAGTGTGAATCTGTATTCAGAATAGCATGGAAAAGAAAAAAATTGTCATCTTGTGACAAACACTGGACAACCACAATTAACAATGTAACAATTTGTAAATAAATAAAAAACCTCCGTTATTATATACTGTATTCATATGTAGTTGTTATAAATTGTCTATCGTTTCGCAGAAGGATGAAAACAAATATGGCAATAAAATATTTTAAATTCATATTCATGTCCAGTTTTTTTCCTTACGTGGCAAGTAGCCGTATAATAAGCGGGATAATCTAGAGGCAGCCGGTAGTTTTCGCGAAATAAGCCCCTTCAGTGTGATACAAGATCCTGTCGGGGCTTATTTCTGCGATAACTACTGGCTGCCTCTACATTATCCCTTACTTAAGACATGCACAAACATGTGTAACACTGCCATGATAGAGATGATAGTAAAAAAAAGTATTACTTTGTTTAGTATAAGTATATTGCCTATCCCTAACAGAAAATAGGTTTTGCCTACAAACATGTATTTGTCTCACCTGGACATCTCTTCTCATTGCAACGTCTAACTTCCTCTCTATCCCCTGGGCATGGCTCCCCGCCAAAAAAAGGCCCGTAACACACTCTCTGTCTTTGCTGGCTTCCTCCACCACATGTTTTGGTACAACCAGCCCAAGAGCTCCACAGCTGCCATTGACCATCCACAGGACACTCTCGGAGGAAACAGTCTCTTGTCTGACGCCACTCGCCCTGACACTCCAGACCGCCATATGAGGGCCCGTTACACTCCCGAGTGCGCTGCATCGTTCCATTGGAACAGGACGAGGAACAGGAACTCCAGCTAGACCACTCATTCCACACACCATCCACTACAGAGTAAAATACATAAAGTTTCTAAGATTTTTTTTAGTATGAGGATAGAGGACACAAAGCAACATTAGGTTGAAAATAGAGGAACTTAAGGTGGAGCATGATAAGGGGACATTTTTGAAAGATATATGCAGGAGAAAGAGAGAGGAGTTTTGTGTTGCCAAACTCTCAAACTCTAAAGTCCACAGTGATTTAAAGCCTCACTTAATCACCATCATTTGCTGTGAACTTCACGATGTTTCCTTTCAATTTCTTTCTCTACAGTACCTCACATTAGACTGTAATTGTGCTGCTTGATGAAAGTCATTAAATCTGCATGAGACAGTCTGTATCTAAAGACCCAAAGATCACCTGGGCATACAGCAATGTTGCAGAATTTGGTCTGTTTTTCTGGACCGTCGCAGGGGTTTCCTCCAAATTGCGGCTCCTTGCAGGAGCGAGTGCGGTCCCTGTACCCACGGCCACATGTTGAAGAACACAAGCTCCATGGAGTCCACTCATCCCACGATCCGTGCACTGTAATCAGAGCGGCTAGGGTATGATTTATAGAGAGAAAAATGCATCTCGACGACACACACGCACTAGGGTAAAACTAAAGAGGGCTTCACACTGACAACAATCTGAAATAATTAATTTATTATTTCCAAAGGCATAAGCAACTGTTTTGGATGAGATAAAGTTGAGAAAAGTTTAATGTGAGGCCATGTAATAGGAAAACTACCAACAGGAGTGGAGCACATTGAGCAGTATGCATTGATCATCTTGTTCATGATATGATGCATTGCTGCAATTTTACGAACTTTTACTCTCCATTTTTAGCAGCAAGAAAACTGATTCCCTGTCCAAACAGAAGAACATCTTATTTTTACCAGCGATACATCATATTTGTGATCAGATGTTCAGAACCTATAGCCATTTACATAGCCCGCAAATAATGCTTATGACAGGAATGCCTACTAGGAAAGGCTGTATGATACCCAAGATGGTTCACTCGTATTGCAATAAATTGGAAAAAATAGTGATATAGCGATCTAAATAAAAGAGTTGTTAGCCATTTTGCAGTGCGGCTATAGTGTTAAGACACTCATGCTTAGGACTACGAATATGGCCTTTGCATTGGCATTGACCAACCACAAATATAAGCATTAAAATGTCAACTGATTGTAAGGAACTACTTTTGCTAAAACAATTTAATAAGTTTGACGAGCATTTCTTGAGATTTCAGATTTTCCACATTTGATTAGATTTTGCATTCCAGGATTCCACATTGCCAATAGCCACCACGTAAAAAAAGAATTGTCCCAAGATGCTTTGCGACTATCTACCAACAATACAGAAAAAGCTGTCAGTGTGAACATAGAATTACTGGAAGCATAAAACACAAACACACAGAACTTTTTACGGTGCAAAAAGCAAAAATTTTGAATGTTAAAAAGCTAATCATTTTTTTCCTGCATAAGTGGATAGCACTTATTACAACATTGTGCTTGACTAGACGCATGTTTTTTATCTAGGTAACACTTTTGTCTGGCTCCCTGAGATGCTGAAATGGTAGAATGAAAATAGATTGAGAGAGACCATTCATGCAGTGGGAACTATAGGGAGTTTGCTGACAATGCTGCACTTAAACCCATTATCATGTTACCACGGCTCTCCAGCATCCAGGGTTGAGGGGAGAGAAGCCGTACACGGAGGCACAGGAAGGGTTAACCTCAAGTGGGCAGCAGCTGGAGGGTGAGTGGGCAAAGCTAATGGACCTGAGTGGAGGTGGGACAGGTGAGGGGAAATGGATAAGGAAGATGTTGGGGGTGAGGAGAGGCCTGAGGTGGGCTGTGCTTACCTGGACACACAACAGTGTTATTGCAGGGTCTCTGTTCACGCAGCGGCCCGCTGCACTGCGTGCTGTACGGCACCGAGACGCATAAGCGTGTGCGGCTCTGCCAGCCCTCACCGCACGTGGTCGAACACACACTCCACGCAGACCACTCCCCACCCGACAGAGGATCCACTGAGAGGAACGGGAGGAAGTGGGGGTGGGGATGGGATGGGGTAGGGTAGGGAGCAGAGGAAAGGATAGGAACAGGGCCAAAACTAATTAGCATGCGGGATTAGCCACCTTATTTTACAGGGGTAGATTGTTTCCTGCTGACTCCATATCCTCAGCGTTTATCCATATTAGAGTTCATGCTTTCAGTTTTGGGATATGTAAGTCAGCCATCTCTACGGGGATTTCACAAAGCTGCCCAATAGATCAGACTTTACTATCTGAGCAACTGGGAAAGCCAAGGAATCATGTGTAATCCCGAAGGAATGGGAACATATTAAATGTCCAATAGGAAGCACTTGGTTGTCTTGAAAGTCCAATAGATAATAAGGGCTGATATGGCTGTCCAATAGGAGGAGTTAGTCTATCATTACCATCAAGTGGAACAAAATGGAAAATCAAGAACCTCCAATAAAATGATATTGAATGTCAAAATGAAAAGCAATAAGGAGGGAAGGATTTTACCTCATTCTGACAATGTTAGGGGAAAAAAAACATTTCAGTTTTCATAAAAAAACCATGCATAAGCATATTTAACAATATGCATATACATGAGCATGTACACAACTAGTTTGTGTACCATTGAGTTGAAATTTGCATACAATTGTATACGTTGTTAAGGCTGCTTTCAAAAGTAACATACACATTGGTAAAATCATGCACAGCATTTGTGAATACACGTTCTGATTAAAAAAACAACTGATTTTTTTCTTTTTGGTGCACAATTTATAAATGAAGCCACAGCCTCTTTTTATGGATTCACTGTGATTTTTGATTTGTAAGACATTGGAATGAAATTTGGATTCATTTTGAAGCGACAGGCTCATATCGGTGTAACTGTAAAAATGAAAGAGAAACACATGCAGTGCTCACAAAGAAAAGACAAGATACTAGGAATTACATCCTATTAGTCCAATATGTCTTTTATATTGAAGCATGCAAATCATACATCACCACCCCCAAGCAAGGTGTGTCTTGTTCTCGTTTGTTTCATAATAAGGGCTTATGACCCTTTCAAAACTTCCTTGTAAGCAATGGTGTCCATGATTCATGGATATCTCGATGTTCCTCCATGAACCATGCCATAATACACATGACAGAGACAAACAAAACATAAATCACATTGACAGGAGCATAAAAAAACAAGGCCATAGCCACATACGCATCCAGTCTATTCCCCTGTATGTGACTAGTGAGCGAAACGGTTTTAAGTGTGTGTGTGTGACCCCAAGCTGCAGAGGAGGCTGATGCCACCTGTCTTCTTACCTGTTTGGGAAGACTGCTGTCCGCTGCGGGTCTTATCAGAGTCCTCTCGTTTACGGCTGTCCACCGAGCGCAGGGATTGGCTACGAGTGCCAAGTCGGCCTCTGCCTGCAGGATGGGGTGGGGTTAGCAACTACAGTCGAATTCTGATTGGCCAGTGCTGTATGACCTGAACATCTAGACCAGCATCAGCCATGCTTGGGATTTTGTGTGAAGTTTAAGGTTACACAGCTGAGAAGAAGTGAACCCGTGTTTGGTTTGATACTACTCTCCATGCGAACGCGAGACTCTGTGAGAGTTTGGACACTTCTAGGCTTGCGTGACCTCGAAACGTGTTGCGGTGAACACCACAAATTGACAGGAAGTGTGCAGAAAGAGGGCGAGATGGAGCAAGCAGTGGATGGCGGATGGAAAAATAAGCAGACCATGCGGAACGGAGACACAGACAATCGAGGTGAAGACATCTGCAGCCGATGGCCTTGACCATGGAGTGGGTTATTTACTCATGGCCTCCATCCAAACTGAGTGAAGATCTACTCACTACAGTCACATTCAAACTGACTTGGTCAGTGACGCCCTTACCAAGCATGGCCTCTTGCATTCCTTTGTATTTCACTGGACTTAAACCCTTGTCTTTAGAGGAATACTGCCTGTAGCCTATGGGTCCAATGAAAAGCACACAAAAATGCTCAGTCTATCATCAGTCTAGTATTTTATTATCATTATTTGCTCTATCATTGTGTCACACAAGAAGCAAAACATCTTTTTTACAGTGAAATGTGAAGAATGTAAAAAATGAGGTGTCAGATAGTGATAGAGAGAGAGGGAGAGAGAGAAAGCTAGAAAAGAAGTGGAAGTGCAAACGGTCACGTGCATCGTGCAATAGCCTAGAACGCAAACTTACCGACGCACGGCTGAGAGTTGCAGGGACGACCTTCTTCTAGATAACCCTCACACAGGTACGCCTCCTCAGGTGGTGACTGACAGCTGCGTGTGCGCGTCTGGACTCCGCCTCCACATTCACTGCTGCACTCCGCCCAGTTGCCCCACCCACTCCAGCCACCTGCATTAAACCCACACATAGACACCAGCACAGACCATGTGAGCGTAATTCCCAAGAAAAAAACATTTATTAATAAATTTTTGTGACACAAATTAAATTTCCAGCCCTGCTAAGCAATGATGTTCTGATTTCGTAATCCATTATGATGGCACTAAGATGAAGAAATGGACCCATAAATACCAGTAGGATATGAGTCCCTGTGTTCTGCTCCCTCATGAATGTTTAATAGCAGACATTGCTGCCTGTCTGATCCTGGAGGCCCCGACAAATATGTATTAATCTGCATGAATAGAACATGAAGCTGGACCATGTCCAGCTGCAGACATTTTTAATTACTCACAAATCAATTGTACGGGGGAGGGTATGTAATTCTACACTCAGTGCCGCTCTACCCGAAAAATGAGAATTGAAATGAAAGTGAGAAAGAATTAGATACTGCCTATATTTAAAATGTCCATCAAAAGATTTTAGCATATATTACACGAGGATGGTCCATGGAGACAATGTAAAGAACAGTTAATAGAGCCAATATTAGCTAAATGCCAGAGATAATAAAAAATCTCAACAAACCAGTTAAAATAGAATTAAGAAAAAAAGAAATGCTTAGTTAAAAGAACATAATAAGATTTTTAAAAGAAGTTAACGCAACAAAATGGTTAAAAAAGAAATCTAGAAAAATTAAATAGCTAAAAATCTAGTTAAAAGAAGCAAGTGCCAGTACATATATTATTTTTGTTTTTATTTGGATTATGAATATCATTACATTTGTAATATTTTAAACAAATCACAAATGCATGTCATCAAAGGTTTGGTAAGGATTTTTACCTTATTTTAATTATTGACGTATTTATTTAAAGAATGTTTATTGCATGCCATGTTTACACTAAAAAGGTGCAGGGTTTACCTTTTTATTATAAACATTTATTACGATAATCCACTTTAGACATTCTACTTACAGTCAATAACTTTGCAACTACATGTCAATTAGCAGTCATTAGAGTATTAGTAGACTGTCTGCTTAATAACTTCTAACACTTTATTTTGATGAGTCCACAAAATACTGACTATGAGAACCTTTGAAAGTATGTCAACTTACTAACCCTAAACATACCCTAACAGTGAGGGTTTTTAGACGTACTCTACTTGCAAATTAATGAGAATTACTTGACATGTAGCTGACATGTGGTTACAAAGTAACTTATAGTTAGTAGAATGTTTAAATAGGACAATCAAAATAAAGTGTATTAATAATAATAATATTAATAATAATAATTTAACAATTTTTAACTCAGAAACTGAAAGCATGTTAGAAGTGTATGTTTGAATGCCTAAATATTTTTTTCAGCTGCTTACATGAAATCACTACTACACCAGAACTACACACCAAATCTGCCAAAACATACACGCAGTGTCTGCAAATTTCATAAAATATGTTTGCAAAACATAATTCTCTAACATGCTACAAAAGAGCTTCATTTTGCAAGAGATGTGTAGCATTTTTGCATTTTGAGTGTGCAGTTCTTGGATTTATGTGTAAAGCACTTGAAAACAATGAAACATTGACCCTAATATCAACTGAACCCTTCCGACTGTTAAATTCGAAGCATCCCTCATGCAAAGCCAGAGTTAATACATTACTCCCCATAAAGGCCAGATATAAAAACAATTTCTGCCTTTTCTGCAGCACTGATACAAATCTGCTGGCAAGCGAGTGCTGAAAAGCAGAATCAATATCTATTTGTTTGAGCAGGATGAGCGATTAATGGCAAATTGTTTACTTGGGGTGCTGAGATTGGCTTTGCCACATGTTGCGCGAGACACATTCACCTGATAAAACATAACGGATTCTAATCTTCAATGCCTCGGCCTTGAATTTACAATCAAATGTCCTCCTTGCACAGCAAGTGACAATCGCATGCAAAATGAACCGGGACGGCTCTCAGCGCGCTGCCCTGATTAATCCCATCCACCAATCACGCTCCAAGTCAGATGGCTTCATCAACCAATCGTACGAGGCATAAACAGCACGCACAGCCAATCCCTGCTCCACGGGGGGCCATAAGTGGTAAAAAATCAGTCTTAAATAAGCTTCTCAGCTTCTGTGCTGAATGATTTCAACCTTATTTAACACAAATGCAAGTAAGGAACAGTGGCGAGAATATTCTTAAGGCAAACAATCTTTAGAAAAGTGAAAAAAAAAAGTCCAGATAGGAAAAATAATACTCCATTTAAAGATAAGATTTTCTCTCTCTGTGAAAAACGATGGGAGAGTATGACCTTTTTTTGGCTCAATAATCACGGGCTGAAGGAGAAAAGCGGGGCAGAATAATATAGTGTTTTCTTTCTCTGTCCCCAAGGACATTTTATTATGCTTTCAATAATTTAGTGTGCTTCTCTTGTTCAGTGCTTGCTCCCTTGCATCCAGACTCTTTGCAGCAGACGCTATATCATCTTTAAACGCTCATATTCGTCCTCTGTTTCGGATGTTTCTTTCTATTCATCAGCCCTTCCTCCATCATTCTGTCTTTTCGCCCGTTTTTCCGATTGCAGCTGCAGCACGCACCTGCTTTTCAAAGGATGAGTGTGTGGATATACATCACTCTGCCCATTAGCAAATATCATCTTGGCTTACGAAAACCTCAAAGTGACCTTCACTTTCCCTCGATGGTGAGCAGAGGGTCTAATATGGCCTCATGCGACAGTGATCTGCATTCATCAATACAAGATCTCACCATAATCTCACTCGCCACAGCCCACTGTGTAGTCCAAGGTCAGTCGGTATACATCTAAATGAAACCCTACAATTGTCATCATGCATAGTTTTCGGCATGCTTACGTGCTTTAAAACACAGACCGTCACTGATGGAAAGCGAAACATGGGAAGTGCTGACACCCAGAGGATGCTACTAGTCATTGGCATCCATGTGAGCAACAAAATAGCGTGCAAGCTAAATAAGAGAGGGTTTACATTACAAAAAAAAAAAAAATATCTCATGTTGGCTGATAACTGTAAAATAAAACGTTTATTATTTTTTAATGAATGTTTCATCAAATGGGTTTCTGGAAGCAAAAAGAATTGAGCCATCCATCACCTTGACAGGATCACCTTTTTCTCCGTGTCAGTCTCTATCTGTCCCTCAGCTCACACAGGTCTAATCCACTCTTCTGTGTGTGTGCATTTCTGCTGTCAGTATCCTGCTTAGAATAAATATTTGAACAGCTGTGCTTACACATCTCATTGATTAACCTCACTCCAGGGGCAGGAAACACAACTTCGGTTTGCACCCTTGCCGCTTCGCATAATCTTTCCTGTCTTGCGCCGCAGAGCTCAAAATGGCCCACGCAAAACAAATCTTAATTAAATGACCACACATTTTCTACCCAGGAATTTTAACATGGTTTCTGTCAATATGTGGCAGATTCTATTGACCAACAGCTCCTAATAATTGCATAATGTTTCCTTTTAGATTTTAGTTGACTTGAAACAGTGGAATAATGCTGTTCTATCACATTTTTAAAAATTCAGGCAAAGGTGATGCACAGTATTTGGCTCTTAATTAAACCTTTTGATGTGTATTTAATTAGCAGTTGGTGGTTTTAAAATTTAATATTATATTTATAAAAATGTTTGTTAAATATATACATGTTATTTATATAATGTTAATGTATATTATGTTAACAAAACTTTTATTTTGGATGCAATTAATTGCAATTAATCACTTGACGGCACTATTAAATGCTTTTTCAATCAGTGAATGTTACTGATCATGTTATATTATCAGAGATAATAATAAAAAATGATAATGAATAATTGATTTAATTTATAAATCATTCACCTAAAATAAATAAATAAACAATAAAGCAACAAACACCAATGAAATTAGGAAGTAAAAGTAAAAATAAACAGAAGGAGGTCTTTTGATTCAGTAAGTCATCTGTTTATGCTTCATAAATTTCAGCGATGGAAATGATTACAATTAAAAAATCTGATTTTCACCCATACACTTACATTTATGGATAAGAAATTTACTCAGCATTATCACTACTTTAATGAAAAAGTCAGCTTTTTTTCATTCAACAATATTCAAAATTCAATGTGGTTTCCAGAAAAAAGTTATGCAGTGATTGGGCTATTGTTTCCAAAAGATAAGACATTTCTTTCCAGGCAAAATTTGAGTGCTGCAGCAAAATAAGTTAGTTTAATTGATTTCTCAAAACTGTTCACTGACAAAAATGCAGGCAAAGGTTGATGACACTATTAAGTCAGATGTCAATATATGTCTATTAATCTCAATTAAAACACAATCATATTTTTATTTTCTAACAATATATTATATTCAAAAACAGCTGTCAACTGTCTATCATCCAAGGTTGTTAGTAGATTTGGACTTGCTTTGTGTCAGTTCCTAACACAGTTAAACATTCAATTCTGTTGTTTCTTTGGTGATATGATCAATCACATTCTCTCTCTTTGGCTCATCTGTGATCGCTGGACCTGGGTGTTTTTCTATCTCATAGGTTCATCCTGGTGATTGCGATTTGTGTTAAGTGATGATCACCACTTCTGCTCTGTCTTTCAGTGGTCACACAATGGCAAAACCAGTGACTTCTCATCAGCAGAGTGCATACGCTACAAGATTACAGCCTGTGTCAGGCGGGGAGCTCAGAGTCTGCACTGTTTGCTGATGAGCAAGTAGATAAACAGATCAAAAGTACGACAGAGATATGAATAGGGGTTTGGTTGAATGTTCTTTGGTTGCAGGTGCAGGTCAGAGAAGTTGACGTTTCAATTCCGAAGATGGATGCCTCTCCTCAGCAGGAACAAAAGGGGAAAAATCTAGCTCGAATCAAAAACACCTTTACTAAAAGGATCAGATGGGCCTCCCACTTTTCACAGGCCCACAGATGAGTGGAAAAATAACAGGCTTTTTTTTTATTTTCCTCTTGCACATCAATCTTCAGCAGAGAAACATCTGCTCATAAGACCAAAAGGACGTGGGTGCACATGTGAACACACACACAAACACACATGAACACGCCATCTTGCCCTCACTTCCATGCACTTTCAATTCTCAGATCAGTGACCGCCAAAATGGACCATTAGATTGAGCCGAACTAAACTAAGACCTTTACAAAGAAATTAGTTCAATCTAATTTTCAGAGCTAAGAGGCAAGAAAGCACCATCCCTAATACTAAATAAGCTGCATATGAAATTGTAATTTTGAGTATCATCTAGTATCATCTGAAATTTTCCTTTAAATGCATTTTTATCGGGTTCATTTAGGTCCAGTAATATGAGCCCGATAAAATTTTCCTTTAAATGCATTTTTATCGGGCTCATTTAGGTCCAGTAATATGAGCCCGATAAAATTCTTCTTTAAATGCATTTTTATCGGGCCCATTTAGGTCCAGTAATTTTACCTAAA
>JAUMHP010000070.1:15225167-15241496 GCA_032361065.1 Enteromius trimaculatus
AGTAATATGAGCCCGATAAAATTCTTCTTTAAATGCATTTTTATCGGGCCCATTTAGGTCCAGTAATTTTACCTAAATGGTCTCATGGCATAAGCATACCTTGGTGCAATTTTTTGCGAGACACATAATATGAAACACATATAAACACACTGCAGTTTGCAAAAAACCCGTAAACTTAGGCACCATTTATTCCTTCTCGCACAAGTGTAATTTTTGCAGTTATCATGTGAATATCATGTGACTTCAAAGAAAAATTAATATGGTGAAAATGGAAATTTTCACTGCTCTAGCCATTTTCTTAAAGCCACTTCACTAATTTGTGAAGCTCAATTATCTTTTGCAGCATATAAGAAAGATATTCTTTGGTGTTTCTCATTATGGTGATGATTAAGGGATTTTGGGCTTTGTTTTCCCTTATATATATATTTCTTTGAAACAGGAAGCCAGGGCTGGATATTTTCATGTCCATAATCATCTGGAGCGCTCAAAATTGTGAATATGAATGGGAAAATTCTTCTTGGGGTGCCAGTAATTGTGGCCAACAAGTATTGGTGAAAAACCTTTACTTTAAAATCATATTTTCTCCCCATCTGAATTGTTTTAATTCAATTTTAGCGAAAGATCAAAAGGATAAACAATGCAGATTTGCAACTTTGCTCAGATTTACCAAGGATGCCAATATTAGTGGAGGGCGCTGTATGTATTTGATAGGCGAGAAGCTCCTGTTTGAATCCAGTGTAACTATGGTTCGACAAAACAGTTCAAATCTGTGTAAAAAGAAGTTGAAATGGCACAGTTGCATCAACAAATGCCTTTTTATGAGTTTTGCATTTGTTAATACTGTCGGGTAGGTTTAGGATTGGATTTGGTGTAGGCATATTTCCAACATTATAGAGCGTTAACTTTTTTAACAGTCCTTTATTGAGTTTTGTTAGCTCACATTGCTATTATTGTGGTGAACAATTCATCTGTGCGAATCAATCCACAAAAAAAAAAAAAAAAATTTGCCTTCCTAATCTTTAATCTAAATCTGAAAATGCTTCTCCCCTCTAAACATCCTTAACCATGCGCTACTTTACTACATCCAATAAATTCAAAGCAATATGTACATATATTAACGTAATAAAAACGTACCAGGGTTCATGTTTGTTTTAGCGCCACTCAGTGGGCATTTCTCTTTGAAACTGTAGCAAAATGTGCAGTAAGGCACGTAAAAATGGTATTGCACAAAAAGGGCCAAGAGGTACAGTACATATTTTTATGAGACCTGGTTGAATTTTACGCTAAAGGCAATGTGTAGGTTCTTTTCTATGCAATTAAAGTAAAACAACTGAACGTAAATATAGGAGCCTGATAAAAATGGTAATTTTAGTAGAAGATTTCAGACAGCACTTAGAGGCTTTTGCATCTGCAACTATTTATATATTTATGGGTTGTCTATATATTGAGGTTGATTAAAAGACAAAAAATGAATACTAGCCAAATCATTCCAGCAGTCAACTGTGAGAAATTGTTTTACTTAAACATGCTACTTATGAATGATTTACTTTGTGAATTTTAGTGGGTACACAGTAAACAAGCCTTATTATTGCAGCAAGTTAGTTTAATTAAATTCTCCAATCTGGCAGCTGTCCACTATTAAAAATGTAGGCAGAGTTTTAACAATGCTACTATTCATAGCCACATGTTATGGTTTGAGGAATGCAAAGTCTACTATTTAATCTAAACTAAAACACAATATATGTCATTATGGTATATGGCATTTAAGGTGGCAATCTAAAAACATAAAAGGCTTTTGACAAAATGAATATGAATACCACTACACTGAATGACAAAACTAAATCAGAGCTGTCTACTTTGCAATTGCCCGTTGGAATGTGCCTTTAGTTGATGAATGCCACTTTCCTATTTTTGAAATGAGGCACAGCTTAAAATAAAATTATTTTATAAATATCACAAATGACTTGCTATGAATTACATTTTTTATATATATTGAACTTCTGACCATTATAATAAATCTAGCTTATTTCTGGACTGTGGCCTTAAAAGCGGATTTTTTTTTTTTAGTTCTCTTTGCATTTATATATGCAAATAGGATGTGATTTATGATTGTAATTATTATTATACAGATCCTATATTCAATATCAATTAAAACAAACACCTTTTGAATGCTCTACTTTGAATATAAGTGGCTGAATGTCTAATATAGCCTTTTTTACTGCAACAGTGGTTGCACTTTAACATCAGGTTGAGGAAGAATGAGAGAGAGAGAGAGAGAGAGAGAGAGAGAGAGAGAGAGAGAGAGAGAGAGAGAATTTGCATTAGCCCCCATATGGTTAGTAAACTTGATTAAAACAGCCTTCAGATTGGGAATTTACAGTGTTCATACTGAGTGTCTCACTCTGATCCAATGTTCCTATGGAAACCACTTTGGTGGCACATGTATGTTGCAGAGGTGCATTAGACATTCCTACATGCCCATCTGAGGTGCCTCTCAAAAGTAGGCTTTATCGTACAAATAACCCCTAATCCCCCTAATCAAACCATTCATCGCTGCTCTCTCAGTATCTCCTGCTCGCTTTCACTGGGTCAATCTCAGCACGTTAGAAGAGATTTTCTATCTTTTATAGATTCTATTTTGTATGGACTGCGGGTTAGAGATGTGACTCTAGAGATGTGAGAGGGGGTAATCATACGGATGGGTCGGGGGAGCTCTTTACAGCACTGTTGTCTTTCGCTCTCCATTACAGACACACACATACACCCACTCACAAACACAACAGGTCTATCCGCAGGAGCATGTGTTCATTAATAAGCAGCTCCCTAGGAATTTTTAAAACTCAACCAGGGCCAGACACAAATCTGTGTGTTTGCGTTAGCATCTTGATATCACAGTTCAGATTTGTTCTTTATATAGTCCATCCAAAAAATAAAGAACCCTAAACAAACATTGCTAACCAAAACATTTCTGGTTCCCATAGACTTCCATAATATCTTTTTTGCACGTACCATGGAACGTACCATACAGGTTTGGAATGCCATGAGGTGGGTAAAATAATTTTTTCGTGGACTATACCTTTAAATCTCTTTTCATGAATGTATACTTTTTTTACTTCAAGCAACATAAGAAAGACAAACAATATCATATTATTACACAATATCATACTTAAAATCATCTTAGCATCATAAAAATAATTTGTTGCACTCTTCACTTATTTCACTATAGTATTTATCAGCGATAAGTTCCCAAAAGCATCGTTAGCCAACTATGATCGTTAGTTCCATTGAACTCTATTGCTAACGACGGAACTTGCGACCATGGTTGCTTTTGGGAAACGCACCCGTCGCTTCGCTTTGAGGCATGACCAATCATTTGCAAGGATTCAGAAGCGAAGAGGCCAGTCAGCCAGCAACATTAGGCTGAATCATTCGGCTCCAGCTGGACGCCCTGCGTGACGTTTATGCACGTCATCTCACCAAAACATGTCCGAGTCAATATCAAAAGAAATACTGTACGTTTCATTATTTAAAGGCATCAAGGACATTTACTCATCCTCATGATATCTCAGACCCTACGACTTTTGTTCTTTCGCAGAACAAAACGTGGAACTCCAAACAAGAATCATGAAGACCGTTGTTGTGAACGGATTTCGACTTAAAAGGACAACTGAAGTCGCCAACGATTTCAAGCTGTCTAGCATGAAATGTAGCGTGTGAGTCAAAAAATACTTTTTTAAAATCTTCAAAACATTACATAATGTTTTAAGTCTGAAGTTTCTATTCAGTGCAGTTATAAA
The DNA here is from genome assembly GCA_032361065.1 of Enteromius trimaculatus. Taxonomy (NCBI): domain Eukaryota; kingdom Metazoa; phylum Chordata; class Actinopteri; order Cypriniformes; family Cyprinidae; genus Enteromius; species Enteromius trimaculatus. The sequence continues at coordinate 15,228,965 of JAUMHP010000070.1, forward strand.
GTTTGCCTGGTGAAGTGTGAAATCTTCTCTTTTGTCCCCATTGTGTCATTCTTTTGTTTGATATTTTCTCCAAATTTCTATTACAATATCATGCTTGGACATTTTTTATTCTCATTTCCATTATTCTTAATGCGGATTCTCTTTATTCTAATACAGTTTTTCTTTAATTGCCACAAAGCATCTCTCTGGAAGTTTATACAGATTTAGAGCTATTAGGACAGCATTACCATAACAAACATAAGATGATAAAACTGAAACAGCAAAGTAAACAATGAAAAACTGATATTCTGTATTACAACAATGTAACACCCTCTTGGAACAAACACCCTCGAAAATCTCTCATTAGAAGTGTGCATGAAATAATGATGAACCCCTAAAGCAAGACAGATGTCTGACAGATTCATCCCCCTCATCCCCTGTGTATGTTTACAATGGACTAGTACATTCTCACAGCTAACGTACATTCTTAAAACACATATACACACACCCTAACGCACACCCAACCTGGGGCATTTTTTATTATCAAGCATAGAGGCAGTAAAACTGCTTAATTAAAACATGAATATTTTATGAGCTCTGGAGAGCTGTGGAGGGGCTAGCACTGGCATTGGTAAGAGAACGAGAGCTAGAGAGAGAAAAAGATACAGACACAGACCATCCGTCCAGCAGAGATAAGCGCTGTGCTTATCCTTCCCAGAGCAGTGGGAGCAATTTTATAAGCTGTACGCTAAAAAAACCCTGGTGGTCAAACATGCTCATAACACACACCCCCACGCGCAGTGACAGAGTGCCTCCCGCACAACCATTTTCAGCCATCCACAATAAAACAGCTCAGCATGAAACGGCTCACTGGTGTGAGGGACTGTGTGTGTGAGAAACAGAAAAGTGACACGACTACAACAAAACAGCGATAAGTTAAATCTTGTTATTGCGCCAAAGATGAAGAACTAAGGACTATGGGGGCAGTCAATTTAAATTCCTTCGTTTAGCAACATCACAGCCAAGCTATTATCAGCTCCGCTCTCAATTCAAAGCGCCTCACTGAGAAATAACAAGTACATGCTTTCATCTAGCTTAACCAAAGCTCTCTTGAGACACATCGTTCCGAATAACGAAAAAGTGCAAGTCATGAGGACCGTATTTTCCACTGTCATCACCTCACACCTGAAATTCTCTCCCTGCTTTTTCTTACTCCACTCCCCTTCTATTCTGTCTCTCAAATCCAGCCCGTAATCTGTCACTGCTCTGAGCTGCGAGAGATGAATCTACTCATCTCCCATGATGCATTGCCTCTGAGCAATGGGTCACATTCACACAATAGACACGCCTTTAGCATTTTAAGATGGAATGCACACTCTCTCCCTTATGTGTTCAACTCTCCACTTTCCCTCTTGGAAATTGGAGGGAGGTGGGTCTTTTCCACCTATAGAGGGTTTGTAGGAGGAGGCACATTTCCAAATTGGCCGCACATAAAATGGACAGCCTGCTATTTGAACTGAGCTAGGGATATCCACGGAGCCATAGGTCTTGTAGAGTAGCATTGTAATGATGCACAGCCTGTCTTTCAAAAGTCATCTTTCATTTGCCTTTCTGCTCTGGCTCCATCCGATGGGCCCAGTCGGACATTCCTGGCTCTCCTCCCAAGCTCACGATCAATTTATGAGATGTTCTCTCTTTATCACGCCCTCCGTACATCTATTCTTTCTGTCTTGCTTGTCTTATGAGCCATTCAAATATACGTTCTTGCTGTGTATACATACATTAGATGGGTGTCTTTGACTGTTGTGACACATCAGTATTAAGGATGGGCCACTGCCTGCTGAAAAATGTATATTAATTGATTGTGTTCATTTTTTTCAAACTTAAACAGCATTTTTTAAGTTTTTTTTTAACAGCATTGCATTTTCTACAATGTAATAGTGCTGATTCATAAGCAACATATTATATCTGTATAATTTTATCCCCTATTTTAATGAATAAATATAACTATTTACACTGCTTTAAAAAAGTTTTTTTGAAAGAAGTCTCTTATGCTCATCTAGGCTGCATTTACTTTATGAAGAACATGTTAAAAGTAATATTATAAAATATGTTTACAGTTTAAAGGCTAATCTTTTCTAATATAATGTATTCGTTAAAATTTAATTTATTCATGTGGCAAAACTGGAGCTATTGCTTCAGGCTTCAGTGTCACATGATCACAGTATTTACCTTTTTGCTTACCTGATTTATAAGAATTTTAAATGTACATTCAATTCAAAATATATGTAATTATTCTTATTAGTTCATATCCACTTTGAGATCTGTCACCCCCCTTAAACAAGCATAAAAAATTATTGCAAAGAAGGACGTAAAAGAAAAGACAAGAAAAGAAGGAACAGAAAGTCCACAGAAAGGTCACACAGTGCAATGGGGAGAGTGATCTTTCAGTTCAATGGCTGCAGCCTCTCCTAAGGGTTGAGTTTCTGTGCCACATCCACTCTTGGAGAAGAGATCACATCATAGCTCTGAACTCGGTAACCGGGCCTATTCCCTTCCCAATAATCAATCTCCAAGCGCATCGCCATCGCTATCCCATGTCACTCCCAGAAGCATGTCTGCCGCATCAACTCTCCCACAGGCCGATCCAATATCCCTATCTGAACCCTCACAGGATCACACATGGCGCCAAGAAGCCAAGGTCACCTAGCTAGGACACATCAGCTGAAACCTAAAACCTTCTTTTTTTAATCCTCCATCAGTTCATTCTGAACTCTTGTTTCTTCAGCTTTGATTGTTCTGTTGCTTTGCTACTAAATAAGACAAATTACAAAACCCACAGTGGCAACAGAGAACAACATTTTTTTAATTCAATAACCATTGAACCATGCTATTTATAGCTAGGCAAAAACTGTTAGCTTACCGCTAGTGTCAGTCTCAACTGTTCCTTCTTTCACAACAGGGATGCAGTTCTCTAAGTAGACCCCGTCCCGGTAGCATCCACTGGTTTCTTTGTCCGGAGGGGGCTGATCCCAACATTGGCATGGTGTCTGCATGATGCCACAGGGTCGGTTGGAGGTACTGTAGGTTAGGCAGTCCTCCAACCATTGGCACAGCATTTGACAGGCAGCCATGCTGGGGTTACGTTTCCCAACCACAAGATACTCCACCTTAAATTCCCCATCGCCATTCCTTGCCCCGGCGCCCGCTCTGGGCAGCCCTTTCCGGATCTGCAGGAACTGTTTCCCACTTTCCAGGAAGGCAACGTGGGTAGAGGCATCGCACAGCTTCACCACCTCGTCGAAACTCTCCATCCCGAGGAAGGTTCGTGTGGTCTCCAAGAAGGAGTCAAACTGGAAGGTCCGGTGCTGTCGCGGAATGCAGTCTCTGGTTGGTTTCGTGACCTTGATGAAGATGGTGTAGCACTTTGGGTCCGGGTTCTGCAGGGTCCAGGAGCACGGCGTGCTGGGAAATACAGAGGACGAGAGGAAGAATCCAAAGAAGCGGCTCTGGACCAGTGTGGAGCAGGTGTCAGACTCCGGACCAGAGAGGGCAGCGTTGAGCATGTCCAGCCGCAGCAGTTGGAGAAGAGGGAAAAGCAGGACCAACGATGAACAATTCCGTGAGAATTTTGATATCATGGCTGTAAACGGTAGAGCGGGTGTGCAGAAAAGTGCGAGGCTGAAGATATCTCTTACTAGGAACCTCTGCTTGGTAATGTAGGATCAACAGCCTCGTTTTGTTGACAAGCCGATATTCTCAGATGTTTGCAGAACCGTCTGAACTGACAGCTCAGGATGAGAGGGAACTTTGGCTCATTGATCCAGTTTGCAGTCCATGATGCCAGACGCCCTCAGAGAGATCTGCAGGATTAGAGAAGACAGAAAAAAGACTGTATAAGCCAGATGGGAAAACAACAGCAATTATGCATTGACCAGATAAGAGTGAACATAATAACTTCAAAAGTGTGTAGACACCGACATGATTGACTTTGGTACTTAAAATTTACCATGCTGGGCTATATCGATCCAGAAGTACCGCACCTGTGCTTCACATTCAAAAAGATCTCTTTGTTCCCTGCGTAGCAGTCACTTTCTGCAGAAACGTCACCCTCAATCTTGTATTTCATCAGTGAGCTCAATAATTTGTCCAATTATGGGGCAATCAATTACAAAAATATGAACACCTGCTGTCATTCATTATTTCCAGTGCATTTGCTCCATGCCAAAATGATCAATAGCCTCAGTCCTCTGCGAATCATTAGGCTAAAAACGGCTGGATCATCTCTCAGACGAGCATGATTGTCATTCTTTTCCCTGACAATTCAGTGTCTCGTGCAGTTTTACAGCACTTAAAGATAAGAAATATGTGAGGTCACATGCAAGAGCAGTAGACAGACATCTTGGAGACTATTCTGATGTAATCGCAAAATTTCCATGTGCCATTAGTCATTTTACAAAGTGAGCACCCCGGCACCAGGATCACCCTGAGAGCCATATACCATGCAAGAATATACCATGCAGATTTTATTCTAGGTTAATCGTCCTTATCTAAAGGCATTAGCTTTTGTCTTCATATTCAGCGTGCTAAGAAATGAGACAAACCCAGACAGGGGAAAAAAGTGCACTGACTGAGTCATATTGGTTCTGAATACTGGTGGATTCTGGAAATGGATAAAAAAACAATGGGGTGCTTCATTCACGTAAAGTGATGCAATATTTATAATCATTATTAGTACTTTAATATGTGTAATAAATCTGTAAAGCAATCTTAGTACGCTCCTTTCTCTCTGTTTTGTTATGAAATACAGCAGTCGCTATCGGCGTATATAGCAGAGTATTGTTGCAGATTAGGAGTTTCCACGAAGATGCTGGATAATGCTGTTATGAATGTGTGTGGGTGAGATCGATGTTTGTGTCTAAGAGAGTGTGCAATCTTTAGAAAAACAGATGTGTGTGAACTGAAAGGAGTTTTGTGAATGTGCAAAAATGATTGTGTGAGTCAGTGTTATTTCTTGCACCATATTTTGTTTCAGTCATACTTTTTGTATTTCGATGAAAATGTCATTTAAGTCAATATTCATGCTGTATTCATTAATGTTCGTCCATTTTACTTTAACTGAAACTGCATATAATTTTAGTCGTCTGAAAGAAATTTGAGGGAGCTAAAATACCTTTTAGCAATGTAGTACGATCTCACAGCTCATGTGGGGTGATCCATCACAGTCTCATGACCAATTTGTACGTATTCATACGAGGTCCCAAATCCGTGCTAATTCATACTAATTCGTACAACCTCAGTTGTACGATTTGTCTAAAACCCTGTGACGGGTCATTTGTATAAATTCATACGAATTGGCAACTCGTAAAATACATACGATTTAGAAGTAAGGGCATACGAATTTCATATGAACATTCATTCAAATTTCCCACACCTGTTTCATAATTATTTTATATAATATGAGTAATATTAATTTCCTGTATAGTAAGTGAGTCAGATTCAGTAACAATTGTGGGGTGCATTTCCCAAAAACATTGTTAGCTAACTACGGTCACAAGTTTAACAAGTTGAAAACAAGTTGAATAGGAAACAACAAAGCCTTTGTTGCTTTTGGGAAAATCACCCCTGATTGATACAGTAAGGTTATTCAGTATATACTTTGGCATACTGATTCAAACAATAATTCATCCTTTAGATCAATTCTTGAATAAATCAGACGGAATGTATTCAGTAGAGGCAAAGTGGTGCAGACAGCACAAATATTTTGACCAGTTATTTCTTAGATGAGATCAAAAATGAAATAACTAAAGCAACAAAACTGACCCAAAGCTTAACCTTTCTCTCTACAGACTTCATCCTGGAGTCCTAGTGCCACAGCCTGAGGTGAAAAGCAGACCAGAATACATGGCGGTGGCTGACTGCACAGGTGGTTTATTTTTTTACGATGAGATAATATAAAAAAAAGCTCCAGTTGATCTCAGCATGACCTCAAACATTGCCTTACACACACACAATGGCACATATCTGCTCAGTTCAAGATAAGCTCTGTTCAGGATGCTCAGAGCATATGTCTTAAAGTGAAAGAGTGGGCGAACAGAATAAACAGTGCTTTTCATGCCAGTGGTATCTGTAATGAAGCTGGAGGGTGTAATCATCTAATCCGTGTCTTAACTTAGCCTTGTAGTTAACCGGGACATTCTCAAGGCTGAACCTCAAGAAGCACCTCGAACTGATGCAGGAATGATCGCTCATCCATTCTATTCTGCCCCAATACATTTAGCTATCCCAGCATGCACTGTGTCGCACAGTGGCCAGCTCATTACAGACATGTCTTGTTCATTGATCAGCAGCAGTGACACCCTGGGAGAAAATAATAGCTGGAAAATATCAAATTTGGATGAAAAAAAAAAAAAAAAGCACTAGAGCCGGGTGAGAAAACAGATAACTTTGACTAGTTTAGATTCAAAGGCATACTGTAGTTCACCCAAAAATGAAATTTACACCACTTGCTCCCCCACAGGTTGCTCACCCATACTGTATAATTAACACCAAAAGTGAGTTCAACTTCCATTGTATGGGCAACATCATTTCTTTTCTTATTATTTTCTCAAATGGACCAAGATGAGGTTGAGTAAATCACATAATGTTATTTTACATTTTATTTTAGTGGACTATCCCTGTAAGTCATCGGCAAAAGCATTTCCTAATCTGTCACTCTCATATGCGAGTGTCAAGTGTGTCGCGATCAGTTCTGTGCTGTCAAGGCATTATGGAAACACTGACTGCTTCTCACATACTGTTAGCAGCCTCGGATTCTGAATATGCTAGAAAAATTGCTCAAGCAGAAAGGGCTCTACGTACTGGCGCTGACTTCTAAGAGAAGAAAAAGAGAGACCTTATAGAAAATACAGGTATTTTCTCACAAAGGATTATACCATGAGTAGAGGGGCCACGATGGGGCCTGCTTTTCACATTCATTAGACAGAAAAGTAGTCATTGAGGGTAATCGAGATTTTGCGGAACTCATGGAAGATGAAGACCACCTTCATTCAATTAAGCTTTTAACTTGTTACTTTTCATTTTATTATCCTTTTCGCTCTCTGTCAAGGACAGCATGTGCTCATAGTATCTAAAGTATTGCTGGTAGTTTGCGTAAAACACTGGGTGGGGAGAAAAAGATGCAGGAGCTAGAGGACAAGTGGATGAGAAATAGAGCGACAGATGAAGAGAAAGATAGAGAGAAGGGGAAGGGAGAGAAGACAGGCTGTCGTTTCTCATGGGCGCTCTCGTTCATCGCCGTCTCTTTCCGCGCTCCGCCCCTTATTTATTTTTTTCTTCCTCGCAAATTAAAGAGCTACAATGACACCCCAGCGAACAAGGTTATTTGAGTAAACAGAAGGCAACAAGCACTGCTGCCTCTTTCAAGACCAACCTCATTCTCCTCTATTTGCGCTCCAGCGTCTGTGACAACAAGCGCTAGGCCTCACACGGTCGTGGAATTAAAGAGATAATTATCTGTCTCTGGTGATGAATGTGTTTACCGTGCTAAATGCCAGGCCTTCTTTCATCAACTTATAAACCGTTGATTTTCCTATCAGACAAAGTACAGGATGCAGAGGGATCTTGCATCAGAAAACAGTTCATCTCAGATGGAGGCGCTTTTGTTCTCGAAAAGTCCTTTTGAGTCCCCATACAGTGAATATTTTCCATCCTTATGTCATTCCAAACCTGTATGACTTTCTTTCTTTTGCAAAACACTAAAGATATTTTGAAGTACGTTGTGGCCGTAGCAACAGTGAACCCCACTGACTTTCAAAGTAAAATAAAATAAAGTCATGCAGGTTTGGAACATGCCATGGGAGTGAATAAATTATGACAGAGCTGTAAAAATACAGCAGGCATCTAAAATCATACAACAAAAGTGTATTTGCATTAGAACAAATGTTCCTCATCAACTTTAGAGGCACATTTTGAGTTGTATGGACTATTTGTGCATGCTTGGCTTTGTAAATCATGTCTTTGTTGTGTGGAAAAGAGCCGCTTAATCTGCAAAATGTCCCTTTTTTGTTCCGTGCAAGAAAAAAGAATAATGTGGTTTCCGAATTATGTGAGCTTGAATAGACTTTTGTGTGAACAATCGCTTTAATTTCAACGTTCAGTGCTTCCTGGGTTAACCTTAAGCTAGGTAAACAGATCAGAGGTAGCAGTACTCTTGCTCTTAAAAGAAGTGCGGAGCAGACTTATCTCTGCCGTCTCAAACTTTCTGTGAGCTATAGGATCAGCTTGCCAGGGAGATTTACTGAACTAAGCTAAAATGGTCTTTAAATTTAAAATTAGGAGAGTGGATATGAAAAGTGATTTTCACAACCTTAAAAACACAGTACTGTTTCTGGGGAATTTATGGTACGCTGTTGTCACGAATACAGAATTTTACAGTTGCATGGCAGTACTGTATTGAAATTTATTGCACTTCTTTTTTTTCTTATTTTTATTTGTCTCATACTGCTGAATTCATAGAATCCATTTATTCGTGACCTAAACCAGTACAGTAGCTTAAGATCAGGCTAGGCATGATACATTATTGTAAGGACATAATGTAGGATGCATAATAATACTTTAAGCAAAATAGTATATAAAAGTTGTTAATAACTTTTGAGGGTACTGATCTGGTGATACGCTGTACACTTAAGTACACCTAAGTACAGTGGATCTGCATGATAGATGCTTTTACAACACTATTTGGATTTTTATTTTATTTTATAATGGCTAAAACGTTCTTAAAAGCATGCAGTTTTCCTAGTTTATTGCCTGTGCCACAGTTTGTATCGTTGCCAACAGCCAGTCATTGTTTTCATGACATAATTTCCTGTGTCTCCAGAGTGATTAGTCACATGGCATTTATGGCTCATGTGTTTGGCTCAAAAGCTTCTGTGGTTTTAAAATTTCAAGTGTGAATGAATGGGAATGCTAACAGATAGCGCTTTCTCCAGGTGTTATAGACCTACCTGACCTAGACAAAACCTGTTGTTTTCAAATACAAAACTCAGATTGATGTAAATCTCTCAGAAGTTGATCAGAGGTCGTCATCATGATTTGAAGAGCCAAAGAGGAGGAGATGGACAAACTGGCAGGGGATGGAAAGAGTGTTAGAAGGACAAATGTTGAGGGGGAAGAGAGAAAACTGAACATCTGTTTGTGTGATGATCTAACAGGCTGCGTCTGCATGCTCTCTTTCCCCTGGCACGCCTGCTCCGGCACTGTTTGTTTTCTCTGTCATCCCAGCCACAGACTAGCGCTTACCTGACACTAATTTCAATTAGGCGTCTAACTGTCTGAAGAAATGAATAAAGCTGAAGAGCCACATCAGAGACAACAACGGAGACCGACTATAGGAGACAGATAAAATTTAAGCAAATGGACATGCAAGCTAGGAAGCTGGCATCAAATATTTAGGAGTCTCTTGAACCAAGTACACAATGTGCTTTTTTAAATGTCTTTTATGATTGTAGCAGTTCAAAGGGTATGATATGAGCCCTGTGAGATCCGTTTTTTTTTTTTTTTTGTCAGACTGTACAATATATCTTGGGGTGCTTTTAAGGTACAGTAGTAAATAAAAAAACTGCTGAACCAGCTCAAACCACACATGCCAACAAACTCCTGATGAACTTAAAAAATGCTGAAAACATCGACCGTGTTAAACCAAAATGTAAAATAAGTAAATTTGAAAGAAATGTCACAAATCTTAAAAAACACATTAACATTCTTAATCAAGACAGATTTGCTTAAGATCAAAATGAAGACATAATGACTTGTCTGAGACAATTAGAGCAACATGCAATAATTGAGTTACTGCTTAGAAAAGAAATAAATATCTTCCAATATATTTTTACCCATTAATATTTAATTGTTTAATCTACTGTATTTTTAATGTTCAAAAAGTAAGTCTATTGCATGCAGTACATTTCCACTTGTTCACTTGTAAAGTATGTTTTTAACCAAAAGGATATGCACATATGCATATAAGAGTACTTTGCAGCATAATTGTGAGTAATTGTGTGGAAAGTTATGGAGATGTTCTGGGCTTATATTATGCTAATTGCTATAATTGTGGACTTCCTTGTATAGAATAATCCAAATTCATCTAAATTAGAATGAGGATAAGAACAAACCGAATTGCATGTTGTGAATCCGGTGAAAATTTTGCATAAGAATCATTTCTGTGTGCAGAAGACTTCATGAATGAAACCCGGAGTCTCTAATGAATCTATTTTAAGCTCTTTTCATTTCTGGCTTACATGCGCAGATTTGATGCCTCGGCCCCCTTCATTACCTTCCCTCGATTGATTATATATGTGAACCAACAGTTCATTAAAGAAATAAATTGTCCTCTTATTTAGCTTCCACATCTGTGTGCTCTTTGTCCATCCGTCCAGAAGATACCCAGTGGCATCATCCCCTCACATGAAAGAAAGCAATTATCTCCTCCTGTACACAACACCCGAGCAGGGGCTTGGAAAGGATACGCCGCTGAATACTACCCTAATTGGGTTTCATGCCGGCAGAATTTACAACATCTGTAACTCGGATTATAGTGGTGCCAAACAAAGAAAATTACAAAAGTGGCTTTACAAACACTTTTATGGGCTGTTAATGATAAACACATTCATTGCGGCGGTAGTTCGTCACAAACATTTACAATCAGGGGCTCAGTTAGCTTAAAAGGGGTCCTTTATTTCCAGAAGCAGGGTGACAAAATGAATCAAGCGTGGCTGGGAAAAACACTGGCCTCTCTGTGTGTGTGTGTAAGTGCATTTCAGTGTGCAGAGTGTTTGGGATAGTTCGGGAGATGAAATGGCTAATCGCTCATAATTCACACATCTCACAGTGGGGCTGTTGCAGATGGCGTCGAGACTGTCCTCTTTTCTCTCCATCAGAATCAATCCCACAGATAATGAGTGCTTTGTGCCTGAACATAATCAGATACATATGAGAGGGAATTGTAGTGAATATCAAATCCAATCAAGCCATATCACGTCCACTGCAAATGAGCCAGACAGCACATTTGGGCTTTAAGAGCAGGGATAAAGGATTCCTACCCTGAGGCCTTATGCTGTCAGACTGAACCTATTTCATGGGTTTGATTTCATCATCTTCTTTCATGCTTCTTTATCTAGGCATCTTTTCTATCCATCCATCTATCCATTGATCTCTGTCTATAGATTTGGTAATCCACCCATTCATCCATCATTACATCTATCTATCCTTCCATTCATCTCTATATCTGTAGGTTTGTTAATCCATCCATCCATAATAGCCATCATAATTTAACATATATCCACTGATGTTTAAGTATATGGATGGGTTTGTCAATATGTTCATCCATTCATTTTCTGTAGTTATCTATCTTTTACCATCCATCCATCCATCCATCCATCAAAAGTAAGTTACCCATCATCCACTATCAATCTCTTTTTCTTACATACAGGGTACTGTATCTGTCCATCCATCCATTATTTCTCTCTCTATATACAGGTTACCTATCATGCATCCATTTATCCATCCGTCCATCCATTATCTATTTATTTTTTTCTGTAGGTTACATATCATCATCATCAGTTCATCCATCTATCAATATCTCCCCATCAGTAGCTTACCTCGGTTTCCTCCCTTCATTCTTTTAACTTTGTCTTTTGCATATAATTATTTCCGCTTGACAAACCTCCTTTCTAACATTTTTTCCTTCTTTCCTCTTGAGCAGACTATTACTCAACAGTTCATGTGACAGTGTTTAGACTCAAAGGAGGACCGCAAGGGCTGAGGTTGCCATTTGGGAAAGAGCCCCAAAAGACATGCTCTAGCTAATTAAAAATTAAAAGCATTCACTCGGTCAGTAATATTGTACATGGCTCTGATAGCACATAAGGGATGCAAGACTGAGGTCTTGACCCCAGCAGCTGAGAAACTGAATGACCTCACATCATCCTCCGGGTGACATTGAGGCTAAACATTGCATGCTTTTTCTTATACACACACAGACACAGTATGGCTCTCATCAGCTCCATAACAGAACTAACAATTCCACTCTGTTAGCTTTAGACAGTTCTCACCCAATGACTATAGGGGACATCTGCGGCGGGAGACGAAAGGGGGTGTCAGTTTCCTAAGGACAACCGTAACTAGGAGAATTGCATCATGGTTCTATGACGCACAAAAAATAAATCTGAACTGTTTTTGTGTCGTAGTTGGATGACTGATTTTGTTTATCCTGAATAACATCCTACGTTTAAATGCCACTCTTTTAGGGAGAAAAAGAGAGCTGTCACACATAATCAGGCCTTAATGTTGCAGATAATAGCCTTTGTTAATGCTGTAGTCAAACACTGTATTATCATTCCATATTTTTCCAGGTTCCTTTACTTCAACCACTTATACTGTAAAAGAAAAGATAGCAGAAAACTATCTGCTTGAGGTATAACCAATTCAATTCAATTCAAATTTATTTGTATAGCGCTTTTCATGATACATATCATTGCAAAGCAGCTTTACAACAGAG
>JAUMHP010000070.1:15327584-15341069 GCA_032361065.1 Enteromius trimaculatus
AAACTGTCAACATTTTGCTTTAATGATATGTAAGTGAAGCATGATTGTGGAGATACATTAGGGTTTTGGCTTCCTCTAGTATCCTGAACAGCATTCATGATTTTTTGTTTGTTCTCCCTGAAGTGTTTCTCCCTTATTTGTTAAGAAAAAAAAAAAGAAGAAAAAAAATCTTTATTTTGGGTGCTGCATTTCTGCTTGAGTGGACCAACAAGAATCACGGACAGGACTGTGTCTGCTGCTCTTCCCTTTCCTGTTTTTACCTGCATCCTCTGTGCCAAGTCCAAACCCTCTCTTAGTGTTGAATATGCGTCTGTGCAAAAGATTGCCTGCGATTTTCCCCTCTCAAGAGCAAGTGCATTAGAGCCCAGATGAAGAGTTGTGAAAAACTGCACGTCAATTACAGTCATTTTGAGGGCAGAGGTAGACAAAGGCTGAGAGACGACATATTTGTGTGCATGTGCGCAGAGCCAGTGGGTTGTACTTTGATACAGAGGTTGTGCAGTGGATTTTGATTAAGAGCTCTTGATGATTACTTGCTCTTATCAGGGTGAGCATGATACATGCTTTTGATGAAGAAAATGACTGCGCCCACACGCCCAGTTGGGTGGCTCACGACACAGTCTGTTTAGGCCTAACTGCTGTCCAGAAAACCTGGTGTGTTTTTTAATTTTGCATTGTTTGGCTTCACTTTAATGCACTTAAAGCCGCACAATTTGATGCCTGTTTTCTGGGTCTGTGACAAAAATTGCGGGACGAGTTACGCACAGAAATTTTGTCCAGAATAATAATAAGTATGCAAGATTGTAATAGTGATGCTTCGCAAGCACCACTTATTAAAAAACTTTTATAGCTTATTTTATAGCTATATTTTAAATAGCTTTTTCAAGCCAACTTGACTAGTGCTTTAGGTTAACTTTAGGCAGTTTGCAAGCAACGCGACATTTAAATACAACTTTGTCAATTATCAATACTTCTTTTCTCTCTACAGCTACGCAAGTCAGTCCCTCAGAGCTGCAAGACGTGTTCCAGGAAACCTCCTCTAACATCTTCCAGATCAATGCTAACGGTGAGTTCAAAAAGCCTCCTGAAATATTCTGAACTTGATTGAGAGCGATTAAGCATAGCATGAGTTGTAAGTAGTGAGGTGAAAGTGACGAACGTCTTTCTGTGTTTTTCAGTGGTAACACTAGAGAAAAACCTCCAGTCGCTGGGAACATCCAGAGACACAGCGGAGCTACGCCAGAGTTTGTAAGTAAACACGCACATGCGCAAACCTGAGCGTGCATGCAAGTTGTGTGCACATATCATTTTAGATAATTTGATATTCATAAATAAACTCCCAAGACCTTTTATTGCCGATTTGTGCTACTTTCTGATGCCATATTATTCCTCCACAAGCCTTCAGTGGTTTTAATAGCTTCCCTTTTGCTGACGCTCTATAGAGCACTTTAAATCCGACCAACATCTGAGTGCTCTCTCTTACTGTTTCATCACATACCGCCCAGCATGTATTGATTACTCATCTGACTTCTGTAGTCAGGATGCCGCAATTACTAAATTTCTTTCCGATGACAAAGTAGCTGGTCTGAAATTGCTCTTGTTTGAAATGCATTACACAATCTGTGTCCGGTGGCGAATCATCAATTATATCAGCCATTTTTTTGTTAATGAAAGCACTGAAAACATAATGCTGTCTAGAGTGTGTGAGTGCGGTTGTTTTTATTTCCCTTGAAGAATCACCATCCCTAAGGCGCAACATGACATCTATTGTTAGCTATAAAGCCTTTGGGCAGATTGGCTGCCTAAAACCAAATGAGATAAGCAGCAATGTCTTTCTGCTGCTACACCCTCTGCTGTTCTTGTGGAGTGATTGCACGCTAGACAATAAAGAATTACTAGCTAAAATTATATCACAAACCGCATTAGCGTGTAACATTTCCCTTGTGCGCTGCTGCAGTCTTGTCTTGTTGGGAATCGCACAAAGTGTAGGTTTATTGCAGACGGCTAGTCTCAAGCACACCTGAGTCATTAGCTGATGTGAAAAGTCTAGTGTGCAGGATATGCGTGATCTATTTTTTTTGTATCCACTTCATTAGCGTCTGCATGTATATTCAACAAAGCTGCACCTGCTTCTCTCGCTTTTTCTTTGCATCGCTCACTTTTAGTCTTTCGAACTCTCCTTTAGGAATGAATGTTACAAATCCTCTGGAGTTCCTTAATGATTTTGTTAATGATTCTTTCAGTAATTTCAGAATAATTGGATGTAGCTATATGATCGCCTACATTTTGGTGACATATTCAATTTTATAGAATTCTACTCACAGCAGTGAGGGCTCATGGGAAGGAGGGGTTTAGATAGACCGATTCTTCAAACTGCTTCATACGAGTCGTTTACGAATCATTTAGAAATGGGGTAACTCTATTTTTGGAGAAAACTAAAGGGTTTCATGAATTAGCAACTTTTAAATGGCATAATAGGGGTACTTGAAGTTTTTTTATCAAACTGTTGTTGGGGACTCCCAAAATCAAAATATGGACCTTTCGTTACTTTAAACTGTAAGCAGATACTATAGAACCTAAAGTAGAAAAAGCAGAAGTAGTTTGACTGAGTCATGCACTATAATCCGAGTTTTCAGAATATAAAGCAATCATTATTCACTGTAAATCTTGCCTTCCGTTCTAACCGTATTTGGCGTGTTTATAACAGTGAATAATGACAGAATTTTCATTTTTGGGTGAACTACTGTATCTGTTTGTGTTAAGGAGGACACACAATCCACAATAACAGTTCTCTGATTCAGTCCTTGAGTCACTACACTGATTCACACTAACAACTCAAGAGTTTGAGACTGATTTTGAGTCTTTTTGAGTGATTCATTGAAAAGAACAGCTCATAAGTCAACGGAAGTCCATAAATATCCACACGAGCAAACCAGCTATGAATATATGTTTAAAAAACCAAGCTCGCTGTAGCTAATGCTTCTCAGATTTTGCAGTTTATGTTTATTTATTTATTTATTTTTTTGCTGTTTCTTTGACCTTGAATGTGCCAAGCTTAATCCTGCTGCTCCAAACAGGGCACTTGACAACAACCCCCTCTCTAGCTCTCTCTGCCACTCGCTGTCTGACTCTACCCATTTTCTTGCTCTTTCTGCCCTCTGCTGCACCCCAGCCATGATTCTATTACAGCCAGTTTCCACGGAAACCTCGCAGTTCCAGGGTCATACCTCCCAGATGGCGATATGTCGCCCAAAGGCCCTGGCAGACTGAAAAACCCCTCCCCACCCCAAACTTCCTCACACACACACACACAAACATTCACATGCTCTACAATGTCACAGGGAAGCAAGATATGGACTGCCAGTGCGCTAAAAATGCACTGACTGAGTGGACTTCAGAGACTGGCAATGAAAGAGACAGATGAGGCACATGGCCACTGTTTTTTGCGATTTGTGGGTATTTTGATGCATGACTTAATCTATAAAAATGATTTTTGATAACCTTTAGAAATGCAATGTTATCTTAAAATATCAAGTCATAATTCTACCACAAATTAAAAAAAAATCATTAATGATCCCTGTCAATCATACAGAGCACAATAAAAAGGAAGTTTAGGTTTTTAATATCTTTAAATAACAATATTTTTATAGGTGTTGCACGATATTTTATGTGCAGTATCTTCAGACTATGACAGTAATTGCTTTTATGTTGAAATTATACAGTATATTACTGAAATTAAATATTATTGCAATTTAACAATTATTGTTCACAATATTATATTAATATTTATTAATTCAGTAAGTACATGATAAACTGATAAAATAATACTACAAAAGATTTTTATTTCAGATAAATGCTAAAAAATGTGCCGTTCATCAAAGAATGCATAATAATAAAAATAAATTAATTATTACTGTACGTGTACAATATTAAACAGAACATTGTTTAGCATTGGTAATATTATTAAAAAAAGGAAAGAAAAAAAAAATATATATATATATAAATATATAGAAAGCATAAATACATAGTACTGAATGGACAACACATTACCATTATCATAAAGCATTTTAGAATAATAAAAAGAGATTCAATTATTATTTATATAAAAATAAATAGCTAGTTATAGCCCTACTCTCAAGTGTTAGCTTGACAACTTACAACTCTAAGTGTTTGCACACGTGCAGTGCATCGTATTTCAGTGAAAAATCACTTGGCTAATTAAATTCGACCCATCTTTGTAATCATAGAAACACACACGCAGCAAAACTAAGTGGATTAATCGTTCACACCCTTTGTTTGTCATTGTGCTCGTTAGAGCATTACACATTCCGCTCTGCTGCATTCAGGGCTTCTGAGAGACGCTCTTCGTCTTTGGAGTGGAGGACGCTCTGCACTGTCCGTCCTCGTCTCTGCTAAGGATTCTTTAGACAGAAGGTGAGCCTTATGCTGAGAAGCCTGAAAGGTATAAAAAAAAAACACTCAAGTAAATGATCATATCAAAAAAGGTGCCTTTGTTCGCTCAAAAAATGAAAATGATAGCATTATTTACCCTCTCTGACTTTTCTCCTTTTGCATACCACAAATAAAGGTGTAACGTCATGTTTTATTAACTAATATGCAGATTTCATGAGAAATTACTTGAGTTTCAGGGTTCTTTCTCTCACAAAGCTATCGTACGACTTCAGAAGACTCGGGTGCATGAGTGTTTTGGCGTGCTTTTTGTAGTTTCTGGACCTTAACAGCCTCTATTCACAGACTTTCATTGTACTGTATGGAAAAGAGCAGCACCATACAAAAACTTTCTCTTTCGTATTCAAAGAAACAGAAAGAGAAAGAAAATCATATAAACAACATAAAGATAAGTAAATGATGACAATAATTTTATCTCTGGGATATTGTTTACACAATGGCAGTAAATTATTCATAATGTTATTATTTTTCATTTTTTTGCACATAAAAGGTATTCTTGTAGCTTTTTGTAAAACTAGAGTTGAATTACTTTACTGATGTCCTTATACGTTTCTGAGCCTTTAGAATCCTTGCTGTCTATGGGAGGGTCAAACTTAATCAAAAATATCTTTATTTGTGTTCCGAAGATGAACAAAGGTCTTACAGGTCTGGAACGCAATGTTTATTTTTGGGTGAACTAACCCCCATGATGTTGATAACAAAAACTGTAGGATATTATCTTACGAGTTAGGTCAAAAGCAGTCTAAAAGTACTGTAATTAGAATACATTCCCTTGTATGTGTAATCCAGTAGATTACATTACTAAATACAATTTCAGTTATGTCATTTGTAATATACTTTTTAAATATAATCTACAATAAACAAACAGGATGTTATAGCAGTTACCATAGTTAACCACTGCTGCAAATCAGATATTATAGTCATTATTTCATTATTTCAGGCGATCATATATATTACAATATTGTATTTCTGCAGAAAAACAAACTCTATATCAGGCATGACAGTAATATTATGATTCAGTAATGCTATCTTGGCAGAAGACCAAGCGTGTGTATTATTAATCGTCTGATCTCTTAAGCAAATGCAAAGTTAACTATGCATTATCAGAGCAATCAGAAAACGAACAGATGATTAAAAGCGACTTCTACATCACCTCGAGCTTTCAAACCAAAACAAGTGCAATTTACTTGCAAACCCATCTAGCTAATTTCACTTCTATTAAAACCCCCACTTAATCAATGTAGTGTGAAATATATTATTCATAAAACCAACATGCCAAGTATGCCTAATGAAAAATGCACCATAAAGACCATTAGCTAAATTAAGCGGGTTCTGAATGAACCTGTTGTGAACGTTCACTCCTCACGCACAAATAACTTATCAAGAGTTTCTGTAGCCCTTTTAGTGAGTATCATTCGTCAGCCGTCGTGAGATATGTATTCTCCGTAATTTTGATTATGTATGGCATCGCTGCACGAACTTTGCCTCACCTGACAATGTCAGGATGGTGTCCGTCAACATGACTGATCTGGTATGCGTCATTACCCCAGGTCGGGATCGCTGCTTAATGGCACGTTACGATAGGATAATTGTTTTCTGCTCATTAGTCCTACATTTCCTCGGCTCAGCGGGCAAGTCAACTTGTGGACACTCAGTACTCTGGTTTGATGAAGAGTGCAGGATGAGTACCTCAGAATATTCATCAATGCTCCACTACTGAAGTGGAGACCTTTAGTTTATAGCTGCTTTAGTTTTATTTGCCGTGCACTTAAATGGTGAAACTTAAATCTTTTCAGATTGTATTTCACAGTGCATGCAATTAACCAGGAGACTGTGATGGTTTTTGGTGAAGGTGAAGTCTAAATTGCTTCTTTCCTCACATTTAGTGTTTGCAGAGTGCTTTTACTTTTTAATGCACAGAGGCAGCATGAATGCATACTTTCACAGTAATCACAATCACTGGAAATTATGTACCATGCACTTGAAAACAGATTGTTGATTCTCATGCACAGCTGATGGGGAAAAAAATGCACGCTGATTGTCATGACAACAAAAAAGTTTAAGTGTGATGTAGTGCATAAGGAAACACGGACATTACGGTGCACTTGCTTACGTACAGTACCAGCTGACAACTTTCCATCCTCAAAAGGCAAGATGAAAAAAATGAAATATTCACAGGTCTGTTCTCTGTGGTTATATTGCATCTGTTAGAGATTATAGGTGTTATGTTTATATCCCTAGACTTGTTAAATTCACAGAAAGAGAGCTGGGTTTATCGAAGGCAAAAAATAGAACAGTGTTTATTAGATTATGAATGCCTTGATGGTACAATATGATTCATATAAAGTACAGCATAATGAAAGAGTTCTTGGTTCACTTGATCTTGGGCTATATGACCTGGACCGACCTTTTTACTAGCAGAGTAGTCGTCATAAATGTGGTCTCATAATTTTTCATTGCAGCACTACCAGCACCTAATGTAATGAAGTGCAGTAATGTGCATGTGCAACAGCGCTCTCTTTTAAACTGTATGTGTGTGTTCAATATTTTATTTCTGTCCTGAATTGTCAAATAATAAGAAGCTTTTAAAGAAAAAAGACAATAGGCTGTACAGTACTGTGTGGCTGAGAAAACAAGCTGAGCAGCAAAAGGAAGGAAGTGATGTGAGAAATGCAATGAAACACCTTACGAAATAAAAACATTGTGTTCCTTACACAGCTGTCTAAAACTAAATAAAAACTCACAGAAGTAGATACCCTCTAGACTTCACACAGCGTGACCTCAGTACATCACACATCTGAGGGAGAGAAGTAGCTTTTGAGTCACTTTCACAAGTATCTTTGCGTTAGATTCTGACCTCCAGGTATCCAGTAACGATTTGGAATTAGATTTGTATCTTTCAGGTTATGCAAGGCAGCGTGGAACTACAAGGTTTTGTCTATTACGTTCTGTGAGGTATTGCAGAGCTGCACAGAGGGGGAAACTGGGGCCAGTTATCACACTTTTTTCTTTTTGCATAGATACCTTAGTCTTGAATTAATTATTAAATTCATGTCTACCTTATGTGACTATATGCCCTAAAGCAAACCCTAACTTGCCCTTACGTTTATCTCTAAATCAAACACAAGTGTTTGTGTAAACTTTGCCATACACTTTGAAATCTTTGTGTGACCTTTGCCAAAAAAAAATGCCTCACTTTTACTCACCTTTAAAGCATCCTTAAGTGTATGTGAGTTTTTCTTTCAGACAAAGTTATATTAAAAACTGTCCAGCCCCCTCCAAGCCCCTTCCATGGGTATAATTATGGCTGTTTGCTGTACAGTATGCAGTTCCAAATACGTTTGCTTAACAAACACATACAAGGGGCCTTTATC
This sequence comes from Enteromius trimaculatus, assembly GCA_032361065.1. Taxonomy (NCBI): domain Eukaryota; kingdom Metazoa; phylum Chordata; class Actinopteri; order Cypriniformes; family Cyprinidae; genus Enteromius; species Enteromius trimaculatus. The sequence goes on from JAUMHP010000070.1 coordinate 15,335,429, forward strand.
CACCACCAAAGCTGTATGTTTTACTACGGTTATGCAGGCTTTATTTAACGTCTTCCAAACTGTATACAGCAAACACCTGTAAACAACCCTTTACAGAGTAAAAACACAGTAAATAAGCCTTTAAAGGTTCAGTGACAAAATGTCTTTTAATTTCACAAAAGGCTCTATATAGTTTTTTAGATTCTTCACATTTAGAAAAAAATGGTTCTTTTAAGAACTGTGTATTGAAACAATTTTTGGAGAATCTGGAAAATGTTTCTTATTTGGCATTGCTTTTTTATTATTATTTTTAAGAGGCTAAGTAAAGGTGTTTAAGGTTTTTATAGCTTCCAGTGGTGCCATTACATTCTCTTTTGTTGTCTTTTTGCTCGTGGCCTCCTCATTTTTTATCTTCTCATATCACTCAATCACTCAAAAAGTGTCTCAGTCTATGCATTCAGTCCTCCAGGGCTTCAGACAGAAGATGGCCAGTCAAAGCAGAGGAAGATTCAGATTTTCTTCCTCCGACTTTACAGACACGAAACATGCTAAATGCGGACCATGACTAAACAGCGTTTGGGGAAATAAACGGCTGGGTTTTGAATATGTGGGATGAGTAATAACAGAACTTTTCCGCTGCTGCGTGGTGACCCTTGAGATTGTGTAGGCCATATTGAGTTTCACATGTTACCGCTGAGGGAACACAGGAAGCTGTAATTGAGGGCGTATTGAAGGTGTTCAGTGGATCATAGTGTGCAATATAATGAGGTTGAGTCATGGACGTTTCAAAGGGCTTTATTTGTACAACTGCAGTGACTAAACCAAGGCATTATTGTTGACTTATAAAACGATTTATAGCAGTTACATTTTTATTTATTACAGACGGCAAAAAATGTATTCCACCACAGGTTTATTTCCTGTTTTTTGTCCTAATGTGACTTTCTTCCCTCCTCCGATTGGTAAAGTAAGTCATCTGTGGCCTGGCCTTGTCCTTCTGTTCTTTTCTCCTAGTCTTTTCTGACTCCGTTTCTTTGTTAAATATCATTCAGTTCTTACAGTCAACTGAATTTCAGTAAGAACGTTTATGTTCTGTTATCTCGGGCACCAGGTTAACTACAGCTAATGTGACATTGACAATGGCATAACACATATGCAAATGATGCCATGCTTACTTCTTGTCTATGCTGCTTGTGATTTTCAAATTGTCGGCTTCTTAACTGCCTGGGGCTATGCAGCTGGGGCAACACGTGCATTTTTTTCAGAATGCAGAATTTAAGATGAAAGAACTTAAACTGCTCTGTCATATTTGATGTACATATAAGAATAATACAGCATTTAAATCTGTAAAGGGTCTATTTTTATTTCTATACATCCACAATAGCAACAAAACATTGTGCTTTTATTAAATAAAGAAAATGAACAGGGTGTGTTCTCTGGTGTCTCGGTCTCCATGAAGTTCAGTTTGAAACGTCAATAAAATGAACTGAAACTCAGCGAACACGTGAATCACAGACACGAGATGTATCTAAAGCTTGATATGTCTACTCTTAGAGGTATAGTTCATCAAAATCTGTCATTATTGACTCACCATATTATTCCAGATTTAAACTAAATTACCGTTTTCATGTTTAGGTTTTTTTTTTCCATATAATTGCACTGATCCAGTTTAACAATTTAGTTAAAGATAAAATAAAATACATATGTATGCTTTAATGCTTCCAATTCATTATAACTGCATGGAAAACAAAAACCTGTGCAGTATTCAGAATTTCCTATTTTGGAAGTTTTGCAGGTTTGGAATGATATGAGGTGTGAATATACATTTTAATTTCACGTGGACTGTCTTCTGAGTTTATAGAGAAATAATGACCTGTCAGCTATTAATTCACTACTCCTGGGAATGTCCTAACTAGGCGCTATCAACCGTGCCCTAAAACCCAACACTAACCTATTTAGCAATGCCAGGAGGGGGTCTTCAAATTAAAAGTACTGGAGGGGAGGAAAACATTTTGATTTTATGTTAGCCATCATTGTAATACAATTCTAGGCATGAGAAACCATGCTCTCTCCAAAAATCTCAGCCAGCAATAATATGTCCATGCATGCAGAACTGTAGAGGAGTGAGTCATTGCTCGTGTTCAGCCTTGAAATGGCCCGATCAGGTTAAAAAAAAGTGCCCAAAGTCACGCTTTCTGGGTGAACTGCTCAGCAGCGTTCCCCTATTCTCTGGCGTGTGATTAGAATGTTCACTGTGGACCTCTGGCTTTTTTGTTCACACAGCACGACTGCTGCTGCCGCTATTGTTACAGGTGCTTTTCTGCTCGACTGGTCTCGTTTCTCTCTCGTGGACTGAGAATGACAGTGACATCCCCCCACCCATAACGAATGCACGAGAGATGTTTCTGCCTGACGCCTCTCTATTCGTTTCCTTCCTTGGTTTTTAAATCAATATTTGAGTGAGAGGTAGGTCCCATGTTCGGCGCCACATATCTCTGGGGAGCAGGAGGCACTCTGGCCGGTGGTCTTGGTTTGGGTTTTAAAGGAAGGGATTAGACGGAGCAGGGCACAGACACTAAATCAATGGCCTTATCCAAACCCCTCGCTCCGCATGAGCAGAAAGCGGAATTTCTATCAGGAGATTATATTTGTTCACCAGCTTCTGACCCGTTGGCCTCTTTTCCCCTTCTATCTTCCATCCAGCTCAGAACTGCAAATAATGTACAGCCAGGCTCAAGTTTTCAATGTCTTTAATTCCCTCACTTTTGCCTCCTTTCCGGTCTTTTTCAGTCCATGTTTCCTCCTTTTTCACCTCCATTCCAGAGATGGATTATGACATTGACGTACCCTGGGCACGGATGTCTCAGGGGTTCTTCACATAGGAAGCATTCTAGCGTTAAAAACGGCTAGATGGAGGAATACAAGTGAACCAAAGGCGCGTTTATGGGTGCATGAAATCCCAAACAGCATTTAGCCCACCCCTTAGATTGCTTTGATTGGCCAATGATTTAAAATAGACAGATTCAGGTTGCATCATGCCACATTTTTAACTTGCAAGCACCTAAACTTGGCTTTATTGTGTTATTTGGCATAAAATATTAGCATATTTCAAAAGGTTAATCCATCCCAAAATTTGATTTGTCATTAATCATGTACCCCCATGGCGTTCCAAACTCGTAGAAGCATTGTTTGTCTTTGGAAAACAATTTTAGATATTTTGGATAAAAAAAACTAGGATGCTTTTGACTGTCCCATTGACTGCCAAGTAAATTACACTGCAAAAAGGTCCAGAAAAGTATAAAAGACATAATCAAAATAGTCTGTATTTTATCAACCAATGATAATACTTTTTGTACGCAAAGAAAATTAAATTAATTACATTTATTTAACAATTTGTCTCTTCTCTTTCTCTCCGCATCACCATAGTGCCTTTTTGGAGAGTATCTACTGGGCGTAAAAAGTGCATGCAGTTCTTTGCCAGCTGCACTACAACTCTCCAAAATGGTGCTACGGTGAAAGTATTGTCGTTGCTTTATAACGTTGCTGTAGAACCACTGATGGACTATTTTGACGATGACTTTCATACTTTTACCAGACCTTGACAGTGCTCATTACTGAGCAGTCAATGGGACAGTCACAAGCCTTATGATTTTCATCCAAAATGTCTTAAATTGTGTTCCGAGGACAAACAAAGCTTTTACTGATTTGAAACGACATTGGGGTGAGTGATTAATGACAACATTTTCATATCAGAGTGAAGTAACCCTTACAAAACAGGGATTGGCAAAGTTCTGAATTAAAGATTTGACTTCCTTTTAATTCATAAATGTAAATTTGGATCAAATTACCTGTACATTCAAATTTTTACAATGAAAGGAAGGGGAATTTTTTCAAAGAAACTTAATCAATTCATAGAAAAATTCAATGTAATGAAGTCTGTCTACCATATATATAGAACATTTTAAGCATTAAAACATTTTTTGAAAATTTGAAAATCTTTGCTCATCTAGTTAAATTACTTTCAATTTCAGGTCATTTTATGTTTACTTCCATTCAGATTTGAATTACAATTCTGCATCCCATTTGCTATTCATATTTTAATTGCGAACCAATTGAAATCTGAATCACAACCCTAAAAATCTAGCAAATATGATCTACTTCTGTAACCCCCTTAGGGCCCCCTGTTGGTCTGGAGCCTTATGTAAATGCTAGACAGGCTTGTGGACTGGACTCTTGTTTCCCTTGTATTTATGCAATCATAAATATCCCCCTATATAAGCCCAGTTTATGCAATCCAGATGTCATCTGTTCTTTTTATGCATTCTGTACAGCAAACCTCACATCGCACTACCTATCCTCCATTTGATTTGCCATCTCTGTACACAACGTCTAATCCTTTGCTTCTCCTCTGGGGCGGCAGATTGACTCCTGCCTGGAGCCTAAAGCCTTCCTGACATCATCTGAGCTCTGCAGTCATGACACACAGTCCCTCACTGCACAATGCTGTTCCTCTGTCGCACAGTCATTAATATTGATTTACTTAATTGGTTGAGCCTAATCCATCCAATAGGGCTGTAAACCTAGTCCAGCTTGGAAAGCATTGCACCTTGGGATAGTTGATGAATCATTTTGAATCGTCTTATGTGGTTTGTAAAGCATGATTACCTGTCTTTTCACCCCTCTCGCTCTTCTCCCTCTCTTTCAGACATTCCACACAGCAGCAAACCAATAAAGTCATAACAAGCACAAGCCAACTTGTTAAACAACTCACTGACATCATCAGCGGGTCTTCACGGGTAAAATAAACCTTCCCTGCATCTCTTAGTTTGTTTCTTTGCTGGAACAGTCTTCCCTATATAAGTATAGCCAAGTGATGGTGGTTTAAATCATAAAGCGTTTCCACTGGCATTTGTACTGACAAAAATAGAATTTTGCCATGGTAAAGTTACTGTATGGTGATGTTCAACTGAGGCAACATTCATTTTAAAATCATGCTATTTTGTTTCCTTACAGCAAGACAGGCTCCGTTTGACAAGACTCAAAACAGAACTATCAGAGTCTGTGCAGCGTTATGGAGACCTGCAGAAGGTACACATGAAACATTGGCCTTCCTGTTACTAGCATAATATATACAATATATATATATATATATATATATATATAAGCAAGAGACTAAATCAGATCTAAAATATTACACAGGCATAGGCATATACTGTGTGTGTGTGTGTATATATATATATACACTGCTCAAAAACATAGAGGGAACACTTAAACAACACAATGTAACTCCAAGACAATCACACTTCTGTGAAATCAAACTGCCCACTTAGGAAGCAACACTGATTGACAATCAATTTCACATTTTGTGCCAATGGAATAGACCAACAGGTGGAAATTATAGGCAATTAGCAAGACACCCCCAATAAAGGAGGTGCAGAACATTCTCCACGGAGTCTCCAGACTTTGTGACATGTGCTCAGTGTGAACCTGCTTTCATCTGTGATGAGCACAGTGCGGCAGCAGCAAATTTGCCAATCTTGGTGTTCTCTGGCAAATGCCAAACGTCCTGCACGGTGTTGGGCTGTAAGCATACCACCTTTAGGGCTCTGGCAATGCTCCTCTTGTTCCTCCTTGCACAAAGGCGTTGGTAGCGGTCCTGCTGCTG
>JAUMHP010000070.1:15395889-15419406 GCA_032361065.1 Enteromius trimaculatus
CTTTATGCAAAGAAGAGAGTAAAATACAAGGTTTTAATCGCTGAAATTATCCCGCTCAGAGCCGTAGATCGCTGAGAAGCTGCGCGTTGAGTCTACCGCGAAACTTAATGCGCAGCTTCTCCGTGATCTACGGCTTTGTGTATAAGCTGGCATTCCTTTTAAAAACACCTGACGGAGATTTAGCGCTAATCAAAGAACCGTTTTTACTGATGAGATGCACATAATATATTGTACGATATATATCGCCCAGCCCTATTACAAGTTAATGTCTGCTAACTGCTGATCTTGTTACTGCTTATTAATAGTGTTTACACTATAATCTGGATTTTAATATCCAGCGCAGAGTTGATGTTATACGGCTCGCTCAGTGATCCACCGTAAAACAGCGATACTGTTCAAATTTCCTATAGAATCTATAGATGATTCTATAGATGATTCTGATTTGAATCTTTGTTTGAGTTAATTTACTACATCTTACTGACCCCAATCTTTTGAACCGCAGTGTATGTGCATCCGATTGAGAAAAAAAAATTGGGAAACATTTTGTGATATTAAATGTTTGTTCAGTTTTTTGTAGCCCGTCTATATTTATCTTCTCTATAAGAAGACTAAATCTAATTTCCTAAAATCCCTTATGACGAGCTAGAAGAAATGTGGATGTTATCATGCTTACTATTCTTTCTAAATCCATCTTTGTTTGGGTGCTAAAAAGTTGGCTAACTGGCAGCAACAGTACATCATTAGCTTCTCTTGGCTGTCCCATTTGCAACTCTGTTAGCAGGGGATAAATCTCTGAGTTATTGCTCCTCTAGGCCTCATGAATCAGCAAGCTCTCTGTAGTGAGAATTAAAGTCTTTCTAATGGGGCGAGCTACTGCAACATATTGCCGTGTTTGCAATCACAATAGCTACCAAGGCTTGATCAAATTTTGCAAAACAAGTCATCGGAGGAAACACAAATATTAGAAAACAATCTGCCTTAGGCAATTTGCTAACTTTATCAGGAACCGTGCTGAAAAAAAATCTAGTCTTAGATGGTTCAAGCCGATCTAGTTGGTCTCTCAGACTAATACAACAGAGCAGAATCCTGCTGAACATATAAACATGATTACGCAATCTCTGACTGTCTCGTTTATCTTTCCAAAGTGTGCATTTAATAGCTACAGCCGCATAAAAGGACATTTAGTAAACATGTCAATGGGGAACATTTGTCACAGCCCAGCGTTTCCATCAACGCTTCCATCATGGCGGCAGTCGCTTACACACACATAAATGCAGACAGCGTGGTCAATAACACAGCGCTGTCTCTACTGCTTAGGCAATGGACAAATTTGCTCTTGACAGATACAGGATGGAATGAGAAAGAGAATGGAGGTGTGTTTGTTATCAATGATTTCTAAAATGCCTCTAGCTGGCATTGATCGCACAAAAGAACTGTCCGTGTGAGTGTTTACGCATCGGGTGGTGCAGTTTGGCATCAAGCCTTTGACAGGCTGCCTCTTATCACTGACATATGGATAAATGTCTTCCACCACTTCATAACTTCTCACCGACCAGCCTGCTCACTCTCCACTGCTTTTTAAAGAGCAGCAAAATGTCAGGAATCCCAAGCTATATAGGTGCCATGTTATGGCGTGCAGATTGTTTTGGAGTGCATATTGCTAATTTATATTGTAGATTGGACATTGATTGATTTTTGCATGTCTAATAACATTCAAGCTTAAATTAGAGGCAAAATTGCTAGTCATATTTTGAAATTTGGGGAGGTCGGAATTGCTTCAGGATGTAGACTCGATGTTTTCGCTCATAAAAAGATGCCTGCTTTTATTGAGTCACTATTAAAAGGCAGTGAAAATACTGCGCCACGTCAAATGTCCACATAGTTTGGGAACCATTGATATGTAGATGTGGAGGACAAATGCGGTCTGGCATATATCCAAAATCTTACACGGCCTTCTGAAAGTGACACACCTGAGAAGCTTTTCATAGACATTTGAGGAAACATATTATTTGATAGCTCTGAAAATAGTTCTCTCAGGGAAGAGGTGTTTTCATGATCACATCTTGAGGATGTCAGCAGAAAAGCAAGTATTATGCATTTGGACAACTAGCAATCGAGAGTTCATAGTGTATTATTATGTTAACATGGGATGACATCTTTGGCATCACTCTGAAATATTGCTGTCAAAATTAAATGAAATCTGTCATTTCTGAAATAGGGTAACCTACCTTTGGTTTTCTCAGTAAAGTATGAATGCTATCCTGATTGTATTCATTACATAATTCACATGGTTTAGAATATTAGAAATGTAGAATACAAATCAATAAATGAATAAACATTGTATTGGATTTAATGTTAATAAATTATTGAGCCCCTTAAAGGACAGGGTGGAGGAAAAAAATCGGGGTGGGTAAAAAAAAAATAAGGGTGGAAGGAAAAATGTTTTTCCAATCTTTCGCCTTTTCCCGCGTTATCTCTGATGGTTCCATATGCGCGTTATGATCGGTCTCACTTTCAATCGCTGCAGTGTCGCGTGGATTAGACCTGCTCCATTATGGAGCTGTCTAATCCACTGGAAACTTAAAGTAAACAGAAAGTGTGTATCTGAGCTCAACTGGTTACACCAGAGAATGCAAATATCTTTGCAAGAGAACGTAAAGTTGTGTGAGAGAATGCAAAACTTTTGCGAGAAAATGCAAATAATTTTGCAAGAGAACACAAAGTTTTGCTAGATAATGCAAAAGATTTTTTTCCACCTTTAATTTTTTTTTTTACTCAACCTGTTTTTTTCCTCCACCATGTCCCTTAAGGCCCTTAGATAAACACTTTCTGTTTAATTTATGCTTCCAGTGAATTTGAAAGTTCTACATCACTAGATGCTGTGCTGTAGTGACCAAAGGCGAGAGCGATCATAACCTGGAACCCATGTTTTTCAAACCTTCTACCCGTAAAAATGTTCTGGAACAGCAGTCAAACCTGTGACTTTCCACTGGTGAACTCGTACTAGATCAATAATAATAAATAAATGGTATAACATAAAGTGTTATGCAAGAGAACGCAAAAATCTTTGCAAGAGAACACAAAAGATTTGAAAAATATTTTCCTTCCACCCTGATTTTTTTTCTCCACCATGTCCCTTAAGGGGCTTCATAATACATGAATATTTGTAAAATATTTAAATTTGAAAGTAATACATTTTTAAAACATCTACATAATTTGTTACAGCAAAACCTTTTGTGAATATGTTTCTTGCCAACTTAACAACCCAGCCTGTATAACACTGTGTAAAGGCACGTTCACACCAAGCATGATAACTATATTTGCATCCACACCAGCGAATGATATCATCTGATTATTATAAGTTCAAGCACTTCTGCCGCTTTATATTCCAAAGCGCATGATAGATAGCAGGATTGATTCTGATTGGTTGTCAATGTTTCTATTCTTCATCGGCTGGTCAAAAATTGTTCTGAAAATGATTGCAACAATATCGTTTCTCTGTGCCTTTATCATTATAGACGGTTTCAACGACAACAACAAAAAACAAACGTTACTGAGCATGCATGCTTTGTGGTCATAAAACTTAACTTCCGGTAGACATCCAAATAGAATCAATAACAACACCTAATCTAGAGTATTTTTTGATAACAAGCGGAATATGTTCGCTGCGTAAATCAGATCATTATAAATCATTATTAAAGATGCAAACTCATTCTTCAAACACATGCCATATATTCAGGATGAAATGAAAATGACATTTTCTTCAGAAATACAGTGATATAAAAACACCCACAACTTGGTTTGATTTTTAAACGTGCATTACGCCCTCGTGTTTATTCAACAAATCACAATCATGTTAACTGCACACATTACACAATCTCTTATAGGTTCTATAGGATTTTGAAGTTGATTTAAACATTACATGACTGCAAACACAGCTCTTCGGACACATGTCATCTAATGGCGAGATAATACATGGTTAGGTGTGTTTTTGTTGTCAGGTGTGGCTGTTCCAAGCAGCACTTTTTAAAGGGGCCAGTCACTTTTAAAAAGGTGGGCATACGGTACACAGGCCTCTCATGCATAATGCATCTCTTCGTGCATGTTCCGAAAAGGAAAACTGTCAGGCTCAGTTAGACCCGACTGGAAGAAGATTGCACATCCCACTAGGCATATGCTTCTGTCCAACCTGTGCATTAACACGTCGGTTTTGATCTTTTGGCCTCATTTGCAGGCTCACACCTAAAGAACACAGTGCTTAATAATCCACAATGACTTGATATTCTATTTATTTTTTGCTAAATCTAGTGCAGTGGAATTGAATGTGACAAAAAAATAAATAAAAAATGACATATCTTGAGAAAACCAGCCCGAATAATTGTTTTTGCATAATCTGTGCACAATCACAACAGTGCAGGCAACTTAAGAGTGTAACCACATGTATTATTTAAATGGTTAAAGTGTCCTGTGTTAGAGGCAATAACAGCATGTCTGCTCTAAAAAATCCATGCTATTTCAAGGTGGACCTTCCAAGAGATCCTAGTATATGCTTTCAATTACAAAGTTTTGTTGTTGTTTCCAACAAGTAGAGACCCAAAAATAATGACTATTATTATTATTATTATTATTATAATTATTATTATAGAAAATAATAATACAAGTATATGTTGCTGTAATGAATATTTTATAAATATTAAAAGAAAAAGAAATAAAGTAAAAAATTATATCTAAGAAAAAAATTAAATGTCATAAATTAAAAACTGATAGGGCCAATTATTAAAAAGAAAAATAATAATTATTAATTAATGAAATTGCTGGGATTACTGGATTGGCTAAGATAAACTAAGTTAAGACCATCTTGCCCACCATGCTTGACCGTGCTTAAGATTTTCCATCAGGGTAGCATGTGCCATTTGAGCCCCTTTCTTTTTCTTTGCATCAAAATAAGGGCCCTCACTCAAACTCACAATGCTTTTATGTAGAAGACATTCAATTAGATAAGATGGAGGATGTCAGTCAGTTTCTTTTTTTCTGTTTCTGTTTATTTTGAACATCCTTCGGTGTGGCGCAAGTTTACAAAAAAGGATGAGAAGAATGCATCGCTCGCGCCCTGGAATTTGCAAACATTAAAATGACATTCTGTCAGTGTTTGGCGCGGGCAGAGATGCCAAGAGAGACAGGCTGAAGACTAGGCTGTCACTGTATGCAGTCAAGCGCTTATTCATGAAATGGAATTACTTTCTGACAATAGCCAGGCATACTTCTGAAGCTTCCTTCCTTTGCTGGACTTTAAATCTCTTAGTTGGATTGCAGCCGCTTTTTCTCATTGGTCTCAGCCACTGTCTAGCAACTCTGTGAGTGCATTTGATTGCGAAGAGCGTTTCATGTGTGACCATTTTCAAAAAGAAACACTGGGCTGAGATTATATGAACAGGAAATTAAATTCCAAGATATGGACATGAATGTTGCTATGGATCCTTAAATTTAGATTAATGAATAAATAAATAAATAAATGAAAATCTCAAGGAAAGGGTGGCAAATTAGTCTTCCAGGTTTTGACATCCTGAATATAATTTTGCTGTTTATTAGTTATAAACTGGAACAAAACAAGAGACAGTTGCTCCCTACCAGTTGCTATCCATATCATTCCTTCCAAACCAGAGCTGTTGCCAGACTCTCATGGACATTTACTAAGAATATTTAAACATTGAGACACATCACTTGCTTCTCAGAGAATGCCATTCCATTGGCTGAATGTGAATTGTGAGGACTGGACAAAAGGGCAAATTATAAAACAAGTGAAAGTCATGAAAGAGAATCAAGAATAATGTGCAGTATATGAGGGTTTTGGATGTTTATTTGTTGTAATACTAAATGTAAGTTTATATGTAAGTTTTATTCACCCAAAAAAATTAAAATTCTGTCTTTGAAAGCAGTGGTTCTCAGACCTGTCCTGGTGACCCCCAACCACTTGATATTTTGTAAGTCTCTCTCATTAAACACACCTTATTCATCTCATAAGCTCATAGATTCTACAAGACTTGAACTGGGTGTGGCCAACTCAGTCTCACTGCAATTTGTACGTATTTTACGAGGTGGCAAATTTGTAATATGAACAAATATGAATAATATGAATTCATAAGATTTTTGAAAAATTCTACGTATTTTACAAGTTGCCAATTTATATTTCACTAGTTCCCACTACCTCTGTGATAAAATAGCTTGTTTGGCAAACTCTCCGGGGGACAGGCCTGGTCCCTGCGTGCCCCCGGTAGGAAGTGGAGGGACCCTTCGTGAGGGTCAGCTTTGGCTCGGGTGGCGGAAGGGGAGGTGGAGGAAGACAAAAACGCAGAAGCCGATGTTAGGGAGTGAGCGGTATTTAAGGCGATCCGCGAGGTTATCAGTAATAAGGAGATTGGTGGTAGCTGGGATTGTTCGTGCGTACTCCTCCTGAAATTTGATTAATTGCTTAATCGTCATGAATTTGTACGAATACATGAAAATAATTTACCCTCCTGGTCGTTCCAAACCCGTAAAAGCCTAGTCTTCAGAACTCAATTTTAAATATTTTGGAAAAGTATGAAATATGTCTTCAGAATAGTGCAGTCCATCTGCCATCAGTGGTTCTGCAGTAATGTTGTGAAACAAATACTTTTTGTACGGAAAGAAAACCAAAATAACAAGTTTATTCAAGAAATAAAACTGTTGCACCATTTTGGAGAGTATGGCTGCAGTACAAAATGTTTTCTTGTCGTTTTAACATGATGGACAGATGGATTGGACTATTCTGACGATACCTTTTATACTTTTCTGGACCTTGACAGTGTAACTTACTTGGCAGTTTCTGGGACAGTCAAGAGTTTTCATCCAAAATATCGTAAATTGTGTTCCAAAAACAAGTAACGCTTTTACGGGTTTGGAACGACATGGGTGTAAGTGATTCATGACAAAATGTTGGAGTGGCTGGAGTAACCCTTTAATAATTTACTCACCTTTATGATGTCGTAAACCAATAAGACTTTCCTCCTTATTTTATTTGTCCATGAACTTGAAGTCAACGGCATCCAGTTTTGGTTTAGGTGAAAGTATAGTAAGTATATAGTTTTGGAACAACATGAGTATGAGTAAAACCTGGTAAAATTTGTTCTTTTTTTCTCTTTTAGTGCTACCATAACTGAACTGAGTGATGGCCTCACATATAGACACTCGCTAGTAGTGTATTCATTAGGGTGCTTAACAAGACAACATGAATAGGGCTCATCTCTGAAAACATCCCTCTCTGTTAAAGGCAGAGATATAAAGGCTTTTTGCAGTGTGTTGCTTTGAAAAATGATCAAAGAACTAAAGCTGAGCTAGAGGCTGGAAACAGATGTGGAACCAAACATCAATTTGTGTCTGATAACGTCCAATTCTCAAGAGGTCAGAAGTTGGCCCCTTTTAGCTTCAGAGCCAAGACTAATGAAGACAGTGCCAGTATTAGCAAACACTTTCCAGCCGACATGAATGAGAGTTCATTTATCATGATCCTTGGCCCTCATTAAGCAATTAAAAGTCAGACACTGTCACAGATACTACTTATTAGAGTCTGTTCACCGTTTATATATGACTGGAATTTCAATCCATCCCCAATCAGTCTCTGCAAGGCAGGGATGTTCCTTTTCATTTTTTTCTTTGGATAACTAGAAGGGCTGGTTTTTTGATCATCTTCCATTTGTTGTTGTCTCTTCAAATATCCATCATTTTGTTGGCAAGACTGCATGCATGAAAAACCAACTTGATCACATTAGTAATTGTAAGTATTTGTATATAAAGTGTTATTTTAGCACATAAATAAGTTCATATATTTTGCATAGACATTGAACAGCAATTAAATAAGAACTTTAGAAATTTGAAAATGGTAACCCAGGCTCATGCAAAATATGTGTCTCTGGTGACAATTTAGCAAAAAATGTATTATGTTCTTGGCTGATGAGTGTCACTGAAAGTTAATGCTATATGATTCAGTTCTGTATCAGGTGAGCTACTAAGCAATCTTACCAATGTTGGAAAAGCCATGCATATGGAGATTGATATGTGATACATATCATGCATTATGGTAAGAGGGTATTGAGGTGATGATAAGCTTAGTACCATTCAAGGAACCGGACAAAAGTGAGTCAGTACAATCATATGTGATCTTGGACCACAATAATATCCAAAAATACAATATGGCCAAAAATGTATAGGTCAAAATCATACATTTTTCCTTTTTTGCCAAAAATCATTAGGATATTAAATAAAACTTAATTTTTGATTAGTAATATGCATTTCTAAGAACTTAATTTGGACAATTTTAAAGCTTAGATTTAAATTTAAGATTTTTTTTGCACCCTCAGAAGCCAGATTTTCACATGTATCTTGGCCCAATGTCCTATCCTAAAAATACCATACATCAATGGAAAGCTTATATATATATTCAACTTTCAGATGATGTATACATTTTGAAAAACTGACACGTATGACTGAATTTGTGGTCGAGGGTCACATATATGTTTCAGTGCATATACTGAAAACGTCTAGGTTATGAACGTAACCCACGTTCCCTGAAGGAGGAGACGTTACATATGGGAACTCACCAGAGAGACCAATTGCCGTTGAGCTTCAAACAAAAGGCCAATGAATATCGGCGTGCACTTGATTGCGCTCAGGTGCACCTCATCACTACGTGAGTATAAGAGGGCACGGGGTGATATGAGAAATTGCTCTTTCTGTGAAAATGTGGGTACTGCCGACCCGTAGGCCGATGGCAGCTATGTGCACAGAAGCTCCAGGCCCTCCTCTGGGAGTGGGGACAGAGATGTCGTTGTCACCTGAAGAACAATTCTCATCACCTCCAGGTTGCCTGTCTCAGGAACGCTTCGCATTTCGCCATGTACCTCCTGGCTGTACCACCATCGTGAGTACTGGGCGCAACCGTGACGAGTACGGGACCCGCCACGACCTGGTCAGCTCCTTGTGCACCTCCGGAAAGAAAGGTACTGGTGGAGAGTGCGGCTGGGCCGTGGCTGTGGCTCCCAGAAACCAATCATACAGCCCTGAGGGGTCTCCGATGTGGTTTCCACCTCCCCATCCAACTCACCCTCTGATGCTGCCGAAGACATCTCAGCCTGTCGGGGTGCCCCAAAGGATACACTCGGCCCTGTTACAGGGGGAGCGGTCTCCTTCGGGAGGACCACAGGACTACGGGTGCGCCAGCGGGGCTGCTACACTGGACGGAACATTCTGGACAGTCACCTGGAGGTTCACCAAGCGCCTCGGCGCGGGAGTCGCGAACTTGCTACGGTCCAACGACTTCCCGTGGGAAGGATGCGAGGGGAGCCGTCTCACGAATGAGAGGCGAGTCCTCAACGTAGCCATGGTCATCCGCTCGCAATGAGCGCATTGACCATCCACAAAAGACATTTGAGACAGCGATCATGTCCGTCCAAAGAGGTGAGGAAACTTCTGCATCCAGAAATGCACGGTCAGATCGACATTCCGGAGAACGTTTAAACCAACAGTGGAAAATTTGCTCTTTCTCCCGGTTTGCCCAGGGAAGAACTTACGCAGCAACTCAGACTTAGAGGTCTTTGCTCGCTGGAAATGCAAGATAGCTGGCACAGCCAGCCTTTAAAAAGGCCACCAGCCCGAAGGATCTGCTGACAGCCGCCCAGTCAACGCTGTCAGACGAGAGAGCAGAAAGATTGCAGGAACTCTTTATAATCAGGATGCTCCAATACGCAAGTTGAGCCGATCTCCTTCAGCTCAGAACGGCGTAGGCTCTGAAGCGAAAAGCTGCATGTGCACTGCGCTCGTGCCGTCTTATACTCACGTAGTGATGAGATGCACCTGAGCGCAATCAAGTGCATGCCAAAATTCATTGGCCTTTTGTTTGAAGCTCAAAGGCAATTGGTCTCTCCAGTGAGTTGCCATATGTAAAGTCGAAGTGATTCGGCTGAAAGGGTAAGAACTGTTAAGAGTAAACTTTACATATAAATACCTAGAAAAATGGGATTTCTGAAAAGGTTCCACACTTTAAGGTTGAAATAGAATAACTCTTAACAGAACTTATTCTTATCAGTTTTATTTGCGTGTATTGTGTCTATCTACTGTTGAATGCTACAGCACGTTTTTTTGTTGATCAGTACACTTCATTACTGTTAGCTGACGGTAGTCCCAACCTGACCACTCAATTATAAGCTCTTTCTCTTGTGGTTCCCGCACACAGTCCTCATCAGAGCAGGCTATTACCTGGCCTAATTACCAGACAGCCAAGCATAAGTCAACAGCCACTGGGAATAACCGAGCCTGTCCTGCGAGACAGAGTGACCCTCACACCCCTGAAAAATATTGCCATCTATTTGAATAGAGCTTTACATCAATTCAGCAAGCAGGCTCGCAAAGACTAATACCATAAACTATTACCATAATGCGCATAATGTGTCTAGAGATAAGATGCAATAATTTCTTTGAATACCCACAACCTCATTGCAGAAACGGGATATAAAGGCTTTGGCAATCTGGCTGAAATTAGTCAATTAAAGGTTCTAACATATGTGCATTTATTTAATAATTTATTTGATCAAATACAGTAATGCTGTGAAATATTGTTACAATTTTAAATTATTACTTTCTATATTAATATATTTAAAATGTAATGTATTTCTGTGATGGCAAAGCTGAATTTTCCAGCAGCCAGTCTAAAACTTCAGAAATCATTCAAATATGCTGATTTGATTCTCAAGAAACATCCCTTAAAAAACAGCATTTATTTAAAATAGAATATTATGTATTTCACTGACACTTTTAAAGTATGTATTGTGTTTACTAATACTAATTTCTTTTTTTAAACAATTATCAGAATCTAAATAAATGTAACTTAAATCCTAAAATACTTACAAGCTTACATTACTAGCAATAATTGAAATATTTTGTCACACACAAAATGCAAAATTAATTATTTTATCTTTTTATAACACATACACTCAATCTAGACTTAATTAAACAATGTAATTAATTAATGTAGAGCTTTAAATATTGTTGTTTAAAATGTATTTTGAAAAAATAAACATAAGCCAAGTGCAGCATAAAGATATGTTTATTTAATTCTGTATCCACATCATCATGTGATTTGTTCTTGTGTGTGTGTATGATGTAAAATAACTATTTATATCTCCAGTAACTAACTAGTAATGTAAAACTAGGACAGAGCAAGGAATAACCTACAATTGCCTTTCAACATGATATTCTCTTGAAAATACCGCAGCATTAAAATGATTGGTGTGTTCTTGCTCTCCTGCTGTGTGTGTGTGTGAGAGTCAGTGAGTGTGTGTTTGTCACTCTAAATGAGTGAAGTTGTTTCATTTAGATGAGTTACATTACAAAGACCGAAACAGCTGCAGCAGAGGATCTGACCAATTCATTATTCGTGTGTTATTCAATTACAAAGCAAAGACAGTGTCTCTCCATTCTCATCATAACAAATTACCTCCAAACAAATAATTAGTGCCGGGAATAAATCTCTTGTCATATTTCATTACGACACAACTTGCCAGGGATGTGCTCAGAAACGCCAAGAGTTCTGCTCAGTTTGTCCACTCTGAAATTGTATTTGTGAGTTCTGGGCATTTTCACTAGAAGTTTCTCCCTTCAGATTTTACCTGTCTGCACTTATGTACTGACAGTTTTGCTCTCGACTGTTCAAAAAGTCCATCGTCAAAGAATGATGCTATTAAGCTCAGGCGCTCCCTGTGAAGACGGAGCACTTTGGCGGTTCCCCTAAACTTCTTTTAAGCGCTTAGCTCACTCAACCTTGGAAATGAAAATCAAGCGACATTCTCTTGACTTCTCTGGGTTTCTAAAACGTTATTTGAAAATAAGGCTTAAATCAATAGAATAAAACATAATAGGCACTATTTTTGGAGAGCAAGACAAAAATTTAGAACACATAATCCTATTACGGAGACAAAAGGTTAAGTGTTTAAAATTCTCAACCAAACTGTGGACATCCACACTAAGCAGAGACAAAGTCTGAGCGTCCCTGCGTGTACGAATTTGAAGCCTCAGTGGATTCATGATATGTGGAGATTATGTGTAAACCTTAATCACATTCCAACTTCTTATTAAGTGAAACCCTATCAGATCATTTGTCGTATACATTCCTGCAGGGCGAAGGGTGATCATTTCCATACGAATGAGCAGCCAGACTTTTTTTTCCCCCCTCCTTTAATTACACTGCAACACAGACCTTATTTCCAAAATAGAGGCCCGGTTTATTAAAACAGTCTGTTATACAACTGCACATAATTAACTTTAAAAAAATGAGTTTTTTTAAATGTGAAAGCACCATATGAACAATTAATGTTCTAATCAACCTTTTTGAAACACGGTACTTAGTTCATTTCGGAATAGCCCTTCTGTTTGCATAATGAACACAGCTGAAATGGAGGCGAGACAAAGTCAGACAACAAAAGAATGAACTAATGAAGATCGTGCAGAACCCAGAAAGAGCAGGATTCACTAGGCCCACTTGTGTAGTTCTGAGTACTTGGTGATTATTAATGTATATTAATATGTCATCATACAGTAGCTGAGATCTTATTGCCATAATATTTTGCTTTAGTTTTTTGGTAAATGATCATTAACTTAAAGTGCTATTTATTTGCTTGCTTTACAAGTGCAACACACCTGACGTCTGAATTTCTTTTAGATATATGCCTGTTTTTTTTCCCCATCATTGGATCATCATTTAAAGAATAACCGCTGCCGTTGTGAACAGAAAAAGTGTTTAGTTAATTCATCTCTTAATGTTATTTTTGTTTAAATTGTGTTTCATCATCTTGAGCATAGTAACCAAACAAGCTTATTACAGAGAGATTATGAAACAGCTAAACTCACTTATTATTATGATTACCCAAGGACTGATGGATTTATAATGAACTAAGAAGCAAACAGGCAAATCCTAATACTTTAGAGTGAGAGTATGATAACACTAAAAGCTCCACTACATTAGTTAACACTCTAATAAATATTGATTTAAAATCCTTGGCTTTATAATGTAGATGGAACCCAATACACTGCACATAATCAATGTTGCCATTCGTCCTTTTGAGGACAAAACATCATTTCTAATTTATTTAAAATTCCCTTCTATGTATCTATGCCCTGAGGATGAATTTGATTTCTATTGAATGCACTTGATGTTTCAGGTCTGTTCAAAAGAAATGATAGAAGTTATGGTACAATGTTAGTCGGGCGTATATTTTAGAGTTTGTTGGAGCATTGTTGCAAGACCAAGGCTGCAAAAGCTATTCAGCCTATTTGAGAAAGGAAAGGCCAACTTAAGTTTCACTTCTGAATTGCCTTAGGTTTGTAAAAGCAGTGTGCATTAAATGAAAATATCTGCTGCTACAAATATACAGATATCGATCCAAAAATACTCCATAAAAACTGGGGTCCAAAAGTCTGCTATTGTGTGTTTCTTTAACCTTTTACAGTTTCCATTAGCTTTAATTACAGCAAGTAACACAAGTTTGTGTTAAACCTGATGTGATAATGATCGTTGTCTCTTTTTTTTAATTAGTGATATAAAAATAGTGCTGAATTATGTTTGCTCTATTCATTTTATGTGTTTTATTTTTATTGTTATTTAACACTTTTCAGTTTATTGACTTTTGGACCTAAAGAAAACACAAAAATTATTAATTAAAAATTGTGTGCAACTTACAATACTGTATAGTCACAGATTTGTATTATAGATCACTGAAATTAGTTCATTATCGTAGGAGCATAAACCCCATTTGACTTAGTAAAGTTCCTGTTGAGGTGTATAAGATCATGATGTAATGACTGTTTGGTGAGGAAGAGTGCCGCAGAGATTATAAGGATCATTAATATCACTTTGCATTCTAATTAGAATGAATGTCTTAATCATTTTCAACTTATAGATTCAACCTGAGCTATAGTTTCACTGACCACTGATGTTCCTGAAACTTTTTTTAATTATTTTGTTTTGTTTGGTAATCACTTACTTACTATCTTGTCATTCACAAATCAGTCAGAAAAGCACTGAGCAAAGATTTTACTAGCTGACCATGAGTTGTCACTATGGTTTCCGCTATGTAAGAAATTGTGCAATTTGAGTTTAACATGAAGAAATTCTGACAGAAATATTGCATAATGTTATGATACTACTACTACTACTAAAACATCATTATAAAACATTATTTTTAAAGTAATATTTAACATAATATTTAAATATTTACCATCATTTATTTAGCAGAAAAATAGAACATTTAATAGGGTCATAAAATACTCTTTTGCTTTCTCTTTGGAGTGTTACAAGCTGTTCATGCATAGATAAGATCAAAGTCACATATATTAAAGTCACATTTAATAGCTAACTTATTTTTTCCTTTTTTGAACAAAGACTACTAAACAAAAAGCTGTGCAGCTGTATTTAATTTCCTGCAGCCAACCAACTTATAAAAATGTTGACTAAGCCTCTTCTCATCAGCTAAGATTTGATTGAAAATATTTTGTTTCAGCCTTACACAACGCTATTGCATGACTTAAAAAAGACTCAAAATACAGTGCACAAGATCATTCTTCAAGAAACTCACCTTCTGTGAGTAAAGCATGACAGAATTTCCATTTGTGTTTGAACTGTCCCTTTAACGTTTCTTGTTTTTAAGTCTTCGGATGCACGTCTCCTCTTTCAGCAGCTCTCCTGGATCTCAGCTAGAGGTAAAAGTAAGGGGAAGAAAATAAAATAAGATCTAAGAAGATCAATAAATGTTCCATCAGATTTAAAGGATGGCATTACGCTGAGCTTTATGGCGGCTCTGACACAGTTTCAGGGTGGTCGAGTCCTTGGGAATTTAAAGAAAAGTTTATAGCGCTGTAAACATGCTACCATTCTCTTTTCCATTTCGTCCACATAAAGTGCAGACAGATCAGTAAATCTGCAATGCATGGAGGTTATGGTTGCTGCTCTCTATCTCCCTCTCCTTCACCAGTGCTCCTCATCCACTCTGTTGTCCTTCACACTATTACCCTAATAGGGACGATTTATTCTCTGATGTTTGAGATGCCGTACAATTGCTGTAAAGTAAACATGATGCTCGCACATTATCTCAGCGCTGTGTTTATATTGCTTCTGATCTGGCCCGTGATAAGAGAGCACAGCTGTCAAAGTGCACAAAAACAAAACAAACGATCCCTTGCCCTTACTCGCCGCAGAGTGATATTTTAACAAATATCTACAAACACACTGCTGCATCTGTGTTTGCTGAAAACATTAGATGCATGATAATCAGCAGTGGAATTCAGCATTTAATTCGGTTAAGTTATGTTTTATTTAACTGTTTTTAATAACCATGATTATCGCACAGCCGCTTTTCAGAGACTGAAGCCTAAATTCCTTTAAAGCAACTGACAAAAACTAAACTTATTTATTTATTTATTTTTTACACAAATGTGCTAAATATTAAAATGACTAAATTACTAAATAAATATTAAATTATGCTATTGAGTTCATTTAATCTTTATTTACAATAAAAAATAAAACACTGTTCGATTATGTGTTCTTGTGGTTTCCAGTTGTGCATTTACCAACACTATACTCCAACTCGTACGAATTTGTATGACCTTATTCATATGGTTTTGTGCAATTTGTTAGGGACAGGGTTAGGTGTAGGTAATTCATACAAATTCATACGAATTGTGCAACTTGATAAATGCGTACAATTTAGCAAAACTCTTATGAGTTGTGTGGTCATACGAATTTGTATGAATTAGCCACCTCGTATGTACAAATTGCTGTCATATGAGATAATATTTGCATTTGATCTATTGAATTAAAAACATAGTAAAATATAGTTATAGTTAAAAATATAGTTACATTATCAAATATTGCAAATGTAAACAACTATGTAATATATATTAAATAAAATGTATTCCAGTGATGTAATGCTGAATATCAATGCTTATTTTTTTTTATCAAATATATACTGTATGTTTATTCTGTTGAAATTTATATTTTTTCAGGATGCTTTGATGAATAGAAATGTCCACTGAAAAGCATTTATTGGAAATAAAAATCTTATGTATCAATGCAAATGACTTTACTATTACCTTGGATAAATGCAATGTATCCTTGATATATAAAACTGATGATTTCAAGAAAAAAAACAAAAAAAAAAACTTTTCAACACGTAGATTGTGAAGTCAGTTTCATCTTTTTTTTACTGATATGCATCGTTTTATTTTTTAATGCATTTATTAAATCATGATTCCTGAAGTCGTATGTTGTGTGAAATCTGTTATCATCAGTAGTAAGTTAAATAGCAGAGAACGAAAAACAAAATCTAGAGATGTTTTCGGTTTATAAATTAAATTCAGATCAGCACTTTAGGAATTGAAATGGACACATCATCCTGACTCCCCTGAGGGGGCAAATTGCATCTAGCATTTTCTGTGACAAAGCAGCTGGAGTCACAATAACAGGACAGTCAGGCTGAATCATTTGAGCCCTGAGGCTCCATGAGGAGGCTTTTACCCTGGAGGAGAATGATCCAAACTGAGGAGGAGGTGGAGGGAAACCTGCAGTAATGGCTTTGTCCATCCTTATTTTCATATTCCAAACCATGCTTTCTATGTGTACCATGGCTTAGTCTGATACAGGGATTGGATGCTGTGCAGGAGTGTGATTGTTTTGTTGTCAGGGAGGCAACACAGATGGAAGACTTTATTTACAGATGAGCTGATAACTGAGGGGATTTCTAATGTTTAGCCTAATCATTAGACGCACATGCAGCAATGAAATCTGTGCACCAGTATTAGTGCCAAAAAATCAGAAAATTACCCAAATATTAAATCTCACATAGTTTGTAATTCTCGTTTCCGAACAACAACTGCAAAAACACTGCATGATTTGCTGGTTACTTTTTGCTTATTAGAATTTGAGTTTCTTTAAAGTCTACTCACCTTTAGGCTGTCCAAAATGAAGAGTGTATTTTTTTACCAGAATAGATTTGGAGAAATTTACTGTTACACCACATGTTCACCAATGGATAGTCTACAGTAAATGTAAAAACAACACAATAATTCCATTCCATCGCTATAATTAATGCTTCTGTTGTCCTCTCGCATCAAAAAGCCACAGAAATACATTTTGGAATGTTATCGTTTGTAGACGGAGCTTGATTCAGACGAGAACATGGCGTAATTGTTTTATCCAAAGCTTTAACTTAACAAAATGTTAATTAATAGAGTTTTCTGGATTACTTGTGGATTATTGTTATGTTTTAATCAGCAGTTTGGACTGTTTGGGTTTCACAGCACCCATTTATCATTGGTGAGCAAGTAATTTAATGCTAAACTTCCAAATCCGTACTGATGAAGAAACAAACTCATCTACATTTTGGCTGAGAGTGAGCAAATATTTGGGTGAACTATACCTTTGAAATGTTGATACTGACAATATGATATCAGATTTTTTTTTTTTTAATAAATGCAATGGAATATGTGGTTAGTATATAATTTGAGAAAATAAAAGTGTTTAGAAATTGTGTTTCTGGTACAACTTCTGTCCAAAAAACTTGTGCATAGACAACGTTTCTTTATTTGCACAATTCATAGAAAGTAGCTCTTCATGCCATCTATCTCATCTGCAGTCGGAGAACCCCAAGACGCTGGCTGTGACAGGCTGAATGCTCTGGGCCCTCCTCTGTGGATTCTCACACCACGTAACTGACTGTTGTTTGGATTCATAAACAGAGTGATTGAGTGCTGCTGGCAGCCCGGATGCCATTACAGCCAGTGCTAGCTGAAAAACGACAGCGAGGACTAGCAGCGAGGGAAATCACGCCGCTGTCCCACTGACGGCTCCTAATCATTTCCCGTGTTTGTGTTCTTAGTGGCCCTTTACTACTGCTGTCCATCACACCTTACATTTGTGCAGAGCTATCAGTTTTGCTGAATGATGATATATGTTTGAAAGAACCCCTCTGTCTCTATTTGAATACATCAGATTAGCTTTAGTGCGAGTACATGCAAAAATTGCTATTTTACAACTTTGTTACATCAACTTATCTGAGAGAGTACCTTTGGTCCAGAATATATTTGAACACTTCCAGACACTCACATCACATTTGCTGATATCTGATTAGGCACACACATCAAACCTGAGCTAAAACCAGTATCACTTTTACTAGCCAAGTTTGCAATTACTTGATTTAAATCGATCTAATTTCAGATTAATGTATTTAAACTTAGATTTTTACTGCCTATTATGTAGTTTATTTATACTTGTGCGTTTAGCACACAATCATTTAAAGGACTAGTTCACCCAAAAAAGAAAATTCTGTCATTAATTACTTATCTTCATGTCGTTCCAAACTCTTAAATCCTTTATTCATCTTCAGATAACACCCAATAAAGATATTTTTGATCAAATCTAGGAGCTCTCTGATCCTCAAACGTAATATGCTGAAGGAAAAATTATACATAACATGACATAAAATATAAGACTATGCATCTGATTAAAAAACATGAAATAAAATATGAAGACGTTGATTACGTTCTGGGGTACTCTCCAAAATGGTGAAAGACTGTAAAACGGGGAGAAGAATTTGAAAAAAATATACATATGTTATTATTGTTTTCTTTGCACACAAAAAATATTCTCATAGCTTTGTAAAAGTCACATGGACTACTTTACAATATAATTTCTACGTTTCTGTGCATTGATTGTGGTAATATCCTTGTTGTATATAGGGTCAGACCCTACTTTCAGATTCCATTAAAAATATGTTAATTTGTGGTCTGAAGATGAACAAAGATCTTACAGGTTTGTAACGACATGAGAGTGAATAATTAATGGGCCACTGTATTTAATCTGTAGGAAGGGCATATAGCAAGTACATGTGGTGTCATGAGAGTGCTATTATTAGTAGTAGTACAGCTGTGAGGGCCATGAATGATACTTTCACAGCTGGAATAAAAGGCACAGCAGATAATGAGCAAGGACAGAGCATGTTGCCATAGATGCTTGATAATTGCTGATTAAATATTCATATGCAATTACTGTGTTCTGACTTTTACTTGAAATCTTTCACTTAAATTTCTATAATCCTCAGTTATGCCCTCGATATATCCAACAAATTTCAGATTCAGCATGTTGAAGATATTTGAAAAGTAACACCTAAATTGCCACAAGGCCTGCCTGAGGACTCTATTTAGACTCTAAATGCTAGTGATCACTGGATCCTGTCTTCTTCCATGTCAGGAAAGGAATCCCTAGTGTTTTAGTGCTGCAGCATTTTTTCCAATCGACGCTGCGGCAGGTGAATTTTATATAATATATACACGCCGAACCTGGAGATAATAAATCCAACAAGTTCTCTTCAGAATATAGAATAGCCAAGCATGCATTAAACTGATCATATGTGTCAGTAAAGATTTTTAAATAAACGTTGTTTTGAAGAAAGAAAAAAAAAATTGTTAAAAAGGACAACTGTATAATTAGTTCCCTTTCAGTCGGTCACTCTGACGTCATGTCAATAGGAATCTCTATTTGTCGGTCACCGACGTGACGTCTCCGTTCCCTTTTTCAGGGAACGAGGGTTACAATACGTATTCGAGATGAAGTGTTTCTTGAGTAGCGTCTTAGAATGATTTCTGAAGAGGTCATGTGACACTGAAGATGTTTAAAGAAAATAAAAATAGTATAGACTGTACTTTTGAGCAAATAAATGCAACCTTGGTGACTTCTTTGCAAAACACCCAACTTTTGAATAGCATGTGTTTTTTTTTTATTATTTGTAGCAATAATGTTTTTTAGGAACTTTTCAGCATCTTCCACCAGAAGCAAAAAGAGAACACATGCAATGACCAAATAAATCTGCTCAACTTTACAACTGCGACATTGATGTTCTTGACCCTGCAGTTACTTGAACAGTATACTTAGTATTACGCTATTACTTAATTTACTCAATCCCAGTCATGTAAATGGCAGAAGCAATGTATAAAATCTAGATAAAAAAGATAATCAAAAGTATTCATTCAAGTAATAAAAAAACTTGTACTGTAAGTTCTTTTAGTAATGGGAAACCTTCACTGTGGGAATTTCTATTAAGAGACAAGGTTGTACTGTGGCTTTTATGGTAATTCTGTGACTTTTAGCATCAGAGATACGAGGGAGCCTAACAGCCTCAAAGAGGTAACGTAAGGACCGAGTCATCCGCTTTTTTGCTTTGAAGAACCCACTTTTGCCCTTGTGCTCCATCTGTCATCATCCCCTTCCATTGACAACGCATTAATCGCAGAGGCTCAGAGAGGCTTTTACCCAAAATCTCTTATTCTTTACCCTTGGCATCGTGCCGCTAGTTCAAATCCCATCGGCATAGTGTGTGTTCGTTGCTGTGGAAAAGTGGTTTGTTAAAGCGTGTAGCTGGGCCCGTATTGTACCGTATATCTACCGGGTTTCAGTGCAGATGTGTCAACACGAGTCCAATGGGAGCTCTAATCAGAGCGAGAGTGCACTCGAGGGCCACGCAGGCTCGTTTGCTGCCGGCTAGACCTGATAGATGGGCCCGCTGTGGACCCTTAGACTGGGCCAGAGCGGTTCCACCCCCTTCCCTCTAACCCAGCCTGACATCTCCACGGCCCACCTGCAGCTTACGTGTCCGTGTGGCCCTGACTCATTGGCACGCTCCAGAGAGCCTGACGAAAATAGCCTGCCTCCACACCTCCTTCTTTTATCACACTCTTCTGATTCATGTGTTTACTTGTGTGCAACCGATAGTGGACTGTGATGTGCTTTTTGCGAATCACGCTTGGTTTCTCTTAAAAGCGTACAGCTTGAATTGTGGGCAGAGTGATAACCGAGGGGTCGGAGATGTGAACTTCTGCCATTTCTTATGCTCAAGGCATATATGCTCGAAAGCTTTCCTCGTTTTATGCTTTCTTGGTTGGCATTTATTTTAGACCGGCAAATTTGCAAATTGCCTCGGGGGGGGGGGGGAAATGGATCAAAAAATTCTGTGCGTTTCATTAGCTATGTGATTTCTAACAACACTTCAGGGGATGTGCATTGTATATGGTCCGTGGTAACGTAGCAACACGGGAAATGGTCATATAATGTGATTGTTAGAGGAACCGATCATCCATCACCTGTATAGGCTTATATTTTCTCTCAAAATCTTCAGTTACTAGAAATGGATCAGTTTGATAGATTCAGTCCTGATTTGCCCAATCGCTCGTGGCAGCCAATTAAATTGAGTTATTCCTGCTGCGGCAGTTTTAGTGTGACAGGTCTGTGGTTGTTTCAGCAGACAGAAGCTCCTCTGTGGTGGAAGTACTCTAAAAATAACCATAGTCAACAATACCTCGCTGTTTCCTGCAATGACGGGGCTTTGTTAATTCTCATAAAACGCTGACTAAAGACTTGTCAATACTGTAAAGAACCATATTTGTTCCACTGATGTAAATGTAGTCTTTGTGCAGTGCACTTCTGTTACAGTATGTGACTGAAATACTACATAAAAAATGTCATTGTTTATTGTTTAGTCTGTTAAAGAATGGCAGCTTGGTGCAGAATAATATTGCAAGTATAAAAATAATATTGTTATTTTGTATGTATACTTTACATTTATTCATTATGATTAATTAGATTAAAATAATCAATTAATGTTAATTACATCGAAAAGTATATTACTGAACTAACAATTGTTCAAAATGTTACTGTTATCTAGAAGCATTTTACAGTAAAAACTAGAATTCAAGCAAGTAAATGTACTTAGAACTGAATTATTTGATGATACAAAAGTCTAAATTTAGAAGGGATACTCAAGGCTCCGAGTTTGTTGATATGGGGCACTGACCCCAGCAATTAAAACCATCCCTGCCAAAGTCATTTGGTAATTGGCATGTAAAAGGATTATGTGAATTGGGTTTTGGGATTAAACAGTTATCAGATACTCGAGTGCATGTAAGTCCTCTTGTTTGTTTTTGTAACAGATAAATGCATTGAACTCATTAAGGAAACATGACTTCGCACAAAAACACATACTGTTAAGTGAAACAGTAACTTGATCCTTCTGTATAGCAGTTTTGAGTTGGCCTCCAACTGAAATGCAGTAATTTTGTGTTTTCTGAGGTAATGGAGATCACCCAGTGACCACAGCTCTGAAATGGTAAGCACAACCCACACACTTGATGAGAGGCGTCGTGCCCTTGTAAACTGAGGGGGCCCGTGCATGGGGTACCAAGTGCTGTTATTAAAAACACATTATTAATAATGTTAATAATAATTTCAGTTTTATAATGCATGAATATTATGAGGGTAAAAAGGTGTTTGTTTACAATGCTGTGGCAAAAAGCACACAATCACATAAAAATATGATCAGTTTATTTAAGTTGCATCATATTTGTGACCCTGTACCTCAAAACCAGTCACAAGTAGCGCTGGAATATTCGTAGCAATAGTTAACAGTACACTGTAATGGGCAAAATGATCCATTTTTGTTTTATGCCAAAAATCATTAGGATATTAAGATCATATTCCATGGAGATATTTTGTGAATTTCATGCCATGAATATTATAAAATTTTGATTGGTTATACACATGGCTAAGAACTTTTTTTTTTCTTTTTTTTTTCAGATTTTTAAATAGTTGTTTCTCATAATAGTTGTATTCCAAATATTGTCCTATCCTAACAAACCATACACTAAAACTTTCAGATGATGCATAAACCTCAATGAAAAAAAAGGTATTGAAATTTGAAATGTTACGGTACCAGGTTTTCTGAAGTACCAGTAGTACCGAGCAACGGGTCAACCCGGTTCTTGCTGCGCTACCACAACGCTACCAGTTGTGTCTTCTTCATAAAAGCAAAGAGAGATGGCGACCGGCGGTGCTATTGATGAGGCGGCTCTGAATCTGCTCGTTGAAAAGGAAGGAGGAAAGAGCCACGTGTGGAAGTATTTTGTTTTTGAGGCTGATGACAAGTGCATCATTGATCACCAAAAACCCATCTGCAAGCGGTGTCATCGAAGTTTCATGTCAAAAGGAGGAAATACAACTTTGTAAAACACCTCAAACATTGCAGTTTGCTTAGTTAATCATTTCTGTGCGTTCACACCGCCGCCAGCGAGAGCGTCAAAATTCGCCCTGGCCGCCATGCCAACGACGCTGTACAGAGATTTTTGGACGCTATTGACGGTCTGATGTAGATTGAATGCTTGTCTTGTATTTACAGGGTCCGCAAATGAAACAAGCTTGTGCGGACTGACCACACGGAAGGTATAAGTTAATCTCGTGAAATATATTGAATGTGAAAGTAAGAAATTGATCGATCGATGGAAAGAACTTTTTTTTAGTACATGTTTTCTTTCAATTAAAAGCCATTTGCTGCAGCTCTTCCGTTTAATCCAATATGTTTTGATATGTCAGAATATTCTGCAGCAGTAACAGCTTTGCATGCTCTGGCGCTAAAT
>JAUMHP010000070.1:15419506-15430011 GCA_032361065.1 Enteromius trimaculatus
GATTGGTTGTTTGACATGTCGGTCAAACGGCTTTATGGGCGGGCCTTAGCCAAAGAAAGCCGCTATAAGTTCCAGACTGGAACTACGCGAGACCATATATAGACTAGTGGTCCTTTTACATTGGTAAGTGAAAATGTAAATTCATAATTTGCCACTAGGTGCTGCTTTGGGGCAGTAAAAATAATTGTTTCCCTGGTAACAATGTACATAAAACATCACTGTGCTCACAAACACTGATTTATCAGGCATTACAGGCATGATGTAATGAAAATGGGACCAATCACTGCAAATTAGCGTCAAGCAAAGGAGGGGTTGGAAAAAAAAAATCACTAGAAGGAATCGCTTGGGAGTTTTAAGGTAAAAATAAATGCATATTATTAGACGTTTTAATAGTTATCAGCTGGAATGTGCTTGTTTACTAATCAAAAGCCATGTAGTAAGCAAATAATCCAGACCTCTCTATGAGAGTTACATCGCCTTTGTACAGGAAAGCCAGAAAGTTCCACAGAAGAAACTCTTTAAGTCCTCATTTCCTAATCTTGTTACGTAATGACTCAGTCTATCAGTGATATGGTCCTGGGGTGTGATTAGCACTGCAGCTAAATCAGTCGAGTAAATCCAACTTCACTATTTTATGCTTCTACTTTAATTAAAGAGTTCTAAAAAAGATCATCTTTCGAAAGCGGAGATATCATTTAGTTTTGTTTTTCTACCTTTTACCTTCACAACAGTTACTGGAAGAAGGTAAACACTTTTTTTCTGTTCTGATTTGTTTTGTATTTTTCTTTTTTTTTTTTTCAAAGCTCTGCATATGCCTGTTTGGGTGAGATAGGAGAGAACCAAGCAGAGACACATCTCTGTGCTATCTCTGCTTGCGACATATGTGCAGAGAAGGGGCTGTGTGTACAATAAGCCAGTATTCGCCGGTGGAAGCCTGCCTGCTGCCTTCTGCTCGCCTCGGTACTACACAGAGGTTGACAAACGACTGAATGGAATAAAAACATATTGGTGCTGGGGTAAATGGAAACAGAAAAAAAAAATGTAAGGGGAAAAGAAATGGCAGGAGGGAGGTGTGTGCCATGCGTGATAAGGCAGGTCGAAAGCTTTGAGTTGAGCTGAGCGGGACAGTAAACCCTGTAAGTGTGTGTGTGTGTTTGCTTTTAGGGGTCTGAAGCAAGGTGAGTCATGCCATGCAATGTTTCTCAGTGGAGTTTTAGTTTGACAAAAAAAAAAAAAGATTCCAATCTGAACATACTGGGGTCAGGGGCTGTAGTATAAAAACACATACCATTTTTTTTAGAGATTATATGACATACGGCATCAAAAGCACTTTTTTGGAAGATCTAAAGCTATGTAGTGAATACAACACTTAACTTATATTGCTTTGTTTTACAGTATTTCAAATGTCCAACTGTTTACATAACTTCTTGAACATCTGCTTGCTATTTACACATACTGCAGTAACAGGACTTATCTATTTATTTTTTTTTCACTTTATATTTATTGTTATCTTCATATTTGCACTTTCTATTTTCTACTTTGTTAATTTCAATGTTGCATCGCTGTGCCTTAAAATATGCATTTCATCACCTTTGTTTACTTACATATGAATGGTGTAACAATGAAGCTTGAAATTCTCATTTGAAAAAAAAAAAAAAAATAATAATAATAATAATAAAAGCTGACATGAGATATACCATTTCCGTGGAACCAATAATTAAAAATACTGCAGATATTATGACAAATTTCTTATTATAATAATTTAAGGTTATTACAGAGAATAGAATACAGCAATATTTGTATTATAATGCTATTCAGTGATGTACACATGTGCCACAATAAGGTAATATTTGACACATTTTCACAGCAAAGATGTATTGATTAATTTGGTTAATCAGCATATCATGTAATAGGGAAGGAATAGTTCACCCAAAAATGAAAATGTTCTGATTAAGAAACCGATCTACGTCTTGGATGGCCTGAGGGTGAGTAAATTGTAATTTTTTTTTGGTGAACTACTCCTTTAATATGTATAGAAAAAATGTGATATGTAAAAAAAAAAATGAATGAGTTTCTAACATCCTGTTTTAGCTGTGGCCAGCAGTTTCCCATCATCTCCTGTTCTCTCTATTCAATCTCTGTAGGGCTAATTTAAAAAATTAAAAAATAAAGAGGCTCTAAGTTACTCAGAACTCACAAATCCATAGTGATGTTTCCAGGTGTTTCTCATTTAACCCAACATTCAACCACAAAACTTTCAGTAAGATGTGCTGAATCAGAAGATATCCTTCTTAGGAGAGCGCCACCTGGGATATTACTGGCTCCAGATTTCTTGTTTCAATAATGAAATTTAATGAGCAGTATCATGCCCATCACACACAAAAAAAGACCGCTCAAACAAAAGCTCATTTTCATTTGGAGCTTGTGAAAGCTCATCTGAACTGCAATCTGTTCCAGCATTGTCTGGAGCCCTTGTCTACTTCTCTGGCTCCTTTCTGCTCTCCAAGCTCAACATGCCATCTGCTTCTCTCCTGTGCCACTTCTCGTGATGACAATAGTACAGGGACCTGTGGTAATAATCCACGAAGCTAATAGTTTTTCCCTTCACTCTAAAAATGGGAATTTTTGTTTTGTTTTCTACATTGTCCTTGCTACGTACAAAGTCTCCAGCTGTGTCATCTGCTACAAAGAATAACAGGAAGAAACAGCAGAAGAAGAAACAATAACAGGAACGACAAGGACGTAGGTGCTCCTTGCAGGGTTGTTTGATGTGCCACAGAAACCCATCAAGTTGAGCCCAATAAAGCAAGAGTAATATCTCACAGCAGTCTGCGGTCGTGACGGTGCGTGTCTCAGAGAGACGGCCCCTGGTGGGCAGACCGAAGGGGAATGAGGGCCGTTGTGCAGAGCTAAAAAGCTTCTACACATGTGGAGATAATATTCCGCTATAATTCAGTCACATGGGGTATGAAACCTGTTCATTCTGCCCAACCTCCTGTTGCACGGAATGATTCTGCTCGGATCAGTGTAGGCAAATTATCATGGATGAGAGCTCCAGTATGTTTGGGGAAATATAAGGATTATGCTGTGCATTCCAGCTCAGTTGAGAGCAACATGTCAGTGAAATGGATGTTGACTTCTTTTGCTGTGGCATTGAAGATTTGGCATTGTGCGGTTTTACACCTTCACGGAGAAATCTGAAGGACTGTTCAAAAATGGACGGTGACTATGACTCAAATAATGACTAAAACACAGTTTTAAAAATCATTCTAAGTGAATAAAAAAGAGGAATTATCTCATTTGAATTACTTACATCTTTTTTCCAGTTAATGAATGAAATATTGAATGAAGCATTATTGTCTGTGACATTTGGAACTGCTATATTTAAATTAATATGCAATATGCAAACTGTTTTGCACACATTCTCAGACATATGTTTTCGGTTAATGCCGTTTCTAAAATTAATGATGATTCACTGAGCAACTTCCTCTGAAGCCAGACATTTTTTTTTTTCCTCACCTGCCCCACCAAAACAGATTCATTTCAGTTCCAGTGGCTGTTAGCGCTCAGAGAAGGTCAACTGCCGACCTTTAAAACCCAGGTACAACAAATCTAACACCTCTCTGTACATCTCCCAGCAGGGCATAAAGAGCACTGTTGTTTTTGAAGGCTTGTGTATGTGTGGTCTGTTTGTAAGAAAGACCGAGAGTGTGTTTGTGTGAGTATACATCTTCTAAATATTTAAAAGTTTTAAATAATTCCACTTATTAACTGAGCAGTACATACCACATGAATATGAGCCATGACTTTTTAATAAAAAGAAAATGTTAATCTTAAGAGGTCGTATTTATACATCTTTTTGACCTTTGATGAGTTTTAATTTTTTTCTTATGAATTCCGAATTTTGAGAATATTCTTGGTATATGCGTCTTTTGATATGTGTGAATTTTTTGTTACTGTAATTATATATTGTTCTTTGTTAAAGCTTATCTGACAATGAATTTAAAAAAAGATTATATTGTGACTTATCTCATAATTTTTACATTTTCATGCAATTTATTTATGCTGTTTTTTTTTTAGTTTTGTAGGGTTTTTTTTTTAAAGTCTGAATTGTGAGATATATAACTTTTTTTCTCACTCGCAGTTCTGGAAAAAAAATAAAATTTGAGAGATTTTTTTTAAACAGAATAGGACATTCTGTAAGGTAAATATAGTTGTCAGATCAGTATTGTGAATGCCATACTTTTTTTAAGAGATATTTAGCCCATCCAAGAATAGTTTTCCTCAAAATTAAAATTTTGTAATTATTATCTCATTCCCATGTGTCCAAACACACATGAACTTATGTGTTGGCTGGAATTTTGACCAGAATTGGTCAATTCTGGGATTACTGTGATGACATTCCACACAGTTAGCAATGAGATTTAGGGGTGAATTCATAGGTCATAGGCATGTGTGTAATACCCAGAGATTTGGCCTGACCATTGCTTTAAGTGGATTTCCACTAAAATGAGCTGTTTGTCTATTGGAGTGGCTGTTGTTTTGGATGCGCTCCATGGAGGATACAAATTGCATTATTCACGGCATGCAGGCCAGTAATGGCAGCAATGAGCGATGGGCTCCTTTTTGCTACTGACAGGGAAGGTTG
This sequence comes from Enteromius trimaculatus, assembly GCA_032361065.1. NCBI lineage: Eukaryota > Metazoa > Chordata > Actinopteri > Cypriniformes > Cyprinidae > Enteromius > Enteromius trimaculatus. Next base: position 15,424,155 of record JAUMHP010000070.1, read on the forward strand.
AGAGAGGAGCTCTGTACAATTACCACAGAGTCTCTGCTCGATCATGCTGCTTTATGGCTAAAGTGAAGCAGAGGGTCGCTGGAGGCTTGCCCCGAGGGTTGGAGGTGTTTGAACAGGTGTTCAGAAGTTCAGATCCCAGGTGAAACCTCTCTGTGAAGGAGAAAAAAGTTCCAGTAGTGGAAATACTCTACATGAGCTGTCACTTTTGAACATCTTGTTTTGCCCAGATTTGAAATGTTTCTGTGAGTCATTTAAATGACAAATGGTCCACTAAATGTTTAAATTCAAGTAACCAAAAATACATCACATCTATGAATAAAGAAAAACATAAAAAATGTAACACTTTTAGATTTCAAAAAGGCTTTTTCTTACGTCATCCACAGTATGTCTAGGAAAAATCTGATTTGATGATTTGACATGATAAATTCAGTGGTAAAACAATTAAAGTTGAAACTATAAACATCTTGTTTAAAAAGAATAAAGAGTAAGTGTAATGCAATTTATATTCTTTTTATTCTCCAGCATTTCCATAGGGAACTTAGGATTCAACGTGTAAAATCTGAACAAAAAAAATCATTTGATAGGATATATAAAAAAATTTAACTTTTTCCGAGCTTGAAACTAAATATGGTTTTAACAAAAACATTCAAAAGACTATATACTGTACTGTACTGTACTATATACTATATACTGTAGCCCCTTCTTCTTACAATTCAAAATAGCCACTTTCACTTAATACATAAGTGATAACTGTTACATAACAATAACTTTTACATTTGTATATGTGTGTATACAGTACATGAAACAAGAATTATATATAATTTAAATGCTAATGAGCTGCTGTTCACCCCGCCCCTTTCTTGATTTTTTTTTTACTTGCATTACCATAAATAAAAAAAAAAATCACGGAGACCTCTGTGGCTCTGATGTCATAAGAAAATAAAGACTTCTGTGTTTACTTTTACATCTAGACACAAAACATCTGTTTTTGTTGTGACTACAGCTGCTGAAACACAACAGCATACTTTATGACTGAGGGCAGAAATGAGGGCGTCATTTCAATAATTCTGTCAGTGGTCATGGGCAGGACCTTAGCACTATCGCACTGACTGTTTGGGTTTTTGGGAGACTGGAAGAGTAAATGAATTTTTATAATTGTAGGGTGGTTGTGTCCACACACTGCTAAGACACATTTATATGCAAACACCATGTAAAAGTGAATTTTGCATCTGATCTACCCCACACATGTGCAAACACCTACATCCATTTTACATCCGAACCCCATCTTTTAGGTGGCGAACGGGCAAGCATTATCCTATTATCGAAACATATTAACTTATGAAGTTCATAATCTCTTATACCGGGACTCATTCCGGCGCAGTGTGAGCCACGCTTTAATGAAGTCATTTATCTCTGATCTAGAGCTTTGCACCCTACCCTCCAAATGAGCCCATGTGAGTGAGACACAGTGGTCAAGAGTGCAGGATAAAAAATGAGAAAATAATTCACAGCGGAAAACGTCACTTCAGAATGATTGGCCTTTTCCTCTTCTTAGGGTCCTATACAATTATATCCTGATTAAATGGTATTAGAATAATTGCTCTACGTGTGAGGCTATAAAGGGGGTTGCTAGTCGACTAAGTTTAAGTCCTTGCAAGTAAATCTGGCCCAAGAGGCAGACGGTGGAAGGTTATTTTTAAGTACAAGGTGCATGACTTGGCTTCAGAGGCAAATGAATAGTCTATAGCGAGTTATTAATCTCCATTACTTCATCCTCCCATAATTTTGCTCATTACACACATTCAGTTCTATCTAGTGGCCTTTTTTCTCCTTGTCCGAGAGGCTTTTGTGCATGATAAAGAGAGAGATGACTCTGGTAAATTTCAGTTCTATCTTGTAAATCCTGTTCCCTCTGCATTCCTTTATGAATAATGCATTCAGCGGAACTCTGACTTTTTCCTGATATTACCTATAGCCAAAATGATTATGCAGAGTTGCCAAAATAAATAAATATTTGAAATGTTATAAATGGACACCAGAGGCGCGGATAACTTGTGTGCATTTATCAGGGAATGGAACACGGAATGAACATTCCTTATCCCCCTTCTCCTATTAGATTTTTGTTCTCTGTGTGATTTGTGCGAATTAAAAACGTAATGCCTCAGCAGTTGTGTGCAGAATCGTTTAAAATGTAATTACTCTGCAGTTGACGGTCGGCGGGATGAAGGACAAATGACAGTATTAGTGGAGCCAAATGCTTTAGGAGGGACTGGTGGGAAGTTTGCGTGTCAGCCTCGTTAACATGGGACTCAATGTACAATGCAGAATTTGGGATTACAGATGATTTGTGATTTGCAATATTTATTTTAAGCTAGTGGTAGCATTATCTCAGATATGAGTGCTGTATTTCCATTTAAAAGTAGGTTTGAATAGTATTTCATTTGTGGTTGCTGGAATGTTGCTAGGGTGTTGTTGCAAGGCATGGCATGGTGTTTTGGGTGGACATATGTACTCACTTTCAGGTTTTTGGATCAAGGGGATTTTTTTTACCTGTTATTCAAGTCATGCAAGCTGCTCATTATTTGGTAAGAGGGCAGCAGAAGTATAGAAGATGCATTGTATTTTTTGAATGAAATGCAAAACTTATTTTGAGGTGTTGATTCCAGGTGTTGAGGTCTTGCTTTAGCACATAACACTTTCTTACACAATTTTATTAGCATTTTGTTGCATTTTTTGCTTAAAAAAAAAAAAAAAAAATTATCAGGTAAAGAAGTCTTGTACTATCCCAGAAAGACTAACACAAAGACATTTTTTCTTCCCCTAAGACAGGTAAGAGCTATTTGTTTAATTCCAGTTTTGCATGTATGAGTTATTCTGAAGATATTAATTTATGCCTAATACTCCTTTGAAAAATTCAAGTATTTTGAATACTTCTTTTTGCCATTACTCTTTTCATGAATCTTTTGACATTTGAGTGCTTTCATAAATTTGACAGGTGCATTAAAGCTGATTCACACACACACACACACAGAGATGGAGACTAAGACCAAACTAAGACTATAAGTCAGTGAAGCAAGTTAAGCATTTCTTACATATTGTACTATTGTGCAAAGATTTTTGTTTGTTTGTCTGTTTTTACATGTAATTATTTTACAGGTCTATACTTGTTTTGCTTATGTATTATTATAATTATTTTTTCTTTATTATAATTATTTGTTAAGTAATGGACAATGCTTTGCCGATACTGTGTAAGTCATGCCAGTAAAGCTCATTTGAGTTTGAGAGAGAGAGACATTTATATATATATATATATATATATATATATAACCCTGACCTAACCCCTAACCCTGACTCAGCAAAATATTATGCATATCTTTAATTTACTTTGGTATATACTTTGACCTCAAAAGTGAGTAATAACAACAACTCACAACCACTTTAATACAAAAAAAAAAATAAAAAAATTACTCACCCTCAAGTTGTTTGAAGCCTGTGTGAGTTTCTTCTGCTTAACCCAAAAGAAAATATTTGGTATTTGGTAGGACTTAAGCAAAAATTAAAATATTGTGGAAGTCAGTGGGTACCATCAACTGTTTGGAAACCAACATTCCTCAAAATATCTTCTTTGGAATAGCTTGAGAGAAGATGATGGCCCAAATATCTCTCTAAAATATCCACAGAGAAACATAGAGTGCATCTATATTCACAATATCAGTGTCCGATATTCTTTTTGTTTGTTTGTTTTTTTTGTATGATTTGATGTATGTGTCCTCTGGTTTAATCTGTCCAATACTTGAATAGTTAGGTGCTTGTTATTGAGCCAAACTCCACAGGAGGTGTTTCTCAGAAGGAGACCAGTCACAAAGTTCTTCTTACCTTATTGGATTAGACACAAACAAGCACAGCAGTTCTCCTAACACAACTTAACAGATTTCCCTGTAAGCCAATAAATACCTCTCACATGTGTACAGTACAGTACATCACTTGTAAATACCATACTTGAGGTTTGCAGAACTATTCTTTAAAACTGTATCTTTGTTTTGCTCTGTAGCCAGTGCATTAATGTCCTGCTGTGAGTGAAATTAAAGATGTGAGTGGAGAGCACACGCTGGGGCCACTTGTCTACAGGATCCACACCTGATATGCCTCTAATCTATTACCGCTCTGCAGATGCGGTCTGACCCCAGACGCCTCTCGTCTTCCCAAACAATGCGATTGCTTTCCCACCTCAGATTGCGGACTCATTTATTCACACATAGAAGTGCCATGTGCCCGTACCACACACTTTTACAGACACCTGCACACGCACACTGAATTAGCGCTGTCTACACTACAAAGGGTTAGGTTATTTCTATAAACACATTGCTGGGTTGTTAGTGCCGGGTCAAATTCATTTTCACCACTGAACCACTGGGTTGGGTTATTTTAAATAATAAATTAGACTTATCTCTCGTGGTGTACAAGGTCCTTTACTTTACCTTCTGTTTTGTGAATGTGTGTGATGTTAATGCTTTATAAACTAATGTTAGGTGACCAGTATACAAATTAAATGGGAAGGCACTCTGAAGGCACAACTTTTTGAAGACTGGGCTACAATTGCAGAGCGAATTCTTGCCAATGAGCTGGGTGACATGACTCCAGGTATTTCCTACAATATGTCAAACTATAAAAACAAAATTCAAAATATCAACTGGTTTATACAATCGTAACACTTTAGTATAAGAACCAATTCTCACTTTTATCTAGTTGCTTATTTAATTTTATATTGGCTGTTAATTGTGCACGAGCATATTCTACATCCCTGAATCCTACCACATACCTAAAATCACTCAAACAGTGCTGAATCACAAAAGTCTTAGTTGATAGTGAATATGCGTTCCTCATACTAGAGTGTAACCGATGCAGATTATTTCAAGATCCTGCATGTACAGGAATGAAGACATTTTCACAGGAAAAGGGGTTTTAGCATCTCATGTAGATTATGAGATCAGTTTCACAGTTTGTGCTGAATTATTCTTATGTTTTAGATGCTAAAAGGGAGAGTGCTTTTAAAATCCTGCCCACCTTGCTTCGCCCATCAATATACAAGAAAGGTGGAGAGATCTTCAGCCAGAAGTCATTCACTTGATGTACAATTTGTAAGTTTTCTACTCTAAGGGTGAATATGCATACACTTCCAGAGTTTTATATGTTATCAATGTCTCTTTAAGACAAGTCACTCGACGGCCATCTTTGAAATGCCTCTCAGGCATCCAAATGCAGCTCCTATCTCTGTGAATAAGAAACATCAAATTCTCCAAAACTGTTTACTAAGCTAACGATTAAATTTATATTTGATAATGAAAATCGAACAATAACTGTGTAATAAATGTTGTTTCTTTTGCTCCAATAGCGATATAAAAAGCTTATTTCTCAGACGAGATAAGTTACACGCTGACTGGTTTTATGGCAACTGAAACTTCTAATGGCCGATGAAGTGATGCACTGACTTTACAAATCAGCGATTGGTTAGTTTATTTAGAAGGCGGGGCTTTCTGTGATTGATCAGCCATGTAAGCGTTGCATTTTCCCCCATGCAAAACTACAGGAGTGACACGTTTTAGGTATTCTATAGTCTTTGTGCTTATTGAAGAATTCTCTTCTGTTCATCAAGCCTGAGTTTATTTGATAGAACAGCAAACAGCAATGCAATTTTGACTATATATTTTATTATTCACAACACTATAACTTCTATTTGAGTATGTTTTAAAATGAATTTTATTCTTGTGATGTCAAAGCTGAATTTTTAGTATCATTACTCCAGTCACATGGTCCTATATAAATCTACATACACATAAGCCTATGCACACTATATATA
>JAUMHP010000070.1:15459529-15469816 GCA_032361065.1 Enteromius trimaculatus
ACAGGGGTGGGGGGCCAGGAGAGACAGTTAATTACAGAATGCAAATTACGTTGTCAGAAGAGCCATTCAAAAAAGAGTCTGCTCCTGCCTTTCAGCTCCTCCCCTTTGGTGCAGGTTTAATAAGCAACTCTTTCAAACGCTCCTGCCTGTGGCTTTCGGAGACAACTGGAAATAATCTCAGAACGATGAACAGAATCGGATTGCCTCTTCCAGGCCTTGACAACCTAATTCATGCAAAATAGGGAGCTACGGGTAAAGCCATGGGCATGGGACTATCTTCTTACAAGGTGTTGAACAACAGCTACCCCTGGGCTCCTCTGAAATCTTCTACCCCACTCTCTCTGTCTTTTTCTCTCTTTGCTCTTTCTAACTTTAACTTTTCTTCATTTTCCATTTTCATTGTTTCTTAGCCCTTGAAAATGTTCCCTCTTGTAATCCTATAATTTTATTTGACTTGTCACGGCTGAAGGAAACTTGCAGTCTGGGTATTGAATGGCAATCCCACTGCTTCATATAAAGACAAACATAAATCAGCTTCAACATACTGAATAATAATAATGGTGCAAATGACATATTGAATACTCAATATTGTACCTATGCTGTAAATGTAAGGGCTGGCTCTGAACAACGTCTCTAATAGCATCTCAGTGACTTGCTCATTATTTCAGTTAGCCTTTGAAAAATCAATAGGAAGGGGTTCACATACTTTTTCCCACCATGTACATATTTACATTGTGTGTTCAATATAGGCACAAAAAAGGTCACATAGCACGTGAACAATAATCTTTCTATCACTGAATTGTACTAGTTCCACTCCCTTGTGTCAGTTTTAAAAAGTGCTGGACAGTCTTAACTATTAATACATATTTTATGTATTTATATATAGGCCTATTTTAAGTACTGTGATTAGATACCATTATTATTTTTTTTTTAAAAGTCCAACTTTGGGAATCACAATATGGTTTTAAAACAATTCTTGCACAAATTTATGTGCTGAATGTCATTATATTCAGTTTAATGAATTCTATTTTAAGAATTCAGTTTTTAAATGTAAATATTGTTAAGTATTTTTACAGTTGAAAATATCAATTATTATTAAATTTAAAAATTATATAAAATAATAAAGGGGAAGAAATAAGTGCACTACAAGCGATAAGTGATTTTATTATCTGAGAGGGCGTTAAGTATATAAAGATTTCCAGTTAAAGTCAGTGAAGAAGTTTTATCTTTTTTTCCCCTGTGTAATTGCTGTTCGATTATTACAGATAACATCATAACATCAGCAAGTCTATTTCACGCTAATGCACCGATCTGTTTTAACAGGATGTTAGTTGTTTTGTTCTGCTCTTTTAATATTCGTTGAAAAGAGAATAGTGATGCAATCCCTTTTTTCTCCCACCCCTAATATTACTGAAGCTGTTGTTGAACTGAAGATGCTGTTTCCCTGCTCGTTTTCTTTCCTTTTTTTTTGCTGCAGTATTGAAGGAAGAATGGCTCCTGTGAAGTAGTTTTTTTTCCTGACAAAGCATACTATATCGTAAGCTTGAGAGCTCTTTTGTGAACGCATGCATGTCAAGTGCAGCTCTGACACTCATTTGAATACAATCAACTTCACTGTGATTTCAGTCAGAGGCGACGGCTGTTTTAGAGCAATGTTAAATTGTGTATTTACATCCCGCTCTTATTCAGGGTGAAGCGTTATTCTGCGGTTAAAGTGGATAAGGATCCCTGTGTTTCACACACATTTGCTCTGAAGTAAAATCAATAGAATTACATGAGCACCGTGCTCCAAACACCCATTCATTGTGGATCCTCGCGATAGCCACACAGACTTCAATATGCAGCATGAGCGAGTCGCCGCTGGAGCCTTCAGAAAGCTCGGAAGACTTTAAAACAAAAAAGAGATAACAACTTAAAGAGGGAGGGAATTCCATTTACCCCCTTCTGCTGACGCCCATCACAAACCCCTGTTATCTTAATTGTACAAGACGGGCTGCTCTGAACTAAAATCAAATCAAAGAGATCAACACATTTCTTTTAAATTAGAAACCCATGCAGGCACACATGAATTTGTAATTACTTATGCTAATACTCCTGTGATTGAGGGAGGACACTGAGAAGCGACAGCCTGACAGAGGTGGCAGATGGATGGATGGATGGATGGAAGTAAAGAGTGCGAATGGTAGGCTATCACTCAAAAATAAAAATTCTGTCATTATTCAATCAACCTCATGTCCTTTCAAACCTGGATACAATGAAAGTGAATGAAGACTGAGGCTTTCAAGCTTCAAAATGACAAAAAGCACCATAAAAGTCAATATTTCAAGCTTTATGTGAAAATCAGACCGAAATTTTTGATACTTGATATAATTCATGAATGGATCACTCTTTAAAGTGCCCCTATTATGGATTTTTGAAAATTACCTTTCATGCTGTGTGAACTTTGCGCACAGCAAAGTTTTAAATCTGAAAGTGCACCGTGTATGCAGTTATTGTTTCTTAAAAGAAAGAGTCGACTCTGAATCATTGAAAAGAGGCGTTTTTTAAAAACAAATCTGAGGGTGTTTCATGTTGACTTTAGCATGAAACATTGGCATATTGCCTGCCCACTTGTTGGTGTTTTCGTGTTGGTTGTCTAAATGAAAATGCAAATTTATTCTTTGCCACTTGGTGCCGCTTCTGGAGCGTTAAAAATAGTGGTTTCTCCCAGTAATTACAATACATCACTGCCCTCACAAACTATAAATGCAATAGCTTTAAAGCTTAGGCATTTGACACATCATTTGATTGTTTGCAATCAGCGAGTATAATTTATTTGTAAAAAGTATTGCTTGTCGTGTAATGTTACTGATGTAAATATTGATTCAGTCTCTGATCCGCATTACATGGAGCACACAAGAGTGTTAGCATAGTGTGCACACAGTGTTATTTGACACTGAGCAGCAGCAGCCCCTGTTTAATAAAGCTGCCTATGCCCCGTTCAGCGACTTTTAGTGGGCGTTCTAGTTATTGGTTTTTTAGTAATGTCATTGTTGACAGCAAATCAGGTTTCTTGCCGCTTAATGCAAACATTTTGGAGGCAAATTACTATAATAAATATAATATAAATATACACAGAGTCCATACATACAAACAAACAAAAATGAATGCGAAACAGAGAATACTTTTTTCAATTGCGTATTGCTGGACCTGAAAGGAGAATGCGCATGTGAGCACTATCGTCTTCTTTCCTATTGACTGTCGCTTCTGAAAGTCGCCAATGGTCACTAAAGCCTCGCTCACACTAGCAGCGACACGCAGCGACAAAGCGACGCAATCCCACTCATTTCAATGGAGAGCTGGCGATATCCGGGCGACAAGAGCGCCAGCGGCCGGATGTGGGCGTGTCCAGCGATGCAACAAAGTTCAGAATCTTTCAACTTTATGCAAATGAAGACAGCCAATAGGAAAGAAGACGCTCATGTGCTCATTCTTCTTTCAGCTCCAGCAGTGATGGCGGCATTTGCGTTTTTGCCATAGATAAACGCACACAATGAAAAAAAAGAACTCTCTGTTTCTCATTTATTTTTGTCTGTATGTATGGACTCTGTGTATATTTATATTTTATTCAGTCATTACCCTCCAAAATGTTTGTATTTGGCGGCAAGAAACCTATTCGCTGTCAACAATGACGTTACTAAGAAACCAGTAATGAGAACGGCCACTAGCGACCTCATCGCCAGCCTCTAGCGATACACAGTGCTAGTGTGAACGAGGCATAACGGCAGCTGTCGCTCTTGACGCCGGAAATCGCCAGCTATCCATTGAAATGAATGGGATTGCGTCGCCTTGTCGCTGCGTGTCGCGTGTAATGTGAACGGGGCTTAATGCTCATGTGACGGTTCATTATTACCTCAGATAATTATAGTTTTATATAGAGTTCTTATAGAGTATTTAGTTCATCTCTGCATCTTTGTCATCTCATATTATCACATGTACTGTACATTTACCATCCTTATTAGTTCTCCAACAGAAACCGCATTTTATGCACACCCATACAAATCAATAAACCTTGAGATTGGACATGTTCACTCTGGAATAGCTGCAGTTCTTTCTAACTGAAAAATTAGACTAGCTGAGTTCCAACCATACAACTGCGCACAGAACATCCAACAATCAGTATCTTTAGTTATGTTTACAGTTATCGTTCTTAGTGTGAACAGAGCTTAAGTGGGACCCATTTTGGCCATTTTTGTTGAAAATGAGTCAATAAAACCATAAAATCATGCATTTCTACATGTTTCAAGTGTGTTTCATTGGGTAATCAGAGTCCTACACACACTTGTAGTCTTCACACCCACTTGAGCACTTGGGCCATTATGGGACATATGTGATATGAGTAGACAAGTGTTCAAGAGTTCACAAATTAGACTGATTGATCATAGCATGGTTTTGTGGTGATTGTATGCTCTTTTTAAAGCTTGACAGTCCAACCCCTCATTCGCTTTCATTTACTTGAAGTTGCAGCTAGGATGTCCTACAAAAATGAACATTTAATAAATTCCACTAAAGAAAGAAATGGGAGCGAATAATGACAGAATTTACATTTTGGGGTGAGCTAACCCTTTAAATGAACTTAACACACAGGCCCGGAGTCTCTCTCTGCGTGGCCCCTCTAGAGAACCGGAGCCATTGAGTGGTAATTACTGTTATCTGCCACTTGTTTTATTAACACGTGTCCTCAAAGAATGGAGTTTAACTGCGACGCCATGTGGGCCGATGCCCAGTTTGATAGGTCTGCAGGAAGAAATAATTATTATGAGGAAAGCTCTTGTTATGCCATTTAAAGAGGGCTTTACATGGAAACACCCACACGGACCCTCACAATGAGAGAGGCAGTTTGGCTAATGGAAGAATAGAAACTATTAAACAGCAAGAGAAGATGGAGAAGATATGTGGGGGAGGCGAAAAGGAAGAGTCAGAGAGAGATGACTTTGGGAAGAAGTTTTAAGTGCAGACAGAGTTTTAAAAAAAGGATCCACAATAAAAAGAAAGGAGAAAAAAAAAAAAGAGAGGACATACTGGGTCTTGTCTGTGCCAACAGCTAGTAATTACACGCCAATCATCCACCCTGAGGACAGCATGGGAATTAACTAAGCAGAGAAATTGTGGGAAAAATTCAATTAAAAAATGAATTAATAAAAGTGCTTTGGCTTTGCGAACTGGTGTGAGTGGTTTTGAAGGAATTGAAAAGAAATCCTTTACCTGTGAAACACAATGAAAGTGCATTCAGTTTGTGCGTACATACACCTAACAAGCATAAAAAGATACATTGTGATGATATTAAGATATTAAGACTATTAAGACTATATTAAGACTATTAAGATATTAATAGTGTTTTTAAAACAAGAAAAATCTAATAAAACTATTGTGCACTTACAGTATTGTTACACCTTTTATTATAGCATTTGCACAAAGATCGAAACAAATGCAAATGAACTAAAATAGCGATAATGAGAATACTTAATTTGCATTTATAAATAACTGCTGCTATAACAGCATGTTTTGATAACTGTATATTAATACTAAAATCTAATTAATACTAAAACACAGTTTACAAATAAGCTATACTATTCCAGGGGATTAAGGCATATTTCTATTTGCTTTGTATGTATGTGTGTGTCTGTGTGTGCAGAGTTACAGTAAAAGGACCAGAAACTATGCTCAAGAACAAAAAGCACTGTAAAAATTAGCATTAGTTGATGAAAGAGTCAGTCACATTAACCTGGTGTAATAGGCATCTCAGTTACCTGCTGCAAGTGAACAGTAAAAAAAACAAAAATAAAATATGTATTTGATGGCATCAAGGCCCTTCGTTCCACTGAAAAGCATTATTAACCACCTAATTGGCCGATAATTAAAGCATTGTTTGTTTGCCACTTTCGGTGAGTGCTAATACTGACCCAGTTTAATGATTAATGGCACCATAATTTACATTCTACAAGTCTAATTATTTCCTCTCCACCTTCATTATTGCTGCCATGTTAATGGCATGCTTCTCGCCTGAGGGTGTTCCCTCGATGAAAAAGGTGGTCCAGACTCATTTGGCACCCAGTGCTGTATCTGCATGTCCTTGACAAAGGCAGCTTTCCTGTTTACCACATTTCCTTAAATAAATATATCTCCTAATCATCCACATTATTGTAGAATGTCCTCTAGCATATTTTCCAGGGGTTGATGGGTCAAACAGCGGGAACGGGTGTGACAAAAAAAAGGCTTCAAAAAGACTGGGACACTTTTTCCAGCACCTTTAATTGTGAAAGTGGATTTGTAGATGTAATAACTGCTCTGTCATTCTGCTAATCCTGTGCCCCGAGTCTCTGTCGGCCCCCAGCAGCAGCTTGACAGAGAAATTAGTTGCTGCTGCACTGAATAACTGTTGAGCGTGTATTAAAGCATTTAAAATCAATGCTGACAGTTTAATCCCGGCATTTGATATATCTCCATTGCAAGAGGCTGTGAAAATAATGAATTTGTGAATTTATGATTTTTACAATGAGATATTGTGACACAAAACAGTTTTAGCCAATTGCTTGTGTTGGGCTGCATTAAAATGCAGTGCAGTAACCAGACCATTTACGCCAAAAAAGCTTACTTTAATAGTGGCCACCTACTTAAACGTAAACTCTCAACAAATATTATGCAAATAAAGATTCTAATTAAATACAGCACTCATATATAATTCCTCTGCACTTATAACACTCAAATATGCATATTTACCTAATGTTGCACTTGTAAACAAAGAATTAGAATAAGAAAGTCAGTAATTAAATTTAGTATAAAAAAAGCGGGAAGGATCTATATAACAAATCTTATTCTGTATGAATTTAACAATGATCTGTATATTTTTGTCCTGTTATATCCACCTCTCCAAAATAACCTTGGTGAAGCTGCCAAATGAGAACATATTATGAGCATGTGCCTCAAAATAGAAATATCAATGCCTCTGCTTAATGTCAGGGAGCTTTTTTTTTCTACTTGTCCGTGTACTCAGGACCTGGACAAACACAAAGACCACTCTAATGACATGTCTGTCTAGCTTACAGCAAGTCTTCTTCACCCGTGTCAAAGTGCGCTTCACAAAGCCTGAGGTTTAACTACTCCAGTGATGACTAATTATATTGTCAAACACACATGAAAGTCAATGCAAGTGTGTAAGGCTCAGGACAGACAGGAACATTTAAAAGGTTAGTTCAACCCAAAATGAAAATAATGTCATTATTTTTATTCGCTCACTTATGACTTTCTTGCATCTGTTGAGCATGTTTGCAGAATGTTAACACTGCTGAATTATATGATAGTGTTTTAGTTTGATATTAGAATCCACAGACTACATGTTGTGGGTGGGTGGATACGTATAGGTTGATGTATATGTATTTTGAATTGTGTTAATAAAGTCATAACATGATGAGATAGAATCCTCGTTATGAAAATGACATTAAATATTTATTAAAAATAAAACTGTACAATTACGACTTCTTAAAATTACTAATTTCATTACGATATGACATTAAGGTTGTATGAGCAATATTCAAGATTATTCTCAAAACATGCTGTATTTTCAAAACTGTACAATTCCACTTTGGGTTTTTTTTTTACTGATTTTAGAGCACATGTTGTTTCCATTTGTCATGCATCTGTGCACAACAAAGCACATGTTTCTGATTGTGCAATCCTCAGTTGTTTCATTTAAAATCTGTTCAGATTTTAAAAGTTGTGTATTACAGACTTAAAATATTATTTCATACATACCTTTTCATATATGCTGTCAGCCTTTAAATGAATAGTTCAACCAAAAATAAAAAATAGCTTAAAATTGAATTAACCTCCTGTCATCCGTCATTACGATGAGTTAATTTTTGTACTTACAACCATTGCTTCTGGTCAAAATCCATAATATATCTTTCTCCAGTGGAAAAAGCCTACTGACACATTTGTTTAGAATTGTTTTGGACGGTTTTCACTTCTAAATTATGCTATACCTTTACATATTTCTCTCCTAATTCAGTGGAGAAAGCTATATTATAGATAGAGGACTCAAATATATAAATATATAAACAACTTGATGGTTTTAATTTTAACACTTCACAAAACATTAATTAATAGACTGGAGTCATGTGAATTTCTTGTGGATTATTGTGTTGTCTGACTCCCATTCTAACGGCACCCATTCACTAAAGGGGGTAAGCAAGTGATGTGGTGTTAAATTACATTACTGTTCTGATGAAGAATCAAACTCACATGCATCATGGATGGCACGAGGGTGAGTAAAATTTCATTATTCGGTGAACTGTTTGTTTAAATAAAAATACTGAAAATAAAATTGCAAGTAAATACAGCTGGTACTGAACACGGGTGTCATTTATTTGTACAGTGGATAATGGTTTTACCTGCTGATGGTTACCTGCAGTTGTTAACCAGGGGAAGTTCTTCAGGTGGGCCATTTCTGAGATCATTCCCTTCACAGAAATCAGTCGCAGTGCTCCAGTTGTCTCTACATACTCTCATGTTTTTATGACTGAGCAGGAGCTCTGAATGGTAACTTTAGTTATACAGTTCATGGCTGTGCTGAAAGCATATTCTTTTTGTCTGTATTCCTTTTAACTGAGCATCTGAACAGACTGTTCATTTCTGATGCACTAGCTGATGTTCCCTTCATTCATCGAATCACTACGCTCTGTCGTTGCTCTGCTGAGAAAGTGGCAGCAATGCAATTCTGCATTGAATCCAGTGATGTGCTGCAGGCGTATCGACCTTGGCTCTGTTAATTTACCACTGGAGATGTGTTGAACAGGGAACAAATTTACATTGTGAACAAACTTCACGCAACAGACTGAAGACGATTCCTGTCAACACTAGCTGTTCACACTCTGTAATAGAGTCATCAATGATTTTGAGCTATTAATTAAAGAAAAACCCAGGCTTCAGATGTAATTGGAGTGCACTGAACGAGTTTTCAAGAACTCCAGCTCTTCAAATGCCATCAATATTTCTGCTTCATTCAACTCGGGGAATAGCTAACACACAATGTGCTCTATGTCAGATACAATTTATTCCAGCTTTTCAAGTAAACATGAATTCAGCGTGTTGGTTCTGCTGTGGAAATACAACATTTTATGTGCGGTTTAATTCGCGAGCAAAGCTCAGCAACTCTTTTCATGTACAATGCTTTTAATGTACAAATGCCGCTCAAATTGATTTTTTTTTCCTGCCTGCAACCAGTGTTACGAACAGGATGTTCAATAGAGACAAAGGCACCCGAAAAGGTCCTTCTTAAGGGACTAAAACACTTCATTAAGTTGTATTTGCATGACTAACTCCTTTCATGTGCCTTCTGATTGTCACAAGGCCAACAGACTGTAGGCAGTTCATTCCTCACAATTACTTTTCATAAAGCCTCAGAGATATCAGAGGAGGAGTCTCCTCAAGAAATGGCCTTAAAATTGACAAGGCTGCTTGAAATAAACATGTTAAAATCATTGCATAAGAACTGACAAATGCCTTTCTATTAAAGCTTGTTTCTGCCACTGAAATGCAAATGCATTTTTTTTACAATTACAAATTTACAACTCGTATTTCTTAGATTTTGTTTGTGATATGAACTAGCAATTACAAGTTATAAAATCAGAATTGGAAGATATAAACAGTCCAATTTTGAGGGAAGTACTCACAATTCTGACATTTTCTCACAATTGCGAGTTTATATCTCCCAATTCTGAGAAAACAGGAAAAAATTGCAAGTGTTTATTGAATTGAAAGATATATCTAATTAAATATCATTTAAAGACTTTATATTATTATGACAAATGAGAGTTATGAATACAAAAACAGTGTATGCAGTACATGATTAAGTGTTAATAGTTACGTTGTTTAGCTATTTTGCTTGAAGTGTTATATTTCTGTTCTTACATTTGGCCTGTAGTGATAAAACTGATCATTTGAACTAATATGACCTCACAATAAATGTTTTAGTTACTCGAGACTCCCTGCGACCGACACAAACACAGTTCTGCAACTAGCAGTTCTTGCGTTTTGTAAACCCACCCACCTTCAGGATAGACCAATCAAGTGCCGCGGCTGGGGGCGGAGTTACCGGGTGAGGCATTTCTTCTGCCATCAGAGTCCTGTTTTCTCTTCCTCCACCAGCACCCCCCATTCTGTTCATGTGTGAAATGAGCAAGGGTCTTATCTCTTAGAAACACACCACTGAGCCAGAGGAGACACAAGCGAGAGAGAGACAGTACGGGA
>JAUMHP010000070.1:15469916-15481992 GCA_032361065.1 Enteromius trimaculatus
AATGAGCAAGGGTCTTATCTCTTAGAAACACACCACTGAGCCAGAGGAGACACAAGCGAGAGAGAGACAGTACGGGAGGGGTGAGGGCAGAGAGCGAGGCAGAGGGAGCGTTTGAGAGTGTAGTTGCCCACGTGGGCTGCACACTAATAGGCCACGTTTGGTATGCCACAGGCCACACGTTTATTTCCAACAGCGGCCAGCGCTAATCCAGCCGACTATGAGCTCCATACTGCAGACGCGAGCTGAACATACTGAAATGTTCGAGTGAAGTCCCAGAGACACCTCTTTTTTTTCACCCCAACGCAGTTTTGTGATCATTTTCGTCCACGAGGTGGTAATTTTGATAGTTCAAGGGCTGGAGCTAATCGAAAAGGACATTCTTTTGTGCTTTCAGACTGAAATGCATTCAATGGCAGAGTCCGCTGAGTGAGACGCAGAGAACTAGAAGAGGGAAAAGCAATAAGGCATCTGTGTGAAAAAGAAAATCGAGTGAACTGTAAGGGTCTCTGAGTGGGACATGCTTTTATTACCACAAATCTTTTCCGCTTCACCCTCTGCTGTCCGGTGATGTCTGTCTACAATGTCTGGGTTGAGAAAATTGCTTCCTTTTTTCATGACAAACTTGATTGCTTCTCAATAAAAGGCTATCAGAGGTGTTGCTAGAGAAACAAAAACATACACAAACCTGGGCTGAATTTTGGGACTAAAGGTTTAAACAACCAAGTGCTGTAGTGACTATTAATAAAGTGGCAAAATACAATGGAGGTTCAATGTTTTTTTTTTTTTTTTTGCAAAAGCATAGAAACCAAAGCCAATGATATTGTGCTTCAGAATTCACTTTCCTACACAGCTAAATGTCAACATATCCCTAGTCCAAGATGGAAAATGTGCCTTAACATTTAAAAAGAAATAAATATCTGTTACAAAAGCTAAAAAATAATGCCCAGCTTTTATTTGGAGAACATATTAGAAACATTGTAATGTGACATTTAAAACTTATTTTTCAGACGTATTTCCGCCAACAGAGAGCCACGGCTCTTAATTCTATGCAGTGTATTTTTAGATATCTCATTTGAATTTTCTAGATACCAATTATCTTTTCCTCCTCAGGTATTCTTAATGCAGGTGTTAGCGCTCAGCCAGCAGACGTCAGCGCTAACTTGTTTCTGCGTGGGAGATGCAAAGTTATACTACCATCGTCATTATGCGTTAACATGGCATCAGGGCAGAACACCCACACTAGTTAGGAAGTGAATATGGAAACAGAATAAAAAAAAACTCTACAGATGGCCCATGAAATGAGAGTGCGCCATTATTACCGTACCATAGTCTATTTCTGGAGAAAAAAAGATGGAACTTTTCAAGGGGTCTTTCAGCTCATTCTTGACTCAGTATGCAGTCAGGCGTTCTTATGCCTAAAACATGTCAAGCATCAGACTCTTTCAAATCTTTCAAAGGAAGTTACTCAGTTGCCACATGTATATCTCAAGGTTATTAACAAAAAAATGGATTAATTCGGTTTTGCATAATTATGTTGATATGCTGCTGAATTTCTGTAGTCCTTCAAATTAATTTCAGTCAATAGAGGAAGCATCACTCATTCACTGGTGTCACATATTTTGAGCATGGAGATTTAATTGATACCTCGCTTTTTGCTTACTTTATAAAGTGAGTCATATTGTTAAACCAAAGATTTCAATGAGAGTTATTTTGGACTAACAACGTAGGCAGTATGATAGCCTTGATAATGGAGTCTGCCTCGATTAATAATAATAAAGCTACTATACAACAATGTGGAACATGTTTGCTCACTAAATGAAGATGGGCTGCCATCTGGTGGTCAACTCCAAGATTACAGTTGACCATGGTAGTGTTGACTGTAGGGGTAAAGTTCGAATTTCAGCATATTATGGACATACAAACACACACGCACACAAGAAATTAATTATTTTCTGTATTAAGGTGAGAAATAGTGACAGTTTTATGATGATGTTTTAAGCATGATTGATCGTATGGTCTCATGTTTTTTTTGTTTTTTTTTCCCACTGGTTATTTTGTGTATCATAGTATCACCAACTATAATTTGATCAGTCTTGGACATTTCCCATCCACCACTCATTTCTATTCTAGTAACCTCTTCTAACAATTTCGCATAGAACGTGTGTGTGTGTTTTTGCACGGTTGTGGCAACCAGGCTACGTCATGCTACGTCATTTCGAAGCGCCAACGAACACAAACGAAGGCAATCGCGAACAAGAAGCTTGTTTTCGACGACTCCGAATGTAAAATGTGTGAAACATCTTTCTCGTTGGGTCTCCAGGAGCGCATGCAGCGTTTGCAGGAGCTCACGGATTTCACAGAGAGTTGTCAAGCAGAACTAAAGGGTTTGTTTGAGGCGCTGGGATGGAGTCAGGAATCAGATTCACAAGCAGTCCAGGTAACGTAGAAAAAAACAATCAGACACATAAAACTATAACGAGAACGACTTGTTTAGAAGTGAATGAATGAGTATAGTAACGTTACTGTACATTTATAATGAACTTATATGAAGTCTCATTGAAATTTTGGGAGAACCTTTTAAAGTTTTTGTTTTGGCTGTTGTTTGATACCACTGTCTTGTATTAATAATGGTACATTTGTCAGGATACTCAATGAGGTGATAAAATGAACCAATTTAAATAGCTTTTCTTTTTGTTTTATAAAATGGTACTAAATAATCAATAACTACTCATAAAAACAATCTGTATACTTCATATTGATTAAAAAGTATACCCTAAATCCCTGAAATTTTTGGCGCCTACCTTACTTCTCTTTTGCTTTGAAAGACCCTATCCCTGTATTATCTTCTGATTTGACAGATGGAAGTGTGTCCATATGATCCAAACCACACAGTCCCGCAGGACAGGATGGAGAAACACAAAGCATCCTGTCAGCTCAGTAAGATGGGATACTCGAAAGAGGAACAGGTAAGTAAAAAAACACAGAAAAAGGTCTTGTGATATATTTAAAATGATATGTAATTTTTTTTCTTCCATTTGTTTTCAGGCTGAAATGTTTGATCCTTCGGTGTACTATGAGAATGCTAACATTCCTTCGATTACCATGGGTGAGTTTTTGACTTGGTGTGAGACTGTTCCTACAATTGTCTTTTGTAATGGCCCTAATTTTGAATCTGGGTGCAGCTGTGTGACCGTAACTTACATCACTTACAGACAAAGATACATTTCATCAAGTGATTCTGCAGACCCGAGAAAATGCCCCTCACGTGACATCTACAGGACTGCGCACACTAAGTGAGTTTTTAAGATTCTCTGTCTAGACATTGATATCAGGATAACAAGGCACATTTAAAATGTTGTGTGCCAGAATATGTGCATCAATGATATCCATGTCTTGGTGTAATTTTCCCAAACGTTTTCAGCATTTTATATGTGTTCTTTGTTGTTGTTTTTTCCTCAGTAACAGGGGTGAGTATTAAAGGAAGTCTGGTCTAGACAAATTTCCACACATACTTGCTGTATCCTTTGGCTCTATATCCTTTTAAAGGCTTGGTCCTTTATATTGTTTGATAAAATATTTAATCATTCACATTATTTGCACACATTTATAATAGACGTAACACAAAAATCCAAAGAAAAAAACCTCAAAGTCTGTTTGTCCCATTACATGTTGGGACTGTCTTTCTTTCTCACCAATTTTGCACTACGTTTAGTTTTTTTGTTATTTGGAAGCATATTTTCTAAATAAACAATTTGTAAATGCATTTTTAGTTCAAATATGTTTTAGTTTTTCTTTGTATTTTTACTAATAATTGTGATTTAGCATAAAATTTGTTCTCATTTTTTAAATTACACATCTACAGATCTCCCTGACGTACCTCAGAATCATAAGCGGGCATTATGTGACCTCCGTGTGGCGGACCGATTGGCCATCTATGATCATGTGATACAAAAAGCCAGTCAGCAGAGTGCAAAGAGAGAACCCAACAATGAGGATCTTTATGTAGATCTTGTTGCGAAGCTTAAAAAAGGTACTTGAATGACACTCAAAGGCAACATGTTAGCCCTGATCATTGATAATGGATTAAGATAAGGGGAACTGAGCTCTGAGGCGGAGCTGCATCATGAGGCCCATTGAGCCCTTAGGTGGAGCTGCATCGCAAGGCCCAACTGCAGCTAACACACAAAGTTAAACTAAAATTGGAAAATCTTATAAATACCTTTACTTTCAAGTGCTTTGGTATCAATTTGATCCATCTTGGGATTTTTTTGACCTCACATATAATGGCCAAATTGATAATTCCTGATTGCTGCAAGTAAAGAATGATGTGTTGTTTGAAATACATTCTACAGAAGAAGAACAGAGTGGACCAAAATCTCATTTGGAGGTCTTGGCTGAGATGAGGGACTACAGAAGGCGCAGACAGTCTTACAGGGCGAAAAATGTTCACATCACCAAGAAGTCTTACACTGAGGTATGTGATTTGTGGTGATCTAATTAGCAACAAAACACTCTTTATGTCTCTACATCGGTTCTTATTACTGTTTGCCTGTGATGCGGATGGTATATTCTGCCTAATTGTATGGATTTTCCTCTTTCCCAGGTAATTCGGGAGGTGATTGATATCCACTCTGGAGAACTAGGCAGGATTTGGCAGGAAGTGAAGGATGAAGAGGTCAAAGCATCACAGCAGTCATCTCACAGGTCACTTGTCTGATTTCAGAGTCTCCTTCCTCCCTGACAAAAGTAGCACAGAGTGACTGATATTGATTTTATGTTGGTTTTTGGTTGTAGAGGGACATCTGAGAGAGGCCGCTCTGCATCCGTCGAGTCGCGCGAGTCTCTTGTCAGCTCCCGAGACGAGCATGGGCACAAACGGCACCGCAAACACAGCCGTAAGCGAAGTCGGGAGAGGAAAAACAAAAGTAGGAGGTAAGGCTATGAAACACTCATTGTAAATTGCTTTATAATGACGTTTATTATCTAATGTTCACTAATTAATGTGTTAGTGTAAATAAAGTAATATTTGACGTGTAAATTAATAATATAAAATATTTTACAAATGTGAACTAATCAGAAACTTATTTAACGTGTCAACTGTTGTTGTAGAATAGTCTTTTCCTCCATTTAAACAGTTTTTTATAGTGTACATTTTTTAAATCTAGATTAAAATGGCTCATTTGAATTCTGGCAAAGGCATTCAGAATATGTGTGCTACCTAAATAATGCCTAAAAGTAAAGCCCTATTCAGACAGGACTAGTTTTACTGGGGGTCGTTAGAGAATGTTTTGTTTCACAGACGTACCTGGTGACTTTAATCCCGTCTGAATCTGTCATGTCTGTGTTTTTCTCTCACAACCTCTGTGATAATTCTAGAGTCCGAATGCAATGTCTGTGATATTCTTTTTCACAACACCTTTCCTTGTGTGTTTTGGCCAACGCAATATGCCATAGATGCTCTTAACACACGCACGTTTAATATATGTTAATATAAGTGGCCCACCACTAATATATAATAAATTTTGTAATAATATACAAAATCCTATTGATACTTTTTGGTTATATAATTTCATCATTTGTGATAGACTGGATATATTGTTTTGTCCTTTTGTTTTGTTTTGTCCTCAGAGATTCTCGGTCTCCAGATGTGGAGAGACATCATAAGAAAAAGAAGAAGAAAAATAAGTCTTGAAGTTGAAGTCTAATTTAACAAATCAGGAATGAATGTGTTCAGATTTCAGATAATCTGAGTTTCAGTGTTTTCTCCAATGTTTTTGTTTATTATTTTGTTTTTATTGGGTGGTATGCTACATTAAAATTGCTATAATAAAATATTAAAAATATTTATTTGCTTTTATTGCCTTATTTATAGCATTATCCCATGCCATCATAGGTTTTCTAGAACATTCCTTCTCAAAAGTGTGGGACTCGTGAGTTTTAATACATTTTACAGTTTATTCCTGTGACTGCAAAGCTGCGTTTTCATCAAGCGTTACTCCAGTCTTGAACATTTGTGCTGGTTAGTGTTTTGTGAAAACCATGATAGTTATCCTTTGATGAATGAAAAACTTAAAAGAACACAATTGAATTATTATTATACGAATCTTTAGAAACATTGAAAATGAATTTATGTAAATTGAAATGTTAAAATGTTATATTACTGATAGCCTGTACATCATATGCTAGTTCAAGGTGCTCAGCTATAACCTGATTTATAGTTGTTCATTCAGGTATGTCCTGCCCTACCTTCTGTTTCTAAGAGAGAGAACCACCTAAAATGGATT
This sequence comes from Enteromius trimaculatus, assembly GCA_032361065.1. Lineage (NCBI taxonomy): Eukaryota > Metazoa > Chordata > Actinopteri > Cypriniformes > Cyprinidae > Enteromius > Enteromius trimaculatus. The sequence continues at coordinate 15,476,201 of JAUMHP010000070.1, forward strand.
TTGAGAAATCTGTTACAGCAGTGGCACGGCACATCTTTTTCAAGAAGGTCAAAAGGTCATTAAATATCAAATAGCTTGAAATTGTATTAATTAGTGAACCATGTATACTACAGAAAAAGTCATTATTATTATAAACTTTTTTCCAAAGAAAATATTGTTTTGAGTAAGTAAGTTTCAATAAGGACTTTGTATCTGATAGAAATATTATTTTTACAGTGTCTTTATTCTACATTGCTCTCAGGCGAGTGAAGGAGAGTGTTTGTTTGGTGAAGGCTCAGGTATTTCTCACCCAGTTGAGGAGAGGTGGGAGCCTGGGAGATTCTGGTGAGGGACCCGGAGGTCTGTTCGTCTGTCTCCGCACAGGGGGACCAGCATCGCATGCAAGGAGGGAGAATGCTTTGAGCACCGTCACTGAAGCAGTGCTGCCTGTGTTCTCGCAGACCCCCTGATTGTGCTGATACAAGGTCTCAGAGCTGCGTGTCTGAACAGTGCCTGGAAACCTGAACAGGAGGCTGCTGGCCATGGGAGCCTCCAGGGTGAAGGTAGGATGCAGGAAGGGTAACTAAAACTTAAAGGAAATTCAGAAGGGAATTATATTTGTTTCATATGCTTTATGTTTGCGTGGTTTCTCAGGCGGTTTGTATCGGACATGTACAGTGTTGTCAGTTTCATATGGGTTGGTTTCAAGGACAGTCTTCTTCCAAAAAGCAAATTGCAGGTTGATGAGGAGAATTTTGCTTAATTTTATTTTTCTTGTTAGGAATGGTGTGCTTATTATTTTTATGTAAGTGTCAAAATAGCACCAAATGCATAGTAAAGTTATTACAAGCCAAGATATAGAAATGGTAGCTGGTAATAACATGTTTTATGGGCCTTTATGTGTGCAATTAATGGTCTGGTATTTTTGTTACTTGGCGTATAAGAGCATTATAAATTATGCTACATAAATACACTTACTTTTTGATTGGGTTTATGCAATTACTTGTAAAAAAAATCTCACATGTGGGTAAAACTAGCCAGATTTGAGTGCAATAATAATTTACAAGAGCCTCTAAAGGCTAGTTCCAGATTTGAGACTGGCGTAGATTATGAAAATGTGTGTATTGCTCATGCCGCACCACAGTGTCCCAGAGGACCCGTGGGTTGGTGAGGACCCAATGCTTTTGGTTGTATGAGGTATTAGTTCTGCCTCCTGCCCTCCTTAGGCTGTGGAGGACTAAGAATATACACACTGTCAAGTTTTGGCTTTGTTTGCGTCTCGTTGGTCTTTGTCTAAACTGTTATACTCTGTAAATTGCTGTTACTTATGTTGACCATTAACATGTCATGTATATTTCCACTTAAAATATTCCTGCAGTGTATATAGCAAATGAATTTTCAAAAGTACAAAAAAAAAAGACTTTCAGTTCAAAAGAACAGCATTTAACAAAAATAAATGTTAACAATAATTCATTTTTTAACATTATAAATGTATTTGCTGGCACGTTTGGTTTATTAAATGTGAATCTTATTGACTCTTCACGTTTTTGCCTGTAACGTAATGACACTGAACAAGTGACCTGAAGAAAACAAATCAGCTGCCTTTAGCATTTTCTATTTGTTGGAAAGGTCAAAGGTCACGTGCTGTGTAAAGTGTACTGTGTGAACATGCAGTACGGTTTCTCCCAGAGAAAGGGATATTTTACAAACGATGAAGATGAAACGAACCCCGTCTTTCAGCAGTCTAGTCTGGAATGTGAGAGCAGCCTGAGAACTGTTCTGTAGTGCAGCATGCAGATGCCCTCACTGAAATTCCACATTTACATGTACGTCGATTGCCTGTTTTAACAAACAAATTCTAATTAATACAAATTGCGCAAAGACATATGCCCACAGATAAATGCTAATTACCGGCAGCTGGCCGTTTTACAGAGTTCAGCAGTGACAATATGGAACCCGTCAGTAAAACTGGTAAGGTTACTGACAGATAGAATTTGACTACAATACTAAATAGCAGTTTGGTGTCTGTAGTTCTCTGGTATGGTGAGGCCATTTTCCTGGGATTCCTGTACATTCCGTAGCAGTGTACGGCTCTGTTTAATAATGACCACTAGATGGAGATATATTAACAAGCTCCTACTGAAATGACAACATGGTTTAATGACATTTATACATATCATAAAATCTATTATGTCTCCCACAGTAAAAAAATAAGTTCATAGCCTATTGATAACTAGCTGGGCATATTTAATACATTAGTCTTGATTTCTGTACATCATTTAATGCTTTCTATGTTAAGTTTATATAAGACAGAACATGTTCCATTACCTCATTACTGACATTTGAGCTGATCACAGAGGATGTGTGAAACAGGAAGAGGGTTAATTTAAGCACAGAGGCTTAAAAAAGTCGCTGTATTTCCAAAACAAAATAAATAAATAAACTATTGAAGTAATGTAATAGATTTGTTTTTTAATTAAGCTTACGTTAAAATTACTTTTAACAATGAGAAGAAGAAAAAAACACTTGTAAATTAGGTGAAAGTAGTAAGGAAAAACCCAGTTTTAAAAAAAGCTTCATAAAGGGGAGACCCCTTGCACTGGTGATTATAACATGTGAAAAGACTGTAAACAGATCAGTATCTTTAATATCTTTAATCCAATTACATGTATATTTTTCCGTAGATTTTCCACCATGGCGGTGCTGTAATAAGTTCCTCTGCGTGTGTTTGATGATGTTTGTGTTTGTGCTGCCGTCAGGTATGGGTTGCGTCACTCAGCTCTGTGTTCCTGCTTTGTGTCCTGACGTCTCAGGCCCAGCACGATTATTCTGGTTTGCAGTCAGGTGAGACTATCACGTGTCCAGCATTTTTACATTTGTAAGATATGTAGAAATGGCGAATAAAACATTTTAATTAGCCTTTCCCCCTCTTTTACAATCACAGGAGAAGGACACATGTATGAAGGCTCCTTAGTCGATCGATATGATGAACAATCTGGATACACTCGCAGTGGTAACTGATGTCACTGTTACTAGTGCTAATACTTAAATGCTGGTGTTAAAATAAAATGCTAATTAATTTAAAATGTGTGTGTATATGTATTATGTATATAAACAAACAATAACAGACAATATGTTTTATAATTAGATAATTTGTAAAATTGTCTCTCCTTTAAATATCTTTAATTGTTTTAATGCAATATTAATGTAATGTAATTAAAACATAATAAAATAAATATTTATTTAGGAAATCTTTTGTAATGTATCGATCATTTATACATAAATAAAAGTAAAACAAATTCCAAAATCATGTATTTTCATTGGGCGTTCCAGTTAATGTCAAACTGATTGGGTAAAAAAACAATAACACAACAAATACAATACTAAAACACAATTGTAAACATAATCAAAAATCATGATTTTTGAAAAATAAATACATATATATATATATATACTTTTTATATAAAATAAAATTAACAAAATTATCATTAACGTTTATGTTAATTAGGTTTGCTTTTACATTTTTTAGTCGTGGGCGCCTCATTGTTTTTTTTTTTTTTTTGTTTAAATCTGCATCCTCAGTCGATTATCCTGCAGAGTCCAAACGCGGCATTGAAGATGAGCACTCAGCATCCGGCTTTGACCCCTACGCGCCCGCGGCCACCGTGGTCACCATGATCACGGAGGAAACTTACCGGTACAACACAGCTGCGGAGTCTTTTGATTACGCCAAAGAGGATAAAACAATGATAACACAAGTCCCTTATGGAGGGGACGCTGAGCTAGGACAGGAGGGACCCACTGAATGTGACTGTGAAGCAGGAGAGCCTGGATTTGGAGGCTTTGCAGGACCGAAGGTTGATTATTGCCATACCATGTCTTGGAATTATATAACGTTTGCTTTCTATTAAAGTTTAATGCATTCATCAGTTGATTATTGTATTTTTGTGTTTGCTAATAGGGTTCTAAGGGTCTTCAAGGCAAACAGGGGTTTCCTGGGGTTCAAGGAAGGGAGGTATGTGCAAAGTATCAGATTTTAATGTTCATATTGTTAAACAATCAATGCAGAATTTCACAACATCAAACTAACTGACTGTTGCTTAATTAGGGTTACAAAGGAACCAAAGGGGTGAGAGGAAGAGGGGGAGACGCCGGTCCTGAGGTAGGTGACAGGAAACACTTGCTAAACTTGCATATCCTGTTAAGACAACCATGACTTCCCCTGTTCACCTTACTAACCTCACTTGCCCTCTGCTTAGGGTGATTCTGGACCTGATGGAGAGGATGGTGCATCTGGTTTCTCTGGTGCAATTGTGAGCCAAGAATTTTGGAAAACTTTACTATTAATTATTATTATTATTACTATTAACTATATTATTTTGTTTAATAGCTAGTTCCCGTAAAAAAGTCTCTAATATGTTTTTTACTTGCTCTTCCTTTTAGGGCCTTCCCGGGTTACCAGGAGACCCTGGTGAAACTGGTCAACCTGGATCAAAGGTAATAATCTCATACAAAAAAACCAAGTGAAAAAGGCTTTATTGTTGCAGAGTTATACAGTGTTATTTTATACGTGTATAAAAGATTATCCACAATTACATTCAGCTTGTGTATATAAGTCATTACAATTTATTTGTGCCACGCAGGGTGATGTTGGATTAGAAGGACCGCGTGGAGGAGTGGGTGTACCTGGAAATACTGTGAGCATAGCATCTTCAGTTACACATATCACCACCAGCATTTTCTCTCCACATTTTTTTGGAATGTTTTTCATACTCTGTTCAGTCCATCATATCAGTTCAGATCACATACAGCAGATTCATCTGAGATTTCAAATTGAAACTTATCGGAGGTACTATTTTTCTGAATGCTACAGGGTTCTGCTGGTGCAAAAGGTAAACCTGGAAAAGCAGGCGTTAAAGGTATTAAGGTAAGTCCTTTTACTCTATAAATGTTTATAATGGTGATGTATTGTATTTGACCCGAATGTCACAAGAAGGTTGCTGGCTTAAGGCTGGTCAGCAGGTTTACTTACTTACTTTAATAATTGAGCTTGCTAGCTAATTCGATCTCGATTTCAGCTAACAATAAGAGTCTACAGATGTCAATGTAGCGATCTTGAACTAGATGCTTAACTCTGGGTTTGCCTCCAAGGGGACTGTCCCTCAATAAACTTCTGCTTAAGGACTACTACGCAAACACCTATATTTACATGCAGACAATACCCAGACCTTAACAAGAGGGAAAAAAATAGATATAATTTATCAGCATAAATATCTGTGTTTTAATGTCAGACGGTTCCCTATTTTGATTAAATGTCAGTGTCACAAGTTTCATTTCCCATTAGCATGTGAGGGGGAGTTTTTCTGTTCATTTTGTTTTTCTGGTTTTATCTCTTCTATTTCTTGTAATTAATAACATCATTTCATATATGACCTTTCAAATAAAGTCAGAAGTGACTTGCAGTCTAATTATACATGTGCTTTATGAACTCCATTGACTTGAGATTTTATGATAACATAAAGGTTAGTTGACCTAAAAATGAAACTCTGCAGCATACTCACCCTTAAGTTGTTCCAAACCAAGTTTCTTCTGCTGAAGAACGTTTTGTAGATGGTGAGGTTTGGAGGGTGTGTAAAGAATTTCCATTTTGGGGTGATCACATTAAGTGAATTGTAAACAAGGTAAAATGTATTAAAATGCCGAAGAAAATCCCATTCCTTATCAGACGCAGTACTTGAATTAAATTAAATTAAATTAAATTAAATTAAATTAAATTAAATTAAATTAAATTAAATTAAATTAAATTAAATTAA
>JAUMHP010000070.1:15487091-15508094 GCA_032361065.1 Enteromius trimaculatus
TATATGTATATATGTATATATATATGTATATGTATATATGTATATATATATGTATATGTATATATGTATATATATATGTATATGTATATATGTATATATATATATATATATATGAATATTTAGTCTGTTGTTCAACTCGCTCTGTGCAGGGTCCAGGACTGACGGATGAGCAGATACTGCAGCTGTGCCAAGGTGTAGTCACTGCTCAGATCTCCCAGTATGCTTCATCTATACGTGCCAAATGCGTACAGGGCTGTCCGATCAACAACCGTACCCTCATCGGCCCCCCAGGAGTCACAGGACCCCCTGGAAGTTCAGGCAAACCTGTGAGCTGATATAAAAGTCCACACAAAATTGGCATATAATAACACTCTTACTTAAAAAAAAAAAAAAAAAGTAACACACTGGATTTCATTCAGGGTAAACCAGGAAAGGTAGGAGTCAAAGGAGAAAGAGGCCCTCAAGGAATAAAAGGTTTAGAGGGCCAGAAAGGAGCTACAGGGGACAGAGGTACTGGCTGGCGTTACTCTTAAAAGTGTTTTAATTTAAAGGGATTAACCACCAAAAAATGTAAATTATGTCATTTACTCTACTCTGCAAAGACAGACACAAAAAACAAATGATATTTTAAAATGTTGTTAACTAAAGAGTTCCCTTTAACTTCCTTAGTATGGACAAACAAGGAAAGAAGCTATGGAGTTCAATGCGGTCAAAAATTAATATTCTCATTATTGTTTGCCCAGTAATGTTATTCGTTATTTTTCTGAATTTTCTGCCATTTTGAAGAATATGTTGGTAACCAAAGAGTTTCAGATCCCTTTGTCTTCCATAGTATGGACGACAAATACTATGGAAGTCCATGGGACCCAGAACCAAATTTTCTTTAAATATCTTTTTGAAGATTCTTTTGAATATATTTGAAATGACATGAGTGCGAGTAAATGACAGAATTGTCCTTTTTGGCTGGACTTTCCCTTTAACAAAAGAAAAGAAAAAGAAATAATAAAGAGTTTACATATACAAGTGAGATCTCTGTGTTTTTCTAAGGTGCTAAAGGTCAAAAAGGACAGAGGGGTGATCCTGGAAAAGGTCTTCCAGGGCATGATGGTCACCAAGGCCTCAGAGGTAGGATAATTTTCTGTCTGATATTACAAGAACTGGGAATTAGATGTAGCTAAATCTCGTTTATTTCTTTAAACAGGGCTGCCAGGCCATCCAGCAGAACCAAAAGATGGAATTGATGGGTCGCGAGGACCCCGTGGTTTTCCTGGGCCTGTGGGTCAGCCTGGCATGGTTGGTGATGCAGGAATACCTGGCGTGTGTGAGGCACGAGACTGCAGCATTCACGCACCTGTACTACGCAAAGAGATGGGATTGGTCAAAGGCCCTCTCAGCCAGGCCTGACAACAGGGACGAATGTGAGTGACCCGCGACAGGAGATAATCTCCAGCAGAGACCATGAAAACAGTGCTGTCAGACTGAAGACATCACAGACAGACTGAAGCCAAGAACTGGAGATCTACAGATTCCTGTTCTCTCTACAAAAAATGAAACTAAACAAATGAAAACTACCAGCACTTTTGGTTTCATTCATCAACAATGTTTTAGTTTCATTATTAATACAGTACAGGCGTGTAAATAATTTTGTAAAGCATCTGAAATATACATCTACTGTGTCCTGAAATATTATGTTTTATTGTGTTGATTCATCAAGCTGAATTAAAGATAATGTTGTTTTAAACATGTTAAGTTGTGTTTGATTGTGTGGCCAGAAAACCATTAATGTTAATAAAAGTAATCCTTAAAGAGTACTGTACTGTACCAGAAAAAGTTTTTAAAAAGTATTGGTAATTAAAAGACAATGGCCTTATTTAATGACCTCAAAGAGAATTTGAACACATTTAGCCACAAATAAAAGCATTTGAATGTATTTCAGTATCAAAATTTCAAAACCTTTTCAAAATGGAAAAAACGATACAAAAAAATATATAACAAATATAAGCATCTTTTTGCACAGATAACACTTTAATTTTAATAGATTTTATATTCTTTATATATTTCCATTAAACCAACAGTAAAATACCTTACAATATCACTAAAACATTAAAGTGCAAATTATGGGTTTTGAATGAAAAAGAAATACAAACTGAAAGTGCACTGTGTATAAAGTTGTCTCTTTAAAGACTGTTGTCCCATGAAAATGAGACCAATCGGACCAATTACTGCAGATTAGTCGTGCAAAGGAGATATTTTAAAAAATTAAACGTTGAGTCCTTTGGGAGTCATTGAGCAAAGTAAAGTAAAGTAAAAATAAATAAATTGTAAGACAAATGGAAGTTTTTTTTCATTCATGTCAAGTAATGCATTTCAAGTCATGCATGTCAAGTAATGCATTTTTGGGGACTCCCAAAATCACAGAGGGGCACAAAACCTCTTTCCAGAACATTCTGCTAAATGAAAATTATATCAAACCCAATGTTTTCATTTGTCTCCATGTATTCTATTTGTACGCTATTCTATACCATTTCTAACTGTAGTATAGTCATGGCCAAAAATATTGGCACCCTTGGTAAATATGATCAAAGGCGGCTTAAAAATTAATCTGCATTGTGAACTTTTATTTAAGAAATTCACAAAAATCTAACCTTTCTTTGAATAATAAGAATTTCAAACGGGGGGGAAATAGTTTTTCACTAATACACATAGGCCTTAATTAACTGCACTCTTTTGTTCAATACTTTTTGAAACCTCTATTAGTTTAACAGCTCTAGATTTTCTCCTGTAAAGCCTGATGAGGTCAGTCACCTACTGATTTTTTATCTGTTGGTATTTATTTGATAGAATCCATGATGCCAAGTACTTTTATCCTGGTGTTCACCAAACCATCTTGAGGTGTCATCTGACCACTGAAGCCAGTCCCCTTTGACGTTCCAGTCCTGTCTGATAACTGAATATGCTGATGTTTGTTTTTGGATAAGCTAGGAGAATTTTTCTTAAAATCCCATCCAAACAACATGTGGTGATGTAGGGGCTGTTTGGCAATATTTTGTAAGGTCATCTGACCCTGAGACCAAACTATTTTTTGCAGTTCTCCAGCTGTGGTCCTTGGTGAGTCTTTGTCCACTCCAACTCTACTCCTCGCCGTGTTTTAGGCTGATATAGACACATATCCTCTTGCAGGCAGTTTTGTAACATTGTATGTTGATTGGAAATGATTAATTATGCCCTGATATTGGAAATAGGAATGTTCCTTGCTCTACCTCTTTTATTAAAGCTACTTCACTTACTTGTGAAGCTGTAAGTGACTTGAACATTGCTTCTGTTGTTTTTATAGTATGCACATGCAACACACAGCAGACACGCTAAGACCACCAAGATAATGGGCAGGAAAACACCTAAAAATAAAATAGAAAAATCCTCTGAAATGAAAAAACTATTCTCTTATATTTTTCACACAGTGTTTGTTTTATATTACCAGTCTGCCTTCTGTTCACAGGGTTGATCACTGATTGAGGGGCTCTTTCTCCTTAAAACGAAACAAAAGAAATGTTTGAAAATTAACTAGCTACCCAATAATAAACAATATATCAATGGTAGAAAATAAATTTACCGTAAAAATGTACACGGTATTCAGTCAAATAATCCTTTAAAATAGATACAAATGCTGGTTAATGGTCGATTCAAATGCTCATGAAGACAAACACTATGACCTGCGTTGGGGAGAAAACGACTCACTCTTGAGCATAAAACAGCCAGGGTGATGTTGACGCAGTCAGTCAGGACGATTCTCCCAACGAACACCTCTTTGCATGGACTATGACACTCTGGGGTCGATTGCAGAAATGTTGCAATACACTGAAGGATGAAAAAGCATGAAAGTCTGTGAGCTGCAGCATTGATATAATGTATCACTGACCTTCAATTCTTCAGTCTACTCACATGATCCTGTGCAGACCAATACTGATCACAGTCTGGGCTCTTCATTGCATATTCAGATTGTACATGGTGCAGCTCTTCTGCACAGGTGTAGTTTTGTGTCGTCTCTGTGACAGTAGTGAACACTGAGGGAAGAGAGGTGTCTTTCAGAATTGTCATTACTATATATAAGGGAATCATATACAGGCACAACACATAAGAAAAGGCATAAGCTTTCGTTTTTAAAGTTTTTGCATGTCAGTAAATGCATTGAATATGCTTTTGAGGACCAAATTTATTACATTGCAGCTAAATTGTGGTGTGAAGTGTAACCTTTATTTAGACTGTCTGCGACAACAAGGGCAACAATGCATTAGATTAAAACTAGGCGTAATGAAACAACAACATTACGTAATGGGGGAATCCCAATACCAAAGGGAGTTTTGCCAAGTGACATTTACTTTCTCTACCAAACATCTTTTGAATTGAACTGAATATATTACTTTTTTAAGTAACATGTAAAGTTGGAATTAAAAACTTTGCAAGACAGTTACGAACGACCGCAATTGTAAACACAGCAGATACGGAATTAAAATGTAAATTAAATTAAAAAGCTAAAGTTACACAAACAACCAAATAAATAACAAACACACACACACACACAACAAAACGTGCACGTGGAAAAAAACAGCATAGCCACAAGCGCTTGTGCTTCCTAAATTGCTAGAGACGTAATGAGACAATAAACGTGCCGTTGCGTCATTAACGTTAATGTTGAACAGCATCAAGCCTCACAGCTACAGTAGCTAAAATGTAAAGTGAGCGAATCGGAGATTAGCATGAAATATCTTACCAGGTGCAACAAAAACTACTATCGACATGAAAAGAACAAAAACGTCTTTTATCCCGCACATCGCTCTAGCCTGATGGAGCAGATCTCACTGCTTAAATGAAAGTTTCCATCACTGCGGTTCCTGGTTTAACGTTACAACTGTAATGACGCCACATCGCCCTGCTTGCGCGTGCTAGGGAATTCCCTCACTTCCTTACACCAATAGTGCAAATGTATAAAAGGCACAGACTCGACAGCAAGCTAAAGTCAACACCATGCATCGCTTCTCGGAATTAGTCGTTTGTCTTATAATTTTAGGTAAGACTGCATCTATATTCCTGGGAGTGTTTTCACGCAGACTCTGTTGGTCCAGGTTAACATGAGGTGTTTTATTCACAGCTGCGACGGAGGGAGCGCGGGAGGAGATTCGCTTCTCGAGTGGTGATGACGCTGTCTTGAGATGTGCGGCGAAATCAAAGCCCGACGTCCAGTACCGTTCCGTCACATGGTACAAGGTAAAAAGTCAAGAATTCCTATTTTTTCTTAAACCTTGCGTTTTTTCCTCTCACGTCTTCATGTTTTCTACTAGATGTTAATTAAAATATGCCCCTAAAGACCTATATTTATTTAAGAAATGTGTTGTTCCCAATGAATTTCAATTAACGCTAAGCTAAACCTCTGCTCTGCAGGTTTCTGAAGAGCCTTCCAAGCTGTTATCTGGACTTGTAAGGAAGAGACTAACTAAAAACAATGGCACAGTGGAAAAATATAAAGGTGTTGAACGAGAGGTCGAGCTACTTGAGAGCTCAAAGAGCCTTTTTTTGTCTAATGTAACTGCAGAGGACAGTGGGATATACAAATGCTTTCTGTCTGCTCCCCTCGGCCATCAGAACCAAGAAGGTGAAGTCATCCTTAAAGTCGATGGTGAGTACAGAGATTTATAACGGCCACAAAAAGCATTTTCAACAAATGCTAAGCTGCACTTAAAATCTACAAATGTTTTAAACATTTCTGAGCTTTTAGAATGAGAATCGAGTGCATCTAGCGCATTAAACAAAAGTGTAGTAGTTCATCTTAATGCAATAGGCTAATATTAATACCGTTTTAAGTGTGGCTTTCAAATTGTTTTAAGCCCAGTGTATCCTTTGCAAAATATACGTACAGTAGTTCACAAACTAACAATCTGATATTTATGTGTGTTTTTGCATTCTTTCTTTCTCATTTTTAGAGTATACTGCATTTGAGAAAATAGAATTAAATGTACGTGATACAGTTTATGGAGTTCTGGCCATCACAGTACTCTTTATTGCATTCGTGATGTTCTGCGTAAGCTATGTAAGTACTAAAATAAATATATTATTAAAAAATACTTTGACTCAAGGTTTATGAATTGTTATTGACCAGAGTTATGTTTACCACAGGTTTGTTTAAGGAATGTATATCAAAGCAACAAAGACTCTTTGCTGAAAATAAAACATAAAGGCAAGAACTTGATCGTCCCCAATCATTTGATTTGCAAGACAATGCCTGAAGTGTATGTGTGATGGTAACCTGGATACATGGAGTGGTGTTCAGAAGAAGTTGAATGAATGCACCGGACATGGAGAGTCTACAGAGCTTGTACTGAAGAGGACCATGGGATGATGCACAGGAAGTGGCAGCCTACTTGATAAGAAAAAAAAAAAACACGCACAAAGGTTTCAGAAAGACCAACTGAGGCCTACTGTAAGAACAGTAAGACCAAACTGTAGGCTTTCATTATGGTTGCTTGTTGGTGAACATTGTGGAGGTGGAGAAAGACTGTGATTGGATGTTATGCTCGGAAATGTGTGTTTTTCAGGCATGGCTACAGGTTTTCCACCAAAGAAATGAGATGATAGCAAAGTTCTCAGTCTGTAAAGGCAAATGAAACACTTTCAAGAAATTATTTTTTTCAAATGTTTTCATTCTTATAGAAATACAAACAGCAACAAAAAAACTACCTCAAAATGTTTTCCTGTTATTAAAAGTAAATATTCCATGTAAATAATCTTGTCGCTGATTTTTTTTTTTTTTCTATCCTTATTGCTATAATAACATTCTTTAAGACCATCATTTGGAAACCGATTCACTTTGGAAACTGAGCAGTCTCTTTAAGAAGAACATAATCATTTAAGTTTTCAATCAAAAAGCAGCAGTCATCAAGAAAAGAAATGACAAATTAATTTAGAAAGCAAGTTATAAACAAAAAGTAAAAAGGATATGAGGTGGCGCTCTCTAGTGGCTGGAAACCACAAACACTACTTTCTCATATCATTTCTTACAAACAAGTTGAGCAGTTAATTGTGCTCACATATGTTCCCTATGCATTGCTGTAGAAAAACTTAACTCCATTATTTGTATATCAGCACATTAAATGGCCTCTATCAAATAAAAATGTACACTCACCTAGAAAACCCCGGTATGACATTACAAGTCATTTACCTACTACATGTGCAAATTGGTGGGCGGGGCTTCATAAAGTGACACATTCCACAAGCTTCCAAAATACAAGTTGTTTTTAGACTAACGAGAAAGTTCCTTATGTTTTTAAAGCACAGTGACCTCTTATATGTCAAATGATCAAGTGAATCTTGATTTCTCAGTTCATGACCCCTTTAGAAGATCTTATTATTATTTATTTGGAGTTTTGTTTAGTTGGAATGTCAATTATTTATTTTCCAAACGTTCCTTTTCTTTCCTGTTCTTGATGCAAAGTGGTGAGGAACAAAACCAAACCACTGTCAATTGTCAGACAAACCTCTAAGGTTTTAACTCCAATGGCTGTAAATTCAGTCATTTGAAATGGTCTTGAGCACTTTAACCAGCCATGTCAGGCCAAATGAGCTCACAAACCTGTGTGACATATCGTTATTATAAATTATACAAACACTGAACTTGTGGATGTTATTGATGGTGGTGATAATGGGGTTTCTCGGCCATCCGACTGTAATACTTATAGCATGCTTGGATATGAAAAAATAAGACAAACTACTTTGCCACAACCACTGACCCACAACATGAGAAACGACTTGCACCTCAAACACTCAGTTAGCATTCTAGATCTTATTTTTTTCAAGCTTAAATAGAGTGTTTCATTTTTGAAACTCATGTTGGGTCTGACTTACTTTTATGAAATTGTAACACAAACCAAACCACATTTTACATAATGCTCCAATGGAAACCTGGCACTAAGGGAAATGCTAAATGAAGTCCTCATGATTTACATAAACCTTGACTTATAATCGTCAGTGAGTCACTTACTGGATTTGATAATATGACTGGCGCTCAATCAAGTTCTTCACCACACCAGTCGGTTATGATATCAAATGCTTTGGCTGATATTATTAAGTATGTGTTATGTAAAAAATGCGATCCTTATCCAGTCAAGCACAGATGTGAAGGAGCGGGTAAACACAAGATGCTAAACAAAAAATTCTCCTTCATCATACCTTTTTCTGACTTCTTTTCTAAACATGCTTGTGAAAAGTACAGAATTTAGCCCTTTAAAAATGGTTGTTCAGAAGTGCTTCTAAGAGTGCATAGATTTCCCATCTTAACTTAGTCAATCTGTTGATTACAGTACCAGTAGCTCACCCAAACAGTCTTTTTCTTAATTGATCCTTAGAGTAACTGAAATTCTGATCAATAAATAGGCAAATTAATATTGCTTACTGTTTTGAAAGAATTTGTCTGCCTGTTTTATCTAGTCTTTTTTGAAAATATATTTCTGTCTATTTTTAATTAATTCATTATGCAATTCAACCTTAAAATTAATCAATAATAATTTTATACTCAAAACCTCATCTCTTGAGCCACAATAAATTAGTGCAAATTAGTTTTAAGAAAGTGCAAATAGTTTTCAGTTTACACATCTGTTATGCTATCTTTACACTAGTGCATTATTATTTTTTCTTTCAACAGCTTTTCCCCTCTGAAAATGTTGTGTATTTCATTTTTCATGGCATAAAACATATGTCTTGTAATTAATGAAGATTTAATTTTATTGTTGGAAAATAAGGGGGATTTTATATTACAGTTCAAAACACTGATAAAACACTTTTAATAATTTTTGTAGTAGCCTATCATGTACATTCTACTGAACAATATTAATATTTATTTTGACTGCTTGCCATGAATACCTTTACAGTTCTGTGTGTACATGATATGACGATAGATTTACTTAAATGAAACGGTCAAAAGTTCTTGAAGTAGCCCTTGGAGCAGTTCTGGAGATGTTATTCATGTAGCCTACTGTATTTATACCCTTATTTAGTGAGACGTAAGACGTTAATATCACAGGAAGCGTCACACAAAGATCAGTATGACAGTAAACAAAACTACATTAAATACATTAAAACAGAGACATGCAGAATTCATCTTTTTGCGGTTAAATATTGACAAATACTATTGAAATTGGGAGTGTGCTCACTTTTATCTGTGTGTGTGTGTGTGTGTGTGTGTGTGTGTGTGTGTGTGTGTGGAACTGTGCTGTGCAGACAGCGCGACTAAATGTAGAGACATAAATGACATGCAGTCGTGTAAATGATTTAAACATTGCTATTTTACACACTTTCGGTCAAACACACTGTCAACTGATGTTGATGACATTAACCCCTTTAGGTATCGAAATTGAGTACCAAAAGACGAGACAGATATTTGATACGAGACGATTTCAAACACGATACCCAGCACTACAGATAAGATCCCAAAAATTGCAAAGACAAAAGTCTCAAAACCAAAGAGATATTCTTTATAAAAGGGTTAGGAGATGCTGTGTTTTATTGTGAAGGTGTAACTACTTTGTTTGTTCTTCCAAAAAAGGACACAACTAGAAGAGTTTTTCAGCGCATTTATGGAAGATTGATAACTAAAACCTGGAGAGCAGCCTATACTGGCTGTGCACAGAGGCTATACACACTGTAAAAATGGCTGTGATTTTAACAGTAATAAACTGTAAAAATGCTGTTAAATAGTTAACGGTCAATTCGTGTAAAATTTACAGGGAACAAAATGTAAACTGACATTCCCAGAATTGCATTTCGAATTTAGTTTAAATTTGCTGTTCTTTCTTTAAAATAACTCTGTTTATTACTTTTTCTTAACAGTTATGTTTATTAGGGTTGTGTGCCACATGTAATGTTGTTAAATTAATGTTTATTGCATATTTCAGTTTAATGAGTCTCATTATGATGGTGTTTAGTGTTTTCGTGAATGACTCTGAGCTCCTCCTATATATGTTCATTTTTAAAAGCTGCTAAAACGTTGTTACCGTATTTTTTACGGTCACATTCCGGCAACCACAGCTGCCAGTTTTTTTACTGTAAATTTTACAGATTTTTTTTTACAGTGAAGACTATAAAGCAACTTTAACTTTTCAAGAGCAGTCTGGTAGTTCTGACTTTTGTAAGTACTTGTGATTATTCAAACGCGAGTATTAAGCAGTGTAGAGTATTTGTTGTTTGTCGTTTCTCCAATCACAAATGCAGACATGGTAAAAGACGGTAAACTGACGTGTACTTTAATGAGACATTTTTTCTGTAGTAAATGGCAACAAAATAGGCAATAAATTAGACGCAAGAGCCTCTGTGATCTTTCCACATCCATCTCCGGATTAAACATCATCTGCTTCATTAAGCCAAAAGAAGCCTACCATTGTGTGAGGAGCAGTCTGGGTGTAATCCCTGGATACTGCTGCTGTCTATCCTTTAGGTTGGCAATGACAGAGAGTCCAGTGTTTGACTGACCGGAGAGAGACAGCAGTGTGGTTTTCTGCTTACTGAGAATGCATAATAACGTGGAGACATTATTGTGAGTATGCTACTGTAGGTCTAATGTGCTGGAGACACTGTGGCTTTAGTTGAAGAGGTTTCATCAGACAGAGGCTTTGCCAGGCTCCCACAGGACTCCTCTGATTAACGACCACAACTTTTGAGCAGGACTGCTGTCCAACAATGATGGTCCAACTGCAGTAATGAGAATCTGCTGAACATCTATGACTTCGACTCAAAGATATGCATGTGATTGTGGATTTTTATTTATATTTTTAAACTCATGATGTGAAATGTTACTATATTTAGCACATCTACAAATTTGACTTATTTGCTTATTTGTAGATGTTATGTCAGGATGTTATAGTGTTGTTGCCAGGGTTTTGTATGTGGTTTCTAAGGTATTGAGATTGATTCTATGCAGGCGGCAGCTTACTGGAAGAAAAGACATCACCATAGTTTATAATCTGGCGACTAGATGTAGATGAATTTGTTTCTTTATTGGAATGGAAAAGATTTTGAGAAATGTAGCATTATATAAATTCCTCACAAATTTATCATCCACACTGAATGGGGGCCATCAGAATAGAGTTCAAAACGGGTGATAAAAAACCTCACAATAACCCACAGCTAACAATTTCATGTTATAAAAACGTTCTTGTAATGTTCCTGTTAACTTATGAAAACAGTATTGTTTGAATGTTCTTGGAATGTTGTATTAACATTCTTGTTTGGTCATAAGAACGTTATTCAAAATCTTTTTAGAACGTTTTAGTCTCTTGTTAGTGTAATGTTCTAAGAAGGTTATTTAAAACGCTCCATTCCCCATTATATTAATATTATAAGAGCATTTTTTAAGTTATTAAAATGTTTGAACATTCCTAGAAGATAAAAAACACATTAACGTTCTTGTTTGGTTATAAAAATGTTATTAAAACATACCATTAACAACTTAATGGTGACGTTTCTAATGTTAAGGCTTTTAAAACATTCCACCAACAACACAGTGATGTTTTTAAAAAGTTTATCAATTAAAGATAACATTAAGGAAACATTCAACTAACGTATTGCAAGAACGTTTTGATAACGTTGAGAACCATTAGAGTATGTTAGCCAAAGTTACGTGAATGCTCCCTGTTAGCTGGGTTACTGGTCAATAAATTATGTTATCTTCTGAAGCAATGTCTTTTGCATTTTTTTGTTGTTGTTGTTGTTGTTTTTTCCCCCAAGCACACAGCTTTTTACTTCACACAACATTAACTTATGGACTGGAGTCATCAGGTAGATTTTATAATAGCTGTTTGAACTCTTATTCTGACAGCACCCATTGTTGTAATGCTATTTTTTTCTAAATCTGTTCAGATGAAGAAACAAACAGTGCATCTAGAATAGCCTGGAGGTGAGAACATATTTATTTTTGGGTGCACTATTCCTTAAAATATATTCATTAAAACCCATGCAATTCTATAATAGCTGCGCTTTGTGCACTGTGTCAGAAGAAGACAAACAGGCAATTATACAGTTTCTCTACTTTCCTCCAGTTGACCTAACTTTCACCACAAGATGGTGCTGTCTATTTTAGTTTGACTAGATAGATGACCGCAAGCCCTATAGCCAGGGAAATACTGACTAAAACAAGGCCATTGGCTAAAAGTGTTGATAACAGAGTTAAGACAAAGTAAAGAAGCAATCATGAGGCAGTAATTTATAGACGATTCTCTTAGAACAAGACCAAGAAAGCGTCTGAAGAAAGCTACACGAAAAGAAAATATTAGGGGTTCAGTTAAAGCTGTCACAGTCTTTCAGTAGTAAAAATGTCAGCATCTCTTTTTCACGCTAGTTACTTCTGTTGACATAATTGCAAAAACAGCTGCTTACCTTGCTCTTTTTTTTCTTCTGGCAAACTTCTACCAATGCATTTCTGATTAATATTATATTCACGTTTGCACACAGTAACCTCATTATATTTTGACTGCAAATAAGATGTAGGTCATACAGAGTTTTACTATTATTATTATTTAAAGTGATTAAAAACTATTTTCAAATAATAATAACTTTACATAAAGTACACACAACTTCAGTAGCATGATAAGTGCTTTTCACCAGTGCATCGACTATAACTTTGTTTACATGGAAATTTGAGGTTCAGTAACTGGGCTGAGGAAGACATACAGTAGCGCTGTTACTCTCAGGTTAAATCTGCACCATAATTCTTCAGATCAGCGTTTGTTTTACTTGGGTTTTCTTCTCACACACATCTCCCCTTTGCACACTTCTCCATCCACTTTTTTCCTTTTGGAGGATGGATGCTGTGGATGGTGCCGTGGCTGTCATCCTGCAAAGCTGCTTTATTGCAGGTTGGGGGTCCGGGCTCTTCCTCAAGCCTTCAATCCCTCATTTCCACAAGCTGAAAGCAGGAAATATAGAGCCTCTGGAAGGAACTGGAAGCTCATAACCATAAATCTACCCACAATATTTATGTTGTTGCTTTTCTCATCAATTTAAGTTTTTTTTTCTTTAATCAAGAGACGGTTGAGGTTACAGTGTTCTGTCAGGAAAAGCAGCCTACAGAATTTGGAACGACCTTTACTACCCACATTTGCCTATACCACGATGGTATTTAACTGCTCAAACTGAAGACTCCTAACATGTGGATAGTGATGCCTTTCAATCATGGCCCATGAAAACACTGATTTCTTTCTCAAGTCAACCGAAATTCATCCAAGATGTACGTCAAATCTTTCTGATGCTGTCAGGTTTCTTGAGAATTGCTTTATCATCATGTGACGTTTATAGAAACACTGCATTTAACACAATGCTCCTTTCAGTATATAGCACGTCACGTAGCTTTAAACCTCCGTTCTTGGGTCCAGGCTGCAACCAGAGCCTCGAACATGATTCACTGGGACTTGTCCATGCAGCCCAACATAAGGAATGTTAATTTACAGTAATCCTTTGAAGCAAAGAACTGACGGAAGCCTGCTCATTCGACATGCCGTGTGACACGTTTGACTCTGGGAATGAATCAAGGAATGCAGGTTGCCAGGTATGCACCAAAGAAAAGGACATGCACGAAAACTTGGTTCAGCGTTAGGCAAGGCTTCAATAAAATACTTTCTGCACATTTTTGAAAGCATTAGTCCGAGGCAAATTAAAAAGCAGAGTGCAATTAAAAGAAATCACTGTGTAAATGTTACCATGTGGAAGTTTTCCTTTTGCTCATTTTTTTTTTAATGTAAGGAAAAGCCCCAAGGCAGAGTTATGCAGCTGCCTATTATTACTACATACATCTGGTTTTGATAAGACCCTATTACAATCAAAATCATAAAAAAAGGTAATGTGGTCCTCTTGAACATTTAAATATAAGAAACACTATACATACAAAGTTCATCTGTTCGCGGCCCCTCTCAGTTCCATGAATGAAAAAAAGGAAGGGATCACTTTAAAGTCTATAACTTGGAGTAATTTGCACTTGGTGGAGCCTGACCATGTTACGACATACTCTCTAAATGAACAAGAACTGTGAATATGATTATGTGTCTGCTTTTGCGTTCAAGTTTTATCATTAAGAGCTTTATGATTTTAAGTTATATCATTTGATTTACATTAACTGTCTGCTTTCTGTCAGCTTGTGTTTAATGGGTTTAATATCATGTAGTAGATGCTCTTGTGTGAGCCCTTAGCCAAGGATTTTTCAACCTTTTTGGCACACAACCCATTTTCCAGAGTTTCCAAATCTGTGTGACCCACCCACGTAACAGAATTAAGATAAAAACATTAGGAACCCACATTTTAAGCAGCAAGGTAGGTGTGTGGGTTTTGTTTAGTTTTTTTCCCTCTCTTTTTTTTCCAAGCTCAAGTGGCACTATAATCCTGTATGAATGACTAACCCAATCGTAGTTTCCAGAATATACTAAAACTAAACTACAAAACAATCATAGCCTATTTGTTTAGTTGTTCTTTTTCCAGTAGCAGGCAGTTGTGTAGCAAACAAGAGATTGCTATTTTATTGTCATATTTGTATTGTGAACTTCTCTGCTGAAAAAGATGGAAAGTGAAAGTGCTGGAAAGTCATCATAGTCAATCGATTCTTCCTCATTTTTTCTCCCTTTTTATGTATTTTTAGAAAGTCTGAATTTGAATCAGTTTGTTCAAACGATTTCTGAAAATTAACAGATTCCAAAAGATTTGAGTATGCAATGTTTTTTTGTTTTAATCAGAATCCATTTGACTGATGCAAAATGATGGATCATGTGAATTATAAAGAGTGCATCTCATCTCTGCTATTAAATTTAATATGCATCAGTATGTAGAGAATGTAAACAAGAGTGCCTAGTCTTACTAAGAAAAAATAAATCCATTAATAGGATGCCTAGTCAATGACGATTCTGCATATTCACCAGTTTGCGTCCAAGTCCTCTTTGTGTTCAAGCAACTTGACAAAATAACTTGTGTCAAAATAGTTAATATATAGGTCTAAATTACTTCTGTGCTCAACTTTAAAAAATATCCTCACAACAACTAAAGCCAGTATGTTTTAAATGGGAAATATGAGGGTGACTGTTCACACAGAACATAGCTTATAGTTTTAGTTCATACAGCCATACAACCATTATGATGGTGTCTGGAGCTAAACTGAAGAGCATTTATTTGAAATGAGGAGCAGGATCATCGATATAAAACATTCATATTATTTTAAGACAAAAATCATGGAGAGTTTGCTCTGCACACTTTACTGTTGAAAGGTCCCTTCACCTATAAATGTGTTTGGATAGCAGGTTTCATCTGTATAACCTGGCAAACAGTTTCATCTATGGCAATTTTTTAGCAATTCCGGACAGGTTGATTTGACAGCTGTACCTTCATTTTGGAGGGACCACGGACTGTCGAGTTTCCACTAACCAAGAGATGAAATTGTCTGTCCAGACCTACTTTCCCCAGCATTAAAAATGAATATTTCTCCACTATGAGAGGGTAAAGTCTGGGTTTGTGAATGTTTCATTGGCAGGACATGTAATTTCCTCAATAGATTCTTTATTCAGAGACCCCCTCCTGTGCGGTGGATGTGGATTCTCTGCAACTCAACACTTCGACAAAACTCATAATGCTATTCTAATATTCCAGCTGAGCAAATATATTAGATGCTCGATGTGTAAAAGGTGCCATGTTAAATTATGAAAGCTGGTTGTCATGCTGGATGGATAAAACATGCACAATTTTTGGTATGTCTATCCAAGCTACTTGCTAGAGGAGCAAGTCTTGTTGAAGGATGAAGATAAAACACTGTATTTCTGCTCAAATTCAATTTCAAATGCCAATTTACATATATGTTCAAGAAATAATTCATATCAAATTGTAAATTCTGTCATCATTTATTCAGCCTCATTTAATTTAAAATAAGATTGCAAAAGAACATTTTTGGATAAATAGTGCATGGTCTAAACAACACCAGACCATTTACTTTTAAAGGGTTAGTTCACTTCCAGAATAAAAAAGTCCTGATTATTTACTTATCCTCTTTCAAGATGTTCATGTCTTTCGTAAATTTCAGGAAATTAGTACTTTGAAAGTGAACTAATTCTTACAAAATTAACTGTGTGTGAAAAAAGTCTTTCTTTCTGTCTTTTCTCAAAAATTACTAGTCCAAAGAAAAAGAAAGTCATACAACTCAAAATTACATGGGAATGGAACAACTGTTCATTATAATCACATTGTATAACAGTAAACCGTAGATTATCTGGTGTGTTATCGCTAACCCGATTTAACCAAGTGCAACATGTCCCTGGGTCAACATCTTTGTCAAACCGGGACGTGCGGTCTGTTATACAGACAATTTAACTACGTTGGTAATGAATTCAAAATATATTATTATTTTTTACATTTTCCATGATAAAATAAATATTTGTAACTTTCCAGAAAAAGCGTGCATTAGTGCAGCAATGATATTTGACTTTGCAATCATGACTAATGAGAAATCCTGGAAAATAACAGGCAAAGAAGGTTTTACCACAAAAGCAGTTACCCATTTGGCTGTCCATTTTATTTTTAGTGTAGCTCACACAGGTTTTTAATAAGTGCACATTGTCTCAATCGTCTCTTATTGTGGCTTGTGTCTTACTGAAGAGTCTTTTTGGGGTGATATGAAACACCTCGAGGGCTTTTTCATGTGACAAACGGACATTTTTACAACTCTGACAGCCATTAACCCAGCAGGCCAAGGTTCACAGTTCCTTCCAAAGCAACCACCTCAGAGTGGCATGCCAGACAGCTAAATATAACCGTCCCAATCAAAATAACCAGGCAGTTGTTTCTGGTTTGGTCTTCAGGATTAATTAACCATCCCAGGACACAGTCTGTGCAAATTACAGAGCAATGTAAGTTACTGTAGGAGGTTGGATATACAGATATACACATGGAGGCCATAATGCACTGCAAATGCAAACATCAGGTTACCTGTCTAGCTCTCCCATTTAATCTTACTTGATCTTGCTGGGGCTTAACCCTGAATTTTAGCCTACCTACCTGTAAGCATCATTCATGTGGCAATGATTTGGTCTGCCAGCAACCAGTGGTGTATGAATTCCTGACCCACTCCGTGCCACTATTTATTCCCCCAACACTCTTTGAATAACCACATCTTTAATAATAAAAGCTTGGGGGAATGCGATATGGCGGCCCCAGGGCCATTAAAGAGGGCCAATCAGGTCCTATTCTGTGGCCAAATCGAATAATGAGCCAGATTCTTCAGCACCACATCAAACTAAAAACACACCACCTTCTCTACCAGTTTATTCTGCAACAGCACCAGGCGCGTTTTTAACTGAGGTTGCACAAAATGTTTCACACATTGTCATAATGTGGCATCCACTTAGAGCCGCATTTATATGTCTTTAATCAGGATTTATATGCTCACAAAATGGGTTTGAATTAAACAAAATCCTCATACAAATTTTCTAACATCCGTTGATTATAGCACGAAAAAGCAGTGCCACATTTCCTTCTTCCTTAGTAACAAAAACAGGGTTTTTTTTGTTAGAGCTAGAGCTCCCGTTAAATTGTTTCATTGCTACGCTAAAGACGCCCTTTGACTCAGAGTAGAAGACATAATTCGCGTACAAGGTCTCGCAATGAAAGCCATGCACGCTGTAATAAGCCCTGCTTTGTTTCCAATACATCCATGGTAAAACATTTATTAGTCTAATTACAGCAGGCTCCTGTTGAATTTTCTTCCTGTGTTACAGATGCGTTGGCGGAGTTCCCATGTCCTGTCACAATGTCGTTTTATTCATCACCGTGCCACTGGGAAGAAATTTTGGCGGCGTTCGGTGTAACTAACAAAACTCTCAAATGGCCTTCCGCACCTTTTAGGTTTATGATTGTTAATGCGTCACTTGTTGGCATGGGAAGTTTTGCCTTGTGTTTTTTGGATCTTTGGGGAGCTAGTTAATGAGGAATAGTATTAAGAATGAACAAGTTTTGTATAATGTCTTTGCAGTTTCAAGTCTAAGATTAAGCTGGTTTGCTGTAGCTGTAAGCAGTGTGTGGTGTGAGAGAAAGCTGCCCATGTCATCTGCCTCAACGCTACTGTCTTTGTGTGTGGGCACAACTCTCGCTTAAACTATGGTCTATATAATCCTGTTTTGATTGGAGCTTAAGTCTCCCCTGCAGAGACTGGTGCCTCGTAGCCGCTCTCTCAGACAGGGAGGCCCCGAGCGGTGGGCCATCCCCAGAAAACAGTCTCTTTAAGCAGCACGGTAGATCTCGGCTTCCTGCCATGGCTTGCGCCTAGACTCATGCCCATGTTACACAACAGCTCAAACCACAGACAGATAGCAGGGGAGGAGACTATGAGCTTTAATATATCTCTCACAGCTACAGGAGCAATGAATCATTTCTGTGATGTTTTTGCTACAGAAATAAATGATCCTTTTTGAGCTTTTATACTAAATCATATGTTAATAATTTAGTATCATAGACTAAAGTAAAAAAGAAATTAAAAATCAAGATTTATGGTAACACTTTACAATTACACCTATTAGTTGCTTATTAGCATGCAAATTAGTAAAATATTAGCCCTTAGCCATTTATTAGTGCTAATTAAGCACATATCAATGCCTTATTGTACATTACCTTATTCTACATCCCTAATCCAACCCAATACCTAAAATTAAAAACCTTACTAAGTTATTAATAACCATCAAATTAGGAATTTATTGAGGGGAAGTCGTAGTTAATAGTAAACAAGTGTTACCAGATTTATTCCTTTATTTTTTTAGTGGTCCAAGCCAGGGTGTTTATGATTGAAAAAGTATGATTAATAATATGATAACAAATGCTAGTTTGCAATATCAAGCAGAATAAAAGATTGTTAAAAGCTAAATAATTTAAAAATGCCATGCCATGCCCAATGCTACCTTAAAGGGGACCTAAAATTTGGCCAATCTCGTGTTAATCTTGAGTACCTATAGACTAGTACTGCATCCTTCATATATCCAAAAAGGATTTCGTTTTATCATATTTATAAAAGAAAGATACAGCTTTACGATTCTCTAGGTAAAAAAACGAGCTCCTCCTGGAGGCGTGCTGTGTGGGCGTAGCTAATGAGTAACGCGATTACCAACTATACAGACATTTTTTGAAAACATTTAATGCCTACTTACCGTCTGCAGTTCTGAATCATGGCCGGGATCCACTATTCACTTAACGCTGGGTTCTTTTGTAAAGCTTAACTTAAAAAGGTTATCTTTCCCTTACAACCAAAAACGCCTACTTCCCGTGCGAGCCCATGGAGTGCATCTCTGGTCTATGCCAAACGATCGAAAAAACTCTCCGAAATTTGTACACTCCTCGAAGTAAGATTTTTGAAACATAAATACTCGGTAATATAGTTTTTAAAACTTTGTCCATGCGTAGTATGAGAATCCAACCTTTTAATAGTGTAAACAACTCTGAATGCACAAGTCCACGTTACCCCTTCTTTAAAAATGGTGGATACTTGATGATGAAACAGTTCTTTTCTAAAGCTGAAGTGTTACAAATAACCATTTATTAACCTTTGCAGCAAACAACCACTAAAAACACCATAACAAGCCTTAGCAACTACCCATAACATCCTACCCATGTCTTGGCAACCACCCACAACACTCTTGTGTTGTGGCAAGCTTCCTCAGAAAATGTACAATCTTGTTCAGTTCACGAGACGGAAAAACAAGAAAAGTAAATGTGACTCGTACCGGCTGAAGCTGGTAGACAGTCGTACACATAGGACAGAAGATAGATGGGAGGTTGCGGAAAGCTTACAAACATTCTGTGAAAAGGTTAAAGGCTAAACACATACTGTAGTAAAAGATTTTGAATTAAAGGCTTGCACAGAATCCTAGCCATTAATTTAGAGTACAGTGATAGCATGTATTCAGTCGGTATTCCACTCCAACAAACTGCCTGTCACTGCTTCAGACACGCTGATGAGAGGAGAGCGTAATGAACGTGTGATGTGGGGATAAAGAGCAGACTGATGAAGAAAACAGATCACGTCTCAGATTAAACTCACCTGGATTTTCTTTCTCAGTCAGCCACATAAATGCCACACGGCTGAATGGTATATATGACACCTCTCACAATCTAAAATGATAAACTGTACTCCATACATCACTAAGGAGATAAACAGCTCCATTCAATCTAGCAGATCTTATTAGTAGAATCTCTGGGAATCTGAAATATAACCATAGGGACATTGTGTATTGTTGTAACTCAAATGGTTTCAGTTATTGCTTACTATTTGCAGTTTACACATTTTGTCCTCCATTAGACAGCACATGGCTTTTTTCCCATATTTAATTTTAGAAGAAAGAAAAGAAAAACTAATATTAAAAAATGCCAAATATAAATCATATTGGCTAATTTTCAGACATAATGTTTAAAATATCTGTACCATTAACAAAGAATAATTGTTGGCTACAATATTTTTTTTTATCTTGGTGCAAATGACTGTGTGTGAGTTTTAGTGAGGTTCTGAATAAAATGGCAATGATGCTCAAATCCTTTCAATAAAATCTGGTCTGACGCTAATGACAAGATTTTTGAAATGATTACATTTTGACATTTGATTTTTTTTTTAATTATTAACATAAAATAATTTTATTATTATTTCATTTTGAAAAGTCTCGTTATTACGACGGAGCTTTAGTGCCACCAAAAAATAAAATAAAAATCTAAAACTATGAGAATAAAGTCGTAATGTTACGAGATTAAAGTCGAAACTACGGGAATAAAGTCGTAATGTTACGAATGTTACGCACTATAACGAATCCAATGGAAGACATTATATATTATTTCCTTATGCTTATTGTCCCGCAAATATTACACATGATATAATTTCTGCTAATAATCTCACATAAATGTCTTTAGTTTAATAATAAGGGTTAAATAAGAGAGCTTCAGCGCCCCCCAGAGGAATGTGGACTGAGC
>JAUMHP010000070.1:15517789-15571614 GCA_032361065.1 Enteromius trimaculatus
TAATCCTGTTTGGATGCATGAGTGTGTTTTCATCAGGGTAGGTGTGTGTGGAGCATGGGTTAGCAGCTTTGTGGTCTTTGTTCAATCGAAAAGTCTCTCTTTCGCTCTCTTTTTTATTTTTTATTTTTTTACTGGCTAGCTCGAAGAGAGGCGAGGTGGTCGCTGTGTTGGTTCTGAGCCCGGAAGCGCAGCCTCTGCTTGTTGGACTTCTTCTTCTGGTCTTTGGTCCGGTGGCCCTTCCCCGAACCCCCTATAGCAAAACAGACAGAAAAAGGAAATGATTTCTGTTTGTCTCACCTGATTCGTAGCAGAAAACAAGCAAGGAACAATGGCCAGTTTTATTTGTAGTATATTAATGAATAAAGAACAAAATAAAGTTAATAAAGTTCCCATCCTCTTTATCAAGCAAGCACCATCTTTAAAAAGTATACTAAATTGTACTTATAGTTACATTAAAAACAATATTATGCACATGAACAATGAATAGTTTGAGGTCAAGTTTTTCTTGAAATGTTTTTGAAAGAACAAATAATGATTTATCAGGCATTACAGTCATAATAAAATTGAAATCAGACCAAGATCAAACCAGTTTAGTGTTACGCAAAGGAGGGGTTTGAAAAAATCAATGGTTAAGCAAATTGTTTGGGAGTCATTGAGCAAATAAGGCAAAAATAACTGCATAAGACAATGAAAGTGTTTTTTTTTTTGACCTTTCATATATGTTAAAATGTTGTTGGGGATTCCCAAAACCAAAATATGAACAGTTTATTAACCATATGTTTTATTTATTGTTAGTCATTTTAGTACATAATTATAGTTGGCACATAATTTGTAGTTAGTTGCCAAGAAATCATTTCTAATATTAATTTAGGTTTTTATACTTCAGCTTTATTTCAGTTGCTGAGAATGAATTTAATAATGTTGGCCTCTATAGACAGGTGTGTTGCTCCAAGTCCAATCAGTATAATCAAACACAGCTGGACTCAAATGAAGGTGTAGAACCACCTCAAGGATGATCAGAAAAAAATAGACATCACCTGAGTTAAATTCACAGCCCCTTTTGTTTAGTTCTCTGTCTTTTCATGTGAGTTATGACAAACAATTTCAATTTAAAATTTGGATTGTGAATATAGTATCATCAATTTTTTCCCAGTCAGTGACAGTTGGTGCAAATGACTCTTATTTTTCAAAAGATTCTAAAGACAACAGCAAACTTTGAGCCAACTAGTCTGTTGGCGTTTGTCTGTGCGGTGTGAATTGGCCTTTAAACGGTTAAAACAGAATGCGAGACCTTTAGCTGTCTGTGAAAAATATTTTTTATGATTTAAAGACAGCAGCTCTTCGAGCAGAACCCCAAACCAAATGAACCTTTCCTTACCCCTTCTCCCCTCCTCACACTCCAGCTCAAAAAACAGTGGAGCAAAGTGCATAACACTCATTCACTTCTCAGCCAGGCTTCTTAGACCAGAATTAATGCAAGCCAGGTGTCGCAGGCAAAGCATTCTGGGAAAGGCTGTGTGGCATATCGCACACAACGAAGGGTGGCTTGCTAAATCCAACAGTGGCAAATAAGATAACGAGGTGCGTATGATTGAGTGTGTGTGCGCGAGTGTGTGAACGTTCGAAGGAGAAAGTGTGACTGAGAGGCACAGAAAATTTGTCAGCAGGGGGAAAAACCGAGTCAGACTTGGATGCCGGGTGGTATCTGGATCCCGATCTGGCACACATTCTCCGCTAGCTGTGCTACGGTTCATGTACAGGCTGCAGAAAATAATCTTTCTATAGTTGTGTTTCAAAGCCTGGCTCACAGTCTTATTATTGCACTTGTTCAGGCCATTTAGCACCACAAAATGAGGCAAGGCAGCATAATGTGTGGTGACTTTATCTCAAGTGGGCCTCTCTCTCAAACGCGGTCCCAGTGCTTGGCTCGCTCGCAGCTGCCCGATTGCCATTCCCAGCCCCGCGATGTGAGTTCTGAGAAAATGATTTTCTTAAGTGGAAACAACCCTGAGAAAATGCTCTCTTTTGGTGGCACGAGAGAAAAAAAATGTAACAATTTCGCTTAATCTTCCACCAGTAATTTCCTGCAATTAATACAATCGTTCTATTTTGGGACTGATTTCTTGCGGTCTTGCAGTTTGGCACAATGCAAAAATGTTGTCTTTACGCGATGGCTCATTATGCCTTCAGAAATGCCCCGCAAAAGCCCTCGGGGTCCATTTTACTCAGTTTTCACTGAACCGAATCTCCATGTGCCTCACATAAAAACAACAGCAACGGCGAAGCTGTTGAACCTCTTCGATAAATGTCGCTTCCAATTGCTTCAAGTGAGCTATAACAGATTTGCTCAGGCACAACGTGCAAGTCCATAATGACCACAGGCAATTTTTTTCGTTTTCCGTTTTTAGGGGCCGTTTTGATTCAAAACCGTGTGCTTTATAAACATAGTCTGCAATATGATCAATTTAGGGCTTGGTTTGATGGCAGTAAAGAGCAGAGGTCTTCATTAAAAAGACCTGTGTTGCAGGCCAGAGAACATGTGTGCTTTCCTCCCAACCATTAGGACAATATCCTGTCTCATTAAGTTCTGTTTATAGTAGTGGAGAGCAGTGTGATTAACTAGGAGAGAACTAAACTATTGCTGATCAAATCATTCCAAAGGCATTGGTCAAAAAGACATTAAAGGACAGGTTTTTCTAAAGGACTATTGCAGGAGCCAGATGGTAACTGCCTTTTTGAGTGTCTTCGGGAATGTCCTGATTTTTAATATGTACATAAAAATTTAACTTGTTATAAATGTATATATTGTTATTGAACTCGATTTTATTTTTTGTAACATGACAATGTAATATGGAGAGTATACCATAGTTATACCATGTATACCATGGTTGTCCACCTTTGATAAAAAAATCACGATAACATTTCAAATTTGACTGCCGAACTCAGAAATGTCTCTGATTTTATTTCAGAAATTTGTCTCGTGGAGCAGAGTGGAGTAAAAGTTCAAGTTCAAATCATCACTCCGTTGTGAATTCTAAGAAAACACTGATGGAAATTTTATTACATTTCATAACTGACAGCTAGAGGGCAACCAAAACTAACTGAAAGCCTTTCGTCTGTGCAGGTCAAAACAACGCCTGAAATGGAAAATCATATCAAGATGTCTGCAACTATTTAATGTGTCTCAACCTGAATTGATGTCAGGCATAAGATTGTTTGAATTAGGGCTGTGTTTGCCGTTTTGATCTAATATTTACAATTAATAGCCAAGTCCAATTAGCAAAGTTCACAGAGTGAGGTCAAGACAGCGCTGCCTTTCGCTACAACCCTACAGTTTAAATTACAGCGGAGAAACGTGAGGGGAAAAAATGATGTGTGTTTTAGCATCTTTGATTGGGAAAGCTGAAAGCAACCATATGCCAGAATGGTTTTTATCTATAAACATTGGTTTATTTTTCTTTCTTTCGGTTTTTTAGTGGAATAAAAAAAAAAGGAAATCTTTCCGACACTGATTGCTTTTCTTTTGTAGATAAAACAAGCATCTGCCAAAAGACACTCAGTTTTACATGAATTCAGCATCAAACAAATAAACAAGTTAGTGCTAATCAGAAACAGTGTGCTTGTGTGCGCTCTAATGTTCCGATATCAGCACGGAAAATTGATTACCACTCCTTGGCAACAAAAGAGAGAGCTTTCCCCTGAGTGAATGAGTGTCAAGAAAGAAAAGCAAAGAGAAGGGAACACAGGTGTAAGTTGAAACACACTCTGTACTGTATATCCGCCTGATTTCCACATAACTTTCTTTTTTCTCCTGGTTTCTGCCACACGCATGGATATGATCTGCTGAAACACCTGGCGATGTGAAATGAAGCCCATGGTAAACCGCTTGGGTGGAAGTTCCACTCCTGACCACAAATTCCTTCAGCACATGATTTGACATATTATTCTCTCCTTTCAGTTTCTACCTGGTTCTAACTGCATCAAGATAACCATCAATATCAGTGTCGTTATATAAATGTACAATATCAAATAAATGTTGGTATCAAAATGAAATCTCTAATCACAAGCTATCAACATGGGTTTGATTCCCAGGAAATGCAGAACATTATACATTTTAGAGTTTTGATAAATTGATTTTTTTTTTTTTTTAATCGAGCGTGAATTACATTGCATTAAAGATATACACTGTAAAAGAAAGAAAAAAAAACCTCAAGTGCAAATTAGCAAATTCATATCAATTAATCAATCAATCATTGTATTTAAATATTCATATTAAAATATTCATATTAAAATGGATGACTTAATATAGATCTAATATAGAACATGTTTTATATTACTTTACACCACATAAAGAAATAATAAAGAAATACATTTTAACGAATAAATAATAATAAAACAAATAAAATAATTATTTATTGTGTAATATTTATATATCTACACTTAAAAAAAAGATCCATAAAATGTATGGTGAAAAACTGGCAGTTGTGGACTTCTATTGTAAAAAATATTTTAACAACATTTTAGGTTTTACAGTTTTAACTTAAATTTACAGTTAAATACAAAATTTAAAATGCAATGCAAGGAATTCTGGGAACGTAAATTTTTTTCCCGCACATTTTTAATAGTGTATGTACCGATAAATATTGACATTTAAATGGATATGTAAGTGTTACTTATAGTGTTAGTTATACTGATTTGAAACAGTAAACAAAACAATCTTCTTATGCTTTGCTTTATTGTAAAAGTGCTTTCCAAGCAACACAGTGACAAAAATGCATAAAAAGTCCACCTCTTCTATCCAGTCCTGGCAGTGACCCGCTGTCACAGAGGCCGTGACCAAATGAAAAGACGTCCGTCCAGCCTTCAAATCCAACCCAAAGTGACTTCATCTGCATGACTCAAGTAGTTCAGGAATCGAAAGGCCTAATCTTATCAGCACAGCATGTGGTTTAAGGAAATCGATTCCTGACCTCAGGAAAGCATTACAAGCGAGCGGTAAATGGGCCTCTCTGCGAAGGCTCTTCTTCTGTTCAGAACCTTCTCATCTTTCAAGGGATCAACAATTAATAATTGCCTTCTCTGCTGCTCCTTAATCTAATCCACTCCTCCCACCGCCCGCTCAAAACGGCAAGAGATAAAGAGAGAATGAGGGGGAAAGACGCAAAATGGAAAACAGGGTACGAGGACTCTTGTGGATGTAGGAGAGAATATGAAGGTGAAGTTTTGGTGGTCCATCATTTTCATAAAGACACCAAATGCAAAGTCATTATTTGTGAGTAAAGGAGAGGACCGCTGGCACCAGCGAGATTCGATTTCAGTGGCAGAAATTGGATTAGCAGCCATTAAGGGCCTCCTAACACATACATTTATAATGCTGTGAAGAGATGCGTAACTGCAGCCAGCTTCCCTTGACTTAAAGCGTGGACAATGTGTCTGGAAGGAGATCCAGTGAACCTGGCAGAGCACAGAGGGGGAATTCACTAAACCGTTGGGTCAGTTTTACACACAGCATTTCAGTGCTAAACCCTGTTTATTCATCGCCGCTGCAATCCAGTTTTACTGGTTCATATATAAATTATGGTAATTATAGATCATGATTACTTTTTGTTCAAAGGTGAGAACTAATTTCTCAGCGTAATTAATATTGTAATTGTCTGATTTTTTTATAATCATCATAGTAACAGTTATCCGTCAGATATTGGAGGATGAGAAATTTCAAAAAAGCAAATAAAGACAGATTTTATTGCAGAATAGTAATTCCTCTTTGCACTTCATTGTAGTATATAAAATAAAATTGCCCGTTTTCATTTGCTTCTTATTTGTCAATCTTTTATTTTCCAATAGGCTTGCACTTAAGTCACATTTACATTAATAAATTCATAAAACAAATAATCATTTCAATAATCATTTAAATATAAAGTAATCTAACATTTAAATATTGCAATCTAGAAAGATAAATTCAGTAAGTGACTTTTGATTAGAAGCACATTGCGTGGCTCAACACCTAAGTGTAGTTGAACTACTTTAAATTATGATTAGCATGTAGCTTAAGTTACAGTATTAAAGCAGTTTCCCCAACACTGCCCTGAGAAGACGATCCTTTATAGGTAGAAGTCCATCTTGTTAACCAGCTGACAAGAAGCTTCTCTGCACAGTGTCACTTAGCCTAACAAGGTTACTCTGGATCATACCTCTCTCCCCTCCTCTCTCTCTCCCTCTGAAGCTCTGCTTATTATCAGGAGGAGTGATTTAAAACACATGCATTCCGAACTCAAAGCTAAAGTTGAGATTAGGTGGGTCATTACGGTCTTAATTCTGAGCAATGCTAGAATTGTAAAGAGATTCAGGAGCAGGTGAGTGTATCACATCAGTTCTTTGAAGATTGCTGTAAAGATCATGATTATTAGTACAAAAACATGCATGGCTGGTGCAGTGATTAATCTGGTGGTTAATATTGGACTGTGTTCAGGTGAACTGGAGCTGAACTGGAAAAGACTGAACACATTATTTTAATGTAATACAAATAATGCATTCAGAGTTTTCAAGCTCAAATTGTGTTATTATATAAGACTGATGAAATTTAAAATGTACTCTACTGACCCTTTACAAAAATCCCACCCCCAATCGCGCTGGCAATGTGCCGGCAGACAAAACAGAGCAGGTTGATTTTGGTATGAAACAAAGTCTCAAGTGTTCAATTTAATAAATTTTATAAATACTATTTTTTTTATTATTAAAAATAGTATAAAAATATTTATAGTATTATTATAAATATAAATATTAGAATAAATAAAACTAAAATAGAAATCGCAAAACTAACTAAACTAAAATGGCAAGTATTACAATTATAAATTGTGTTTTCAGAGAATATATATTGACGTATTTTTTTAAACCATTTCCAAATATGTATGTGTGTATGTTACGTACAAATATATTAATGGAATAAAAAGAAATAACAAAACTATTTTCCAATGGTTTAGTACTAAATCTTAGACAACTGTTAAAGGAACCGTATGTAGAATTGACATCTTGTGGTTGAACTAGGTATTGCAGTCCAAATTCAAAATACTGGAGTGGTTTTTCACCCCGCCCCTTCTTTTCAGACTTGTCGCACACTCAGGTTGCCATGATTGATGACACCAACAGGAATGAACGCACATGACAATAAATTAAATAAAATGCACTGTATTTTCTGCCA
Source organism: Enteromius trimaculatus (assembly GCA_032361065.1). Taxonomy (NCBI): domain Eukaryota; kingdom Metazoa; phylum Chordata; class Actinopteri; order Cypriniformes; family Cyprinidae; genus Enteromius; species Enteromius trimaculatus. Next base: position 15,524,988 of record JAUMHP010000070.1, read on the forward strand.
AGCAGGCAACCTGGATGCGAAACACTGACTTCATGATTGGGAGATAGATGGAGGGTGGCGCTTCAGACCAAAACAAAACATGACAACATAAACATCAGTTGAGGGCTGAAACAAGATTATCTGTACTACTGCTGTCAGTGAGTACTTGAAATGAACATGTTTTCTTAATTCCTGTTGAACATAACAGAGACATTTTATGATTATTACAATACATTTCTTACATACGGTTCCTTTAAATATTAAAGCAAAAATGAAAATAATATATAGAGCTATGAGTCTATTCATAAATCAGTCAATCACCTGCAGACGTGAGTGGTGTCCACTATGAGTTACCACAGTGATGCCAGCTGCCGTCTATGCCACACACAGAAGCTGATATGCCTGCCACCTCAAACCCATAGAGAAGGCTGCAAAACAGCTTCTGTGGTCTCCTATCTCCCTGCCTGACTCACCCCCACATCTGGGCTTAAGTACATAGAGCTTTAGTCTTGTGTCCCTCAGAAAATGAGGCGTAATTAGCTTTAGTTCATTTAATTACTGCCTAAACGTTATGTTACATTTCTGACGAGCGACATAAAAAGCTTCCACAGCTTTATCAAAGAGAACCTCTGCGCTATTTTAGCGAGCATCCAACGCTATTACCAACCAGCACTGAGAAAATGGCAATGGGACGATAAAAGACATCAAGGGAATACCACATATTCATAATTCGTGTCATATGTTACAATTTCACAAACGCATCGTTTCTGATAAGGCAAACGATGGCTACAGTCGAGGTAAAAGTATTCCGTTTTTCTGGAGTCGCTTAAGTCTGGAGTCGCCGCTTTGATCTGTCAGATTTACGTAAACATCTGTTTCGTACTGATAGAACGGAGGAATGATATTCTAGCGGAGGTTCTTATCAATTCAGCTATCGTCAGAGGAAAATAATTGATGTGTTGCATTACACGCTCAGGCATTTGACGGTGAACATCTCGGAATGTTTAGAGTATTCTTTTGTTTATATACCGGAAAGGCAGTTGCTAGAATTAGCTTATGATTAAGGCTTCTGTCTTCACTGCCTCACAAACTAGCAGGAAAATATCTTGTCCCTGGAATACATCACTTCTCGCTTGCTCCGGCAGTGCGCAATGTTTAACTGTTCAATTACTGTATGTTTAAAAGCACATTTTCATGTTTGCCCTGAAAATGGAGAGGAAGGAGAAAAATTTAAACAGCTTTGCCAAGGATGTGACCTCGTCACACTACAATTACACAAACTATTTGATGGAACATTTGTTTTCCATTTTACTCCTGAAGCTGCATTTCCTGCGAGTGCTGTGGGGTGATGGAAAGTACGGCCTGTGAGTGTGTGCGTCACGCCAAATGAGAACATCGTAGCCCCCTATATAGGGGCCAAGCCTCAGATTTTGTCATGTACTGTACATATGGATGCAGAGGTAATACTATTTTACACCATGATGTGCGGTTGTGCTGGCAGGAGAGCGAACGTTCATTGTGAATTTATGGGAAACATTTGGGGCCGCCGTCACCACTGGGGCTTTTCAAACTGAGGTCCATGTTAAATTAATACAATCTAATCTGTTCTGTATATAAATACCCTCCAAGGCACAGCCATACTATAAAGCAAACCTGTAGGCTACATCTTGAGCCGTGAACGTACTTGTCGTAGCCCTGTCTGGGCCATATGTGTTTCTGAGCTGAACGCCTGACAGTTTTAGATCTGTTTGCTCCTTCACTCCCCAAGGGCACTTCAGGAGGATGTAAGAGGAAATTGTGCAGCATGATGTGTTCTTTATATCTCATTTCAGAAACAAGGCCTTCAATCTCCATCTCCAATGGGAAACGAAGAGGAAATCTGCCTCGTGTCTCGAGGAACCGAGTGGGTTTCTATATAAAGAGGAAGTGCCCATGAGGCAGACTGGCTGTGGCAAATCAGACAAGCTTATACACTAAAACTGAAGACAGTAGTGTGTGAGCATGTGTGTTTTGGAGAGGAGGGACCATCTGTGAAATACTTGAATCAAGGGCATCACGCCTGCTCGCCTTTCCTCAATTCATAAAATTCCCTTCAAAGACCTTTCATCTTTCTAAACGGGGTTCTTGTATCCTTTTGAGACACGTTAACTTTAAAAGAGGAGCACTACAAAACCTCTGTACTTGCATCTGTAGGCCTCTGGGGCTGTGAGATGCGTTTTGAGGATCTAGGTGCCGAGGTTCCTGTCAAACCAAAACCACTCACCTGAGTGAAACTGACAGCTTTTATCCTCTACCTATGGATCCCCCCTCAACTCATACTCCCTGGTGCCAGTAATTCCCCTCAGTTCTGCTAAAGTACTTCTGCTAAGCTCTTTCAAGGCCCAACGAGGTCAGGGGTTTCGCACCAAAGCAATGGTAAGAAAAACAGGAACATGTCAGGGAAAATATCTAAAAATAACTAGAAGGTAGCAGGGATTTGTTCTACATCCAGGTATTAAGTATAAACACGGGGATATGGAGTCTTGGGAACTGGATAAACACTGAGAGGCAAACAAACCAGCTGAAAAAGGGGTCATTTTAGTAATTTATTTAGGGAGGGGGTTTTATTACTTCTACTTCATTACATTTTAAATCCAAATTCTCCATCCATTTTGTTACTTTCATTTAAATTCTGGATTTTCTATTCAGTTTTGAATAGTGCACATCCCATTTATAACCCTTGCGTTTATTTTGGTGCATTTATACAATTGTAAATCGTCTCTTTTGGCCATTCCCTGCTGAGTGTATGCAAGCTTGGATGTCCAAACACCTAAAAACACAGGAATCTAGCAGCAAACGACACTTTGTTTTGTCTGGGTGTCTGTTTCGCTGGTCCAAGCCTCTGGATATGAACAGGTCAGAAGCCACAGCTTCCCTCAGTATCGCGAGGCTCTGATTACAAGCTGTGATGTCTCAATAAAAACGCCCGAGAGAGAAAGAGGACAGAAGATTTTAGCGGTTCGGTTGGTGCAACTGTGCACCAGATGTTGAAAGTCAAACCCCGCTCCCAGCTACCCCTGAAGAGGGGGTGGTCTAGGCCCTTACTAGTGTCCCACTGATATTGCGGGCACATGAAACGGAACCTCAGCATACACACTATCAAAAGTGGAGCTTATACATAAGCGCTTATGTGTGGGAATGTATGAATGCATGTTTATTGAAGGCTGTGTGGAGGAAGTGTCTTGCCTGTCATGTGTGATGTGTGTACGCCTATTGTGTGTGTGTCTGTGGAGATGAAAGCATGTGTGGGGCCTTGCGGAAGGGCATGCAGTGGGCTACGCACAGGCCTGGAGGACAGAAGGGCCACATTCAAACGGCAAACACTGAATGAGTGCAGACTAATTAGAGTGATGATAAACGTATGACACTACCACGAGACAGAATAACGGCTAAAAGTCATGGTCGCTAGAATAGACATTATGAAATAAATCAGGACTGCTTTAGGTTATCTGTAGCTAATTCATAGATTTCTGACTAGTTTTTAGAAATCAGAATGAAGCTGTAATATATGAGATGTGATATTTTAATCATTACACCAAATGTATATTATCTTCGAATACTCACAGACAGACAGACAGATACAAATCCCTCTTCTACAGGACTCCACATTTAAGATTCATGCCTGTGGTATGACGACGGATTCTCCATATAAAAGTCAGCGGGATCATGGGGTGTTTCAAATATTGCTCTCTGAAGACAGTTGCTGACAGAATGACAGGGGCCGTATTTATTTTGGTCAGGGAGCAGGGCACTTTGTGGGGAGTTGATCAGAGACTCCCCTCTCCCCCCTACAAGGAATGTAACTGTGAAGAAATAAAAAAGTGAAAAAGACGGCCAGGGACTAGTAATGACTTTCGCTCCCTGTGGAAGATTTACCACTGGCAGAACTCCTCAGAGACCACAAGAATTTAGGCAGAGGGTGCGACACAAACTGTAAAGCAGGTGAGAAGTTGCTTGCATTGATTCACTCCTTGACTGACAGCTATTACTTTTACTTTAGATGTCTTCTATGACCTGGTCTCTCCAATAGGGAACATTAACTTGTCATTCTAAAAGCTGCAATTTCTGTTTTTTTCGTGGGCAATCAAAGTAGCTTTCAAGTTACAGGGTACCTCTTGATGTAAACACAGTGCTAAACATTATAGATTTTATATATCTATAAGAAAAATTATAGATAAGGCCACTTTGGGTGAGGTAATATAGACAGAGGATTGATTTTAAATAATAAAAGAGCCAAAATTATTTCTTGCAATCAGGCACCATTAGAAAAGCCAACTCAAATTAATGAAAGCTTGCAATCAGTGGACTGGAAGATCAATATCTCAACTTGTTATGAATAATTCAATACAAATCATTAAGGATCAGTAACTATTGACAAACAGCATTTTGCTGTTGACCTCACACCAGATGCTCAATCTCAGACACTTCATCTTCAGCCGCACATTTATTTACTTCTATACAAAGTGACCTACAGTACAAGTGACAAACAGTCTGAAAGAAGTGAGCAATTAATTATACAGAGCCAATAACATTAGCATTGGGGCAACGCAAAGTTGAAAAAAAAGAGCAAAAGGGTACAAATGGACGTAGAGAGAGGATATATGGGAGCTGCTGTGTGAATGCAGAAAAGCATGTTGGCTGCTAAACAGTGGCCTCCTGCTCCTGTGTTAGTCCTGCAGAGTCAGCTAATTAAAGAAAGATTAGTCCATTGGCACACCAGTCACAACAGACCTGGGCGCAAGGCACGGATAATCACCCAACACGCCAGCCAATTAGTGAGCTCCACTTGCCCTGGGAAAGCAGCGCACACTGCGCTCCTACTCAATCCAATGATATCCCGCAATATTACCCAGGCGTAATTCACCATTTATCATTCCTGAATATCAACACCGAGTCAGGATCTCATCGGGAGTCGTCATCTGCGGATCACTTTCTCCTGCGAGAGGCCCAAGTTTTAGTGGGAAGCACGGGGCAGCCTGACAGTTATTAAATAAATAAGTGCAAACACATACTCTCGCGCTCAGCAGCGGTGGCAGGAGGCGTCCACTATTTGTTTTGGAGAGACACTCAGCACAGGACGAGCGTAAGAGACTCACATAAGAAGTGAATTAGTTGTCTGTGGAAGCTCGCATCTGTAGCAGGAATGTTTGACACTCAAAAGACGTTCAAGTATGGATTTGGATTTTGGTTTTCCAAACTAAACACAGGCCCCGAGTCAGATCATGGCGCGTAATTAAAATGCTCGGAGGACAAGGTTATCCTGCCAAGCCCCCAAATTCAGTCCGCTAACTAACCATAAACACACCAGTGCCGCGCAAAGCCGCGCACACATTAAAACGATACTCCGCCAGTGTTTTCTCTGTGGCACAGAGGGGCATGCCTTGCTGCGGGTCTCGTCCTGCTTCCCTCAATAACAGATTAAAGGCAATTACTCCTCTGTGGGCATCACTTTACCATAGTCTCCATCTGGCTCCCAGACTGGCCCGGACTGACAAGCAGAGGATTTGGGGGGGGGGAGGTGATGGGTGGAGATCTTTCACAGTGCTACTGGTGGCTGGATATCCGTCCATCCTCATCTGAAGAAGGAAAGGCAAACAGCGCCTCCGCAGCAACTGATCTCTCCACAACTTCTAAAGGGAATATTAGATTCATGATACAAGAGGGCTAGCCATACTGTAAACACATATACAAAGTGAGTGAAATATTGTTCCTTTAAGATCCCGTGGTGCAAGTGTATATACCAGGATAACATATGAAGAGTTTATTTGCAAAACTAATAAACACCAATCAAAAAAAAAAAATGCCAAAGCCAAGTATTGTCCACTTTCGAGGCGTTGCGAGTTCATGTTTTACTGCGGAAAACGATAAGTCTATTTTAGCGAATCAGCACACTGTATTTAGGTCAGGTGACAGAGCTGCTTTCACTTTGAAAGTCAAAGCTAAAAAAAAGTGATTGAGGATGGATAATTTCAACGAACCTGATGAACCTGTGATAACTTCTTTAGCAAGTAAAAGTAAATCTAAGAGAAAACTTAAACTTAAATATGAAATTTTGCCCCATCTGCTTTTGCTATAAGCCATATTTTTAATATTCTAAAACAAACATACTTTCAATTAACTTTAATTTAATAAATTATCTGTATTTGTAATTATAAGTTATTATTACGTAATCACATGAGCTCTTCATATTTAGGCAACAACTTTTTGAAACACAAAAGATGTTTTTGTCCATACATTGAAAGCAAATAGGGTCCAAAATCAAGGTCTGCATCATTTTTTCAGTCCTGCTCTAGAAAGATTCTATGCCGCTCCTGCTAAAAATAAGTTTCATTTCTTTCCGATCCCACTCAGATTTTCAGTTTCGTTTCAGTAAAAAAACGAAATCAAAACCACTGTCCTTAGGCTATTTTTTTTTTTTTACAAAACCCACACACAACAACACTTCTGACCTCATCTTGTTGCGTTTGTCACAGCAGGAATAAGGTGGTTTTTCAGGACCCATAAAATAAATTTGAGTAACTTTATATTTTGTGGGAATCCTAAAAGTCCCTTCTTTTCCCACTTCCTGCTCACACATCAGTATCTTCCCCCCACACTCAGCAATTCAGTCGCCTCGGGATTCTGGTGGGAATGCAGACCTCTAGACCAAAGCAATATTGGACCCCGGTGACCCCATTGTGAGAACAAAAACAGACATTTTTTAAGATACCTGGAAAAGAAAATCATAAAGGTTGGGACCACACAGGTTCACAGCACATCTAATTTTATGTTCAAATTGCAAAACTGTTTGCCACCTGTTTGCTACCTCAATTTAAAAAAAAGGCATTATCATTTCAATTCACCTCTTGCAAGAAGCCAAAGTGGCAGGATGTTACATTTAAAAAGTGACAATGGATAATCAGTTACCTAAGAAGGACATGGCGCTGTCACAGATATCAGGGCATATAGGAAAAACTATATGTTTCTCCTGTGTCAGAAATGGGAAATCAATTACACCATGCAAGGCTCTTTGGCCCTGAGCTAGAATCTAGAAACCACAGAAAATCGTTAGGAGAAGTCAAGCATGCATATCACTGTGCTAAGCAGTCTCACTTGTTCCTGAAGTAACATTTTTTCCCGATAGAGCTACTTGTAAGTGGCGCAGACGTGGTTATGAATGCACCAATATGCCATTCAATACACCATTTCTAGCTGTCTGAGAATCTAAAAGCCGCTTTGCCACGAACAGCATAATTATCCAATAAGTCTCAGTGTCGTGTTTGTGTCTGAACCTCAGTCACACTAAATCCAATGTTAGGAAATTACTACTAGGATTAAGGAGATGATTGGAGGCAATAACAGTCTGAGTTGTTTACACAATATTTAATACAACTGACACTACGTAACCTGCTGCTACAGTAGTTGGTTGCAGAAAAGCTTTTTGGAAAGCCTTAAAGCAAGTAAGGAAGAAAAATCTATCTTCAAACAGCAATAATACTGACAGACGCTCCCTGCTGGAATATCACTCTACAGAGCACTTTCATGGCAGAATAGCATTGTTCTCTCTCTCTCTAGCGTGGCTGGTCAGTCAGTTGATCTGATGACAGGGGCTGGGTTAGGTGCAAGATGGAGCTCAGCAGGCATTTCATTTTCACAAACAACCGGGCAACTATTAATAAATTGTGTTTACTGCCCACTCTATACACCACCCTTAGGAGTCCCAATATGCTGCCAGAAAGAGGCTGTCTAGCCTGCTGGGAGAAAACGTCGGCCCTGAAACCGACCCTCGGATCCTAAGTAGATACATGAACAATAGTGATATTCAAAAATCCAGAAAAAAGTGAAACGTTGTGAAATATTATTTCGATTTAAAATAACTGTTTTCTCCATGAATATATTTCAAAATGTAATTTATTCCTGTGATACAAAGCATCATTACTCCAGTCTTCAGTGTCACATGATCCTTTCAGAAATCATTCTACATGAACAATAGTGTTATTCAAAAATCCAGAAAAAAGTGTAACGTTGTGAAATATTATTTCGATTTAAAATAACTGTTTTCTCCATGAATATATTTCAAAATGTAATTTATTCCTGTGATACAAAGCATCATTACTCAAGTCTTCAGTGTCACATGATCCTTTCAGAAATCATTCTAATATGCTGATTTATTACTAGAATGTTTCCAACACTGACAATAAAATATAAGCATATAAGAATGATTTCTGAAAAGGTCAGAAAGTGCAATACGGAATCTTTAAAACCCATTAAATGTCTTACTGACCCAAAACTTTTGAATGGTAGTGTATGTACTTGCATACCTCTGCGCAACCTGTTGCAGACCAAGCAAGAATGGAAGGCATGGTTATATTAATATTGGTATGTCTTTGTATGGTTTTCTTATAGGAGGTAATCTGTCAGTTCTGCATTCAAACCTCCACCTGTGATAGTATGCTTTCAAAGCTACCTTGCTACAGCTGGACTCTTTGAAACTGCCTACTGTTCCTTTACACAGTTTTCAACTGTCATTAAGTAAATAATCACAATTAATCAAATTCTCCCAGCCTTAGTAATAATTGAGGCTCTGAAGTAATACTAACCCTAAAGTACATATCTACAGAAAAATGGGCATACTACTTAATGTTGCACTGGTGCATGTGAGTAATTTAAACAACTGGTGTCCAGATGTTTTCATCTTTTCTTAAGTTGCATCAAGTTCAAGCTAGGGCTAAAGGTCTGTAAATGATGTCCAGTGACATTTAAGCTCATAGAAATGGAAGCTGGATGATCAGATAAACAACGCCAGAAATACATTCACATGTAGAATTCCTCTGATGTTATTTACCTTCTCATATTTCCTGCCTACAGTATGTCTAATCCATAGCAATCTGCAAGGTCTGCTGTTACGTAATCTTATACCTATTTCCATAGGTGGGTGTCTAGTATCTGATGTTATGTGCATTATGGTAATGGGGTCGTATTCTTGCACACTCCCCTACAGTCACCTTTTGCCTCATTTTTCTTTTTATGTAGAGCAATTTGCCCGGCAGCTGGGCATACATAAACTTACACATGCGTACATGTTTATAGTCTGGCTGTAATCCTGTTTACGTCTTACGAAGTAATCTGTTACACTGCAGAGCAAAGCTGTCGTATTAGGTAGCATTCAGGGACTTATTCGCAAAGTATTTGGAATCCAGTGTAATGTAAGAGGTCAGTTGGGGGCTATGTTATCCTGGCCGTTCATTTAATGAAGACTGTAGACCAAGCACCCTTATCCTTATCTAGAGGCTTTGGCTACTTCCTGGTCACTCTTGCACTATAAATTCTCTGACATAGTAACTACACTGGGATGTAAGACAATGACTATAACAACGTTATTTCTAGAGAATATAGAATATCTATGGAAATGTTCTAGTACGTGCACTAGTAGTCTCTGAACACCAGTTCTAGAGCACCACCTTATATATATATAATTTAATAAAATATACAACAAGATCAGTGTAGTAAGATTTGTGGTCAGATTGTTTAAGGAATAAAAAAAATGATTCACTATCTAATGACTACTAGTCAGTTTCATTTTAGTGCAACAACAACATTCAGAAACTAACAAACAAATAATCCTTGTGAGTCATTTATTTTAGTGAATCAAAACCACCGTGCTGGACAGTGAAGCCCTTACTAAGGAACAAATGATTTTTTTGAAGTGGATACTAATGAATCTTTATTGGACTGTTCAAACATTCGAATCAGTCAAGTGCAAGTTACTTTTATATTCAGGGATATATATATATTGAAAGTATTATGTATAAGTATTATTATTCAAATACCATGTAATACTGTAAGTATTTCCTCAAAGAGGTAAAGTCATACTGACCATATTACCAAGTAGAACTTCCATTAGCTTACTTGTAAAGTGATTTCTAAAGGTAACAAAGTAACAGCTTCACTCCATGTTCATTTAAGACTTTAACAATGGCTCACTATAACCTCAGATGAGATAATTGAGACCAGTAACCATGACTCACAATGCCAGTTTTTAATTAAAGATGACTATAAAATACTCTTGGAAAAGGTCAAGAGGAGCTAAATTAGGGAGGGAAAAATTCCTGTGGAGAGAGCCAACGTAGGGTACAGAAGGAAGACGTGCCAGAAAATCACTATTTCCAACCTTCCTTCCCCACCTTACAACCACTGGATGAGGAAAAGAGCCACGTGACATGTCTAAAACATATTCGCTTTATCAGCACCTCTCTAAAGCAACTGTCAGGGTGTCTATGTAAATGTAGGCCATTTTTTAAGTCTTACAAATGATTTAAGGGAAGATGAATGGATTCAGTTATAACGATGCACTTTTCTAAACTGGTAATAGCTCATAAAGCAAAATTCAGTGGCTGTGACCTGATACTGAAGTGGACTTTATGGAAATTTAGATATAGTACAAGACTGAGGTACCTAAATAAACAGTGGAAACTGAGTAAGTTCAACTTTGTATTGCCTCAGGTCTCTGGGTTGACAATTAACCTTTCCATAATCAGTCAAAAAACATTCTCAATGCGAATGTGCTGTCCTTTACTGACCTCCGAAATTGAAATTACATGTGTACTCGGTGTGACAGTATCATAAGTCAGTGGCCGCAAAAGATTTAAGTTTGTTCAGGTGAGCAGAACGAAAAAAGCTGTGAGGAAACGTCTCGATTAATTATCATCGTGAGTTTTCCCTGATAAGCCCTCCTGAATACGGTAATTATTTCCACGAGTAAACTTGGCCCATCTCTTCTCAAACTAAACACTTCATAAAATATGTTTCCTTGGCTCTATTTACTCAAAAAATATTTTCCCTCCGATTTGACTTCTCGTTTTAGTGGTAAAATACATGCACCACCTACCGCAAATAACTCTCTTATAGAGAAAGGAAACAGAGTACCATTGAGGAAACCTGCACTTCATACTTTAAGGAATTCCACTGGGAGGAGAGGAGAATAAGTGAGAGAACACATACGCTCTCAAGAAAAGAGAGAGAAAAAAACCTAAGACGAGCTGGCTAAAGTGAGCATGGAAAAATACTAATAAATCATGAATGAAAATGCCAGTCGACACTGAAAACCCAAATCGAGGGGTTGAGGTTGGGCGGCTGACTTTTCAGTCCAAAAAAACTGTGCTCAAGATTAAACAGGTGAGATGCAGACGGAAAGGCCACAGTGATATTTCCTTCTTTGAGCAAAGATTTGGAAATCTCATGAAATTGACGATTTGCAATGGATGATTTGTCTCTTAAACAAGGGCTTGTACTGAAGGCATGAGCACATATGCTGTTTCGATTACACATGCTCACCTTTTCTGCAATGTCGCATAGCCATTTTGCATCTCCTGGACTCGGCAATGGTTGGACATGGTATCGTGTCCTTTGGTGGCTTCTTCACAATATGTCGTGTTCGGGTTTCCAGACCCCACTTGAAACCACAGGTTTTGTTTCTTCTGGTGCAGGTCCCCCACTCACTCCATTGGCCCACCTCACAACCCTCTATTGGGTGAAAAAGAACTATAATTTAGACAATTAGATGATGAAAACAATTGAAAAAGATGATAAGGTACAATACAGTAATATTAGCCCTGATCAACAATATCTTTAATCAGAGATTTTAAATGTGGTTTGTGAACTGAATATTAGAGACAGAGAATGTCTAAAATCTATTTTAAACAGGTAGCTGTGTTTGTGAACTTAGTAACTGGTTGTCATTGGTCTGAAAAGGTTATTTACTCTTTTAAGCTAGTCATTCACTGATTGATCGGCCACTCATTAGATTGGTTTGACCATTTGGTTGCAGGTACTGAAGATTTATCTAACAATAATGACCACTTTTGATTGATTACAAACCAGTTATCAACAGAACAGCTAGCAGCTTCATCTGGATACTCCAGTAGGCTTGTATAACAAGGTTTACTTTACCTCCACACTCCATGCTGTCCTCCAGAGGAGCAAAGCCCTCTGGACACTTTTCGAAGCACCGACCCTTGTGCAAATAAAAACCAGGCTTGCACTTTGTGCAGAAATCTTTGCTGAAGCAGGCCTCACAGTTATCTATCCTACACCCTGGGAAGAAACAAGAGAGATAGACGTCAGTCGGGACAGCTGACAAAAACTCCTCATCTGGAGCAGACTGAAAGGTGGGGGAGGGGATCGGGCGTAAGAGAGATTAGGGTTTGGGAAAAAGGCATTTTGATGCCTTGTGAAGCTTTTCTCTTTATAGGGGAGTGAGATATTCCAGTGCTACTTCCTCTGACATGCACGTTGAGCCAGGGAGTGTGGGGTGTGAGAGTTTTTAGAGTTGCACAGAACTCCAAAGATGTGATGACATCCGGAATGAGGAATTACCTCATCATGACCCCTTCACAGAAAGAAAGGAAAGCAGAACATCTCAGAGCATTCAAGTTAGAAGGGAAGTTCTGTTTTCATTAGCTTTCTTGAATGAGCAAGCGGTAGCACACTTTATTTGCATAAAAGCACTACTAATATAAAATCTTAGCAAATTTTTTTTTTATCAAGAATGCAACAAGAAATCATTATTTATGTACAAAATTTTAGCAAATTTTCAGCAATAAATTAGTCTCAGCTAATCTGTTACAAGGTCTAAAGAATATTGCAAAAAACAATGTTCAAAGTCGTCATTGGATTGGTTACATTATACAGGATTTCTGGGAGATTTGTGTGTTGCATTCTACGACTGGAAACAAAGATGCCATGTTGCCAAACCCCATCATTTAAGAAGAAAGCTGTCATGTTAACAACTGTGTCAATGACCGCTTATCAGGATGAACTAATCACTGGATTTTCAAAAGTATGTGAAATATTTAAAGTTTGTGGCATAGAATCTTTAAAATATGTCCAAGAGTTTTACACACTGGTCTGTTATTGTGGGGACATTTCCATGCCTCTAAATTTTGACCATTCAATAAGGCCAAGGTTCCCAGACCTTCTGCTGTCTGTCTGAAGGTCTGACTATAAGAGACTAGCAAGAACTTAGCATAAAGCATTACTGGCATAAAATCTGAGTAAGAACATAACATAACATAATCATAACAAAACCTGGTCAAATTATTTACAAACAAAAAACCTGATAAAATATTTGTGATGTTATAATCATGTTCATAACCATTAGGATAAAACTTCAGCACAAAATCACAGTTGACATCTTAAAAGGTCACACTCTAGGCCTACGTGAACAGATTTAGTCTAGAACGTCATGAAGTTGTTAGCTGCTGTGTTAGAATCAGAGTTGGATGGAAGGGAAAGAGGGGTCACAATACCACCGCACCGATCCTCCCACGCCCCGCCCTGCCACAGTATATCAAGGGCAACTTGCCAGCATTTCATCAGGTTGTGACTCTGCAAATAGCACGTCAAGCAGAGCAAAATTACATGAGCCACACCAACAGGGCGATGCGCTGGCCTGCATAATTAAAAGGAGCCACTGAGAGCTGTCTAATTTATGGCGCTTTTTAAAAGCTTCTTCAGAGGCCCCATTGCCCGATAGCCACTGGATCTCAGATTGCAGCTATCTACAACCATGTGAAGCAGGTTGCAGGTTCCACTCAGGTACATCAAGACACGCTGTTTGTGGATCTTTAGCAGGAAGTTGGTAACTTTTACCAGTCTACAGGTTAGCATGCATTTAAAAGAAAAGATCTGGCACATTACAAAGAGATAAGGCTTGTGCTTTAATCTCTGACCCTCTCTGGGTTTCATGAAGGTTCTCACCATCACACCCCCCTAATTAGACCATCTCCAGCAAACCAGCCTGTCTCCTCAACTACATTCCTTCCCAACAAACGAGTCCTTCCCCTTCTTCCTTTGAACCCCTGATGCCTCCGCCCACATTTCCTGATCTCTCACGCTTTCTTTAACCAGTCCAAACAATCTCATGCAGAGAAAATAACACGCACACATATTGCAGTCCAACAACCATAATCACCATCATTATCACTCCCAGGCCAATGACTGTGATACTGTATTTTTTGACCTTTCGCAAATTTCAAAACTAATATTTCTAGTCCTGAATGTCCTGCATGTCAAGCAACACTCCTTAAGCCTAATTACATGCACAGTAGGTCCAACCTTAATATTTCTTTGTCTAATTATTAGCAGAGAGAAGACAGAAAATCAAAGGAGAAATTATGCAGGAATTTTTCAGCCTGCCGAGTTCTAATTCTGCTCTGCCATGCCAAAATCTTCACTGGACCCACAACACTTATTTTATGTATTTTTTTTTTTAGTTTTCATTGTTATTATGAGCACCACTGCTTGTGTTTACATGCATTCTGACTGCTAAGTCATGGTTGCAACAAATGTAATCGTAATACACACTTAGACTGAACCGATGAGACACGCAGATTAAAGAGATGTTGTCTCGTAATTTCGCTGCAGGACAAGAATGTAAAACATGCCATTCAAACAAAAAAAAACAAAAAGTACATCTTCATCATGTCATTGTCTTTAACACTCTTGTCTCTACATCAGCCAAGACACCGTGGCAGAACTGCATCTTTTGTTTGATAAACACGTGCTCTGGCCGGTCGAGTTACGCTGTGCTGTAGAGATCTTGGCGCGGAGTCTGAGGAGAAGAAGAAGGCCACACAGATGGATCCACTCGCTTTTGTTCCCAAAGTAATCAGAGCTCGGGGAGTCTCTATGTCCCTACATGTCCAATCTATGACAGGGAGCAACAGCTAATAAATGAGCTTTGTAACAGAAAAGCCGCCTCTGTCCTCTGCCTGATATATTGCAGTCATAGGGGGCTGTCATCACCTTTTGGATCGCTTACTTCAACAGGGAAAAAGCGAAAGAGCAACTGTTGGCACACGACTCAGACAGTGACTGGACTGACTCGTCATGAAATGTCATTTGTCATCCATGATGTGCAGATGCTGCAATATCAGTTCGAAATTTGAAATGATGTACGTGAGCTTGAGTTCAAAAGCCTTATTCACATCAGTGAGAAGGTCTAAATCAGGGGTCTCGAACTAAACAATATCTTATTAGAAATTAGTTTAATCATTTTAAAACTGGAGGTAGAGTTTGAGACCACTGGGCTACAAAAGAGTTCTTCCACTGAGCTGAGATGCAATGAAGGTGGTCTTCTATTGCCATAGGATTAACCTTGGTGCCACTTTTGAAGGCCTAGATGATAACAGGACACTAATATAACATAATTAGATCACTTGTTCTCGTACAGACATGGGAATAAGGACTGACAGTGGGAATCTGATGAAACCCAATGCAAAAGGGGCAAAACTAAGCCTAAACAGAACATTCAAAGAAGCTGACATTGCCTACTCTGCTGCAAACTATTGCTTGAGATTTATGTTTGTCCTTTTTTTCCACTTGGCTTTCAGTGTGGTTTTCAAGTCAAGTGCATGTTGAGTTGAATCATCAAGCTTTAGGGGTGATCTAATCCTGAAAGACTTGTGGCAGGAATGCCTCTCTGCTGTGGTCTGGATGAAACAAAAAAAACAATAAAGCAAATTATACTGTGGACGTTCGAGCCAGTGTCATATTTAAGCGGCTGCGAACCACGTTGGCCAGGGCTGTTGAAAGTTGACTTCATTTTTAAAGCAATTAAACATGTAACAGTGACTACGAAAAATCGACTTTTAATCTGGTATGGCAGCACCTTGTAAACAAGGAGTAAATTTGGTAACCAGTCCTGAGGTCACAGTAACCAGTGCATAGTATTTGGCAGTCATCTGCGGCGCTAAAGGGATGCCCCATGCTTGTGGAGTGCTAAATACGGCCACATTTTTCCATTTCTCGTACTGAAAGTGCCTCACTGAAAGAGCCTGTCCCGTCTGACCTGCTTTGTTTATGGTGAGCACATCATGCGGTTGACTTTCTCACACCCAGAAATGTCATTTTGCTGTGCCAGTGGGTACAACAAGCCCTCTGGGTTTTTCTTGAGGACCTTGGAGCATCAATTTGCAGCTTCCTGCAAGAGAGGATATATTTATATTTACTTAACTGTAAGTTTACCAGTTTTCACCAGCGTTGTGACGTCTTTGTAAATCCGAGAATCATAAAATGTTCGTGCAATCTTTGCATCCAGTCTGGTGGAAAAGGAATTCAGATTCTATTACAGAAGTGCAAGCCAAAATTCAAAAACTTGCCAAAATACACGAGACAGACAACGGGGTAAAACAAGGGAAAACAATGGCACTGTTTTTACAAGATGGAAAAATTTGATGGAATGTTTGGGTTTCAGTTGATCCAATTGACCTGGCAAAGATTCTTCTCGACAGGTAACCTAAACTTCAAGCTAAAAATATTCGGAATATGTTTGACCTTTGAATCTAGTATAATGTTCACTTCTATAGACCTGGTATAGTTGTGTTTGTGATGTTTGAGTTTTGATGCGCTACATGGGTGTAAGTTGTCTGAAAACATGCTTTTACACTAAAACCAGATTTTTGTAGTTGCGCTAAATGACACAGATAGCTCAAAAATGGCATGTTCAACCTTTAAAAATGTATAAATGTCATTGCATTAGCATGTCATTCCATCAGACTAAGTGTCTAAATTAATAACAGCAATTTACAGAAAACCATATTGTGGTTGTCAAACATTAGTGGTTAAAAGTTCAATTGGTTGGAAAGTTGTTTTAAAAGCCTAACATCAGTTGTTTAAAGATGGCACTTGGTTTGATGTTTTGTGCTTAAATGCAATCATATTCATTCATTTTAAGTGTGGCAAAAAACACAGTTTTTTGTAGACCACTATAATCATAGCAAAAATGACAACTATTAAAGTTTATAAATGTTCGGTATGTTATATTCAACTTTACAAGAGCCATCTAAATTCTTGATGACCAAACTGACCTATAAAACTCTCTGGGTTAAGGATAGGTGCACCACTCACACTGTCTGGCAAATCGAATTCTCTGGTGTGAGAGAAAGGCCAACGGCAACTGTTCTTTTGCAGGTCCCAAATTACATCACTTTAACTGCAGCCCATTCTTTCTCAGACAGCACAGGACTCATTACCTCATTGGAAGGACATATTGTGGAATTGCGTTGATTCTTTAACTACATTTGGGTACCAATTTAGGCAGCTTAAGTCCTTTCGTGTGGCTGAGGTCCACCTTGGTCCCATTGGATTATCGAAACTACCCGTAAAACTCAGAGGCTTAGGAAGGTTTCGAGCACACTTACTGATATGCCCATTTAAAATAGTGACAAAGTGGGAATACTTACAACAATAGAACAATAGGAACAGATTTTACAACACCAGGGACGATAAAACATAGTATAAAATTGGATGAAACAATTATCCTTGACATGGGGGCTCTCATGTGGCACATATACTAGTCCTGGATGAACTGTGATACTTGAACTACACATCTAGGATATTGGCAATCAGAAAGCTCTAAAAAGGGTTTCCATATGAGTAAAGAGAGAACAGGGAACTTCACATGCGGACAAACAGGAGGTCATCTGGGGCCAATATCTTTTATTCAGTGGAAGGCTGCTTACTAACATAGGCTATCAATCACAAGATATTTCATAAAGTCATAAAGTCAGCATTACAACTCACAGCCCTGCCTCCATGAGGAGAAGTATCAGTTAGCTGGTAAGTACCTTGATGGCTGCTGTAAAGGTTATGGTTGAAACTAGTCTGTGCTTGCAAGTTTTATCCTAATTCTCAGTCTGGAACCTTTTCATGTATCTGCTTACGTGTCCATGAGAAAGAGGGCGTGGGGGGTTTCCTTGTGGCGACACTGAAAAACTTAAAATGTAAAAGGAGAAAAGGAGGGTTCAAGATGGATGAGGAATAGAGCTTTTACTTGACAACCTGTGGAAAAACTGATGGTACCATCGCACCATTTCTCTTTACATTCAGAGTCTCTTTTCTACAATTTATTTCTCCTCCTTTCTTCCCATACTCTCTTTTTATCTGGCTAGCTTCAGCGGTAGTAATTTATGTCAAATTTTATCGCACACACAATCAAACAATCAGGTAATGATTAAACTTGCTCTCCAAGTAAGTTTGTCTCTAATAACGCCATGAAGACCAATTTATTTTAGCAAGCTGCTTAATTTGGATGGATTCTCGAACAAACTGGAACTCCCTGCTGTTTTCAATGTAGCAATAAAAGCTAAATCCAGCTTTTGGTTATTTTTAATAAGTTATATAATTGTGTTTTGCCTGTTTGTTAGTTTGTTTATTTCATTGCATTTACTGAAAACGTAGGTGTATTAATAAATTCGGTATGATGTTGTTAAACTACTAGATATCCTAATGTGTTAGATTCTATAAGTCTGCTTTTAAAGGAATAGTTCACCAAAAACTGAAATATCTGTCTTCGTGTCCATGTTCTAAACCAGTATGATTTATTATTTTATTGTTATGTATATACGGTTATAGTATTTATGAATCATTTAAATTAACTTGTATTTGTTGTATTTTCCATTCATTAATGTTGTGTCTTTCTTTTTTACTTGCCATTTGTATTACTTTTTTATTTGTTTTAACCCAACCCCAACCCTGTTTATTATTATTTATATTATAATCATTTTAATTATTATTTTAGTTAGTTGCTAGGGCAACATTTTTAGTTTTTAAAGTTTTTCATGTATATTTTATTTTATTTTTCATTTATATTTTATTTAATTTCAACGTATTCATCAAACGTATAATTTATTAATTTATTTAACTACTATGTACTTACATTTAAATTAAACATTTAGTGTGCATACATGTTTTTACATTATTACAAAAATACCTGCATCTAAATCAATAATTAATTACTGTAATTACATTTATAATTACACTGGTGAACCATACCTTACACTTTAACCCTCCCTTAACCCTACCCAAACCAGTCCCTAACCTTACCCATATCCCACCTCAATAACAGCAAAAGTGTTATGCAATACGATATGAACATAATAAGTACATAGTTATTTTTTAATGTAAGTACGTTAACAGTAGTTTAGGCCTCGTAATATAAAACGAAACTAAAGAAAGTCACTGACATAAACGTGATTAAATGATGACAGAATTTTTGGGTAAACTTTCCTTTTAGGCCAATTATACAGTCTCATAATTATACATTTAAATATATAAAATATATAATGTGATTTACAAGTAGCTTTTCTTGCCAAAATAAAAGTAAGCTTAGTCTCTTAGACTCCAAATATGCTTGGAAAACAAGTCCAGCCTTTCTTCTTCTCATTCGGGATGCTTGGGTCACGCACATGATGCTCGCCAGAGGTAGGTCAGAACGTTCAATCTGGTGAGAGGATTTCAAAAGCGTGCGACCCCACCCCACGGCTCCAGCGGAAGAGTCTGAACTGATGTAGTGCAAACCTGTCTCCTCTTTGCCTTTGTTTTTACTCAGGCCCGACGATTCTGCAAAGCATTCTTAAAAAAGATAGGATCACACACACACTTAGGGTCTAATGATAAGCAGCTGCTGCTTAAGTGATTTCAGAGCCTGTTTTTTTTTTTAAACGTGGTCAACTCCAATGTAATCCACCGTTCCAGGCTCTTGGAAAAGCGTAGTTGTGCTGAAAACCTGGACAAGAGAGAAGACGAAGCGACTTTGAATGGCTGTCGAATTGCTCCCAGTGACCCAACGATTAGTTCTTGCGCTATCCCTGATAGAACATCCCATTATGACTGACAGACATGAAGAGCTTAGCGAAGACGATAGAAAAATCATAACTTAAGGAGGAGGGTCAAATGCGAAGCTGGATTACAAAGTCATGACTGAAACAGCGATCACATCAAAGTAGGCTTTGCTCGGAGATTTGATGCTACGTGACAATGTGAGGTTTTGTTCTGGGAGAAGTCCTCCATGAAAGGAATCCAGATTAACTGGCCACATATCAGCATCATTTAAAATCAAATTTCACCCAAGACGAATGGTTGGAGGACACAGTCTCAGAAAACAACATGTCTTTTTCTTTTCTCCACAGCTGAAGAATTCGATTAGCAGTTGAGAATGGGAAAACTCTGTAATGCTAAGTAGCCTCAACCGGTACACCCAGTTTATGGTAAATGAGGCGTTTAAATGTTTCCCCTCCTCCTCTTTTGATAAAATTGGCAGATAAATCTGTACCAAGTTTGTTGAGTGAGAACGGATTCATTTTTATACAAGGGTTGTCTGCACAGCATCTGGGTTTATTAGTATTGTAGGTCCTGACACACTCCTCTGAGGTTTTAACTCTGTCTGTCAGGAGCTTGGCTTAACAATCCAAAGAGTTAGAGTTTTGTTTTCACATGAAACGCAAAGCCAACACCTCGGGCTTTTCACTTAACCTCAAAGGTCCAGAGTGTCTCAGGCCCGGCGCAAGTGTTAAAATAAGGTTATAAAAAACAGGGCATGGAAGGAAAGTGATACACAATTCCAATAAGTCTATTATATTGCCCTTTGCAGACAAATATAGGATTTTTTGTTTTTCTGTTTCTAAGCACGGGTGACATCCAACAGCTAACTAGTCAATGAAATCATATAAACATGCTCCTGTGTTTATTTAGAGAAATCACATACATATAGACTACACATCAACACAATATTACAATGTAGATTATAGAAACGCTGGATGTTGTTGTATATGTATGGCACCATGTCCTCTTTGCGTGTCTGAGCAGGATCAGGTGAAACGGCTTGTTGCATTTACAATGCAGCGTAGGTTTGAGAAAAGTACTGTTTTAAGGGACCTACATGATCATTTCAGCCTTTAACCACTAATAGCACATGGAAAATGTTGGGGGAAAAGGTCAACATGCAAAGTCATAACTTTCCAAATTAACAGATTTGTCAGTTCACTCAAAACAAATTTGCAAGCTACAAGCGTTTTGAACATCAAACACATGGCAGTATTCATTCGCTTAATGTATTCACAGTACGTGACCACATAAATAGATTTTTACACAGCTAAGCCCTCACTCAAATCCATGTTAAACCAGCATGTCTGTGCATTAGCATCTACACACCAGTGCTGCAAAGCAGGCAGTGTGTGTGTATGTGAGAGGGAAAGTGCAGGATCTTACTGGAGCACATGTTGATTTCTGTCCCGCGCATGCCATAGTAGCCTGACGGACAGGCATGGAGACACTCGCCATACTGCCTCATCCTCTCCCTCCTCAGGAACAGGAAGAGCTTGGGTTGGCAGTTCATACACCCGTTGTCCTTGGAACACACCGAGCAGCCTTTACAGATGGGATAAGCTCCATAGCTAGCTGCAATGAAGCAAGACACAAAAGAGATACATTTACCAGCTAGTAACACCAAGTAACATCTTTAGTAATCATTAGTGATAATAGATCACAAAGTAAATAAAATAAAATTCTGCATTCGGCTATTTATGTGTTAAAGGGTGACAAAAATGTTGTCATTAATTACTTATTGCCATGTCATTGCAAACCCATTGCAAAGATTTGTTAGTCTTCAGAATATTTAAGATATTTTGGATGAAAACTGGGAGGCTGGTAACTGTCCCATTGACTACCAAACAGTTGCCACTGTCAAGGTGACTTTATGGCTTTAAAAGACTATAGTGCTGAATCATTACATAAACTCGTTGTTTTAGTTTTCTTTCCATACAAAAAGTATTCTCATAGCTCTGTAGCGTTAAGGCCCATTCACAAAAAGCACGCTAACGATAAAAATATAGTCCTAAAAATCATTCTTAGTGTTAAAGAACAGCAGCGTCCACGCCACAACTATAACGATAAAGGCAAAGAGAAACGATATCGTTAGAATCATTTTCAGAACAACTTTTTCCAGCTGATGAACAATACAAATATTGACAACCAATCAGAGCCCATCCTGCTATCACACGCTTGAGAATTATAGAATATGCTTATTAGAATAAACAGACGACATCAATTCGCTGACGTGGACGCAAATATAGTTATCGTTATCTTTACAGTTATCATATTTGGCATGACCGGACGGTTGAACCACTAATGGCAGATGGTGCATTCAGATGACGTCTTTCATACTTTTCTGTACCTTGACAGTGGCAATCTGTTTACCTTTCTAATATGCAAAAGGTAAACACTGTCACTTGCATGCAAATGTGCACTGAGTAGTAAACCAATACTAATAGAAAACAATATTCTTAAGCTTTTGTAAAAGTTTGGTGGAAGATGCTGAAATATATGAAGACTGCATCCTGAATGGATTTAATATTATATACATTATTTTGGATTATTAGTTTCTTTGCTTAAATACAAGACTACTGGCAACTCTAATCGTAGCCTAGTAAAGATACGCAGAAAGTACAGTAGGTAGCAATGCACACGCACACATTTTTACCAAAACAAGTTACTGTAAGCTTACACTTACTGAGGTTAAATGTCTCACTCAAGGGAACATGGTGATAGCTCATGACTTGTGTCTTGCAACCGAACTAGCAACGTTAAGTTGTAAACCACTACACCACAGAGCAAACTAACTGCAAAGTGCTCTGCTGAACGGTTAAACGTGTGCCGCTGTAGAACTGTCACAGACATTTTCATTGACACATAAAACTTTCACTGACTAAAGAAACTGTCATTACTGTGACGCTAGCGAGGCCTGACGTTTCTGCAGAGGAAACCATTTTCAATGTGAGCGGCACCGTGATTTGATTCAATGCTCAACTCCTGTATGTAGAGTTCAGACACCCGCTGAAAGCCCAAAACCACACTGACTCTGAGCAGGATCATGTTGCTGGTAGAAGACAAAAGAGCCAGTAACAACCATACAGTTTCACAATAAAGGTCTCTTAATGTAAGTTCCTTAGCGTCCTCTTTACAGGAAAATGTCCTTGGGCGCACACAATAGCTGCAAACCAGAGACATTGCTATTGATTGAAGCCAAGTTTTAAATATCACAAACCAAGATAGAGTAACAGTCCGAACTGGACGACCCACCACAATGCTTTATAAAATATCATGCACTTTGCTGACCTTTCCCCATTCCCTTTTTCCCATCATTTTTTCTTCAGTCTGAATAAATAATTGAGAATGCAATCTCAGCATGGCTTACAAAAAAATAGTTTTTTCATGTAATAAGTGCCATTTATAGACATTTTCTTCAAAATTATACAAAAGAAAGCTTCGAGAGAAATGGACAAACCATACAAGAGGAATAAAGGTTTGCTATAAAACGATTCTTAAGCTTCTTCTAAACTTCATCACTGTGTCTCAGTCCGCTTCTTAATTGAGCAATTTCTCGTTTCATTGTCTTAAAAGGTTCGCTCCCTGGAAATTCCCAGAATCCACCTTAAAATCAGTAAGCACTGGCACCTCCCTGTTTACTTATTACTTATATATTTATATTACTTATAAACCATTGACAGTTTGAGATCAGAGGCATAAATCCGTGATCTCAGATAGCAATGCAATGCAGCCAATCATCTGGTCTGCAACAAAAATCTTAAGATTAGGATGCCTACATCAATCCAGCCTTGTACATCAGGAAATACTTTTTTTGTTGTTGTTGTTGCTTTTGTATGTAGAATATCATGCTGTTTTCATGGTAACAACAACTTTATTGTGTAGCTTGTTGCATGCCATGTGACCTGTTTTTGTGATGAGGAAATGATCTGGACATGTTTTTTCCCAAACCACACGTAAAGACATATGGTATACAGTTTGAACATGTTTATAGAAACCTGACATTCACCGTAAATTGGTAAAAAATCTCCCCAACTCAGCCCACACACTTCAGACCTGATTGCAATAGTAGTGCAGAGAACAGGCGGAAACTAGGACTGGCGTGAGGTTGGAACATCAAAAAGCCGAGAACTATCAGTGTTTTCCTTATTGGATTTCCCTAATTGAGGGTGGTATGGCAATATCACATACTGTTTCCCCTGTTCCTTAATCAGGGTGTTATTTCCTTCATCCCACTGTCAGAGCTGTTTCAGCAAAGCCTTGCAGCAGTTAAATGATTTCTTTAACTGCTGCTGTCAACATGAGCTTGAACAACTCGATCGACCTTGAATGATCGAATCAGCGCATCGATTGTTTGGTACGGTCATGCCGTTTCCCTCGTTGCCTTGCGTTTGGTATATACTGCATGACATTTAGACCTATATTGATGGGATTGTGCTCTCACTGGTCTTGCAATTATCAATGGAAAAAGTAAGAGACGTAAGACGGTTTTTTTGCCCCATTCGAGATTTTTGGATCAGTAGCATGTCTGAGGACGGCTTTCCCAGCTCTGACCACAGGCATGTCAAAAAGGAGGCTGGGATCTGGTGCGTCTAGGGCAAGGGTGTCCAAGAGCCACCCTTGAGGGCCCAGTGCTTCCACATTTTACGGAAATCTTTTCACCGCCAGCTGATTTATACCTGAAGCTATGACTGGAGTCTTCCATTCCGCGTCGTATTTTCATCAATTCATAGAGGGGATCAGATTCAAGCTCTAAGCCAGAAAATATGATGGCTTTCCAATATCACCATCAAATCGGGTTTTAAAGAGACACCGGGACCCAAGAGGGGAAACAAACAAGAAATAGGGCCTCAGTGGGACCCTATTCATATTCTGCATTCAACTCTATTTACACTTAAACTTGAACTAAATAGAAATTAAAGTTATGTCAAAATCCTTATTACGTCTTATTTGTGCAGTAATTCGCCCTCGTTGTTTAAATTGAAAAAGCCATCCAAGAAAAACCTAACGATCCGAGTGGCTATGTTAGCTCCTGCTATGTTTTTAAGTCACTCTAGAACGCTAATTATCTAAGTGTGTCGGTCTGGCAGAATTTGAGTTCTGTGTAAATTACAGTGGGTAAGCCTAATTTGGCTGCTAAGAGTGGTTTTTGTTCCAAGAACCATACCAACTTGAGCTTTAAACTTTACCATAAGTCTGTCTTGTTAAGCTGCTGTGTAAGTATAAGTGTAACTTACATGTATACTGGCAGGCATGTATTATGGAAAGTGTGTTTTAGCATCACACAAATCACTGACTTTTAATGTATGCAAACAAAAACATTTTTCAAAATGTGGAACAGAGGAACAAAAGTCATACAAGTTTCTAACAATGGGGGTAAATGACAAATGTTTAGGTGGACTACTCTTTTAAGTAAACTGTTGATATGTGTATTAGCAACACAGTCTCACGGCCAATTTGTACTTGTACGTACGAGTGAGGTCGTACCATTTTGTACGATTTGTCTAAAACCCTGTGACGGGTAGGTCATTCGTACAAATTTCTATGAATTGGCAATTTGTAAAATTTGTATGATTTAGAAGAAATTGTATGAATTTGTACGAGTGAGGTATTTATGAATTAGCCACCTCGTAAAATATGTACGAATTGCAGTGAGATCAGGTTGGTATTGGATGCCCACCTCAATGGCAGACAGTTCACTGAACTACAGGTTATACACAATTGATCCTCAAAATGAGCAAATTAACAAATAATCATTATAGGTCAAGGCAAATTAAAACATACATAATATTTAAAATAAGAATCAAAATCACAACCTGGGAAAAAACGACAAAAGTTAACTTACTCCTATAAGTGAACATTGCTGAAATACAAACTCAGCAACAAGAACTTTCCGCATTTAAATGGAGCATTTGTTAGCCTCTGTTGCAAGTGCAGTAATATGAGATAGCCTATGTAATACATTATATTTTATAATGGATTATTACATTTCATAATCAATGCAATTATGTAGCTTTACACCCATATTCAGTAATAAATTAGGTTGCAAATGCATTTTGACCTGACAACATGGCTACTCTTTGAACTGCCCTTTCCCATAACAAAGTGAAAGAGTTTACACTGAGAGCGCGGGACAAATGTTTCACGAAACCAAAATATGTCTAAAGTGCCTTCTTTCATCATGCATTAAACGATCCATCAACAACCTAAACAACTGTTTTTACAAAGGCCTTGTCCTCTTTGAACATCTGTACTAAAGACACCACAATTCCAGTTGACTGCAGTCTGATCAGAAGAAAAGACAATTTGAGCAAACGGTCTGTGACATTGTTTTGTGTAAAAGAGCCAAAAAACTATTCGATCACACGGTCTCCACCATTCCTGTCATGAGCATGGGGTTATATGAGGGAACTCAAAAGCAACCGTACAAATGGACTAGAGGTGAATCTTGATTTGTTGGGGGAGCAAAGAAAAAGTGTTGTCTTTTGAAGATTTTATTTAGCTCTTAGCTTTTTTTCATTTATTTCCCTTATTCTCGCAATTTCTCATTCGCGCCACACTTTTCTTGGCACTTACTTTTCTCTCTCATCTATAATCTGCACATCCCTGTTGACATCATCTCTCAGGAACAACAAATGACAGGTAAAGCAGCCATCTGCCGACAAATATTCATCTGAAAATAATTGTGCACTGAAATGTTACTTAAAAGGAGTGACATATCTGTCCAACAATAATCTGTGAGTTTCACCGTGCCCAGTTTCTGTGGGGAGACTGTGGTTCATTCAGGTAAACGCAAAATTCTTGGTCCTTCATTCATGCGAATCACAAGCTCATAACACAATATATGACGGCATTGTTGGAGTGTGTTGCCTTCATTCAGATTTGGCTGGCTTTGTTTTGAATCCTGATCAGCAGTAATTACAGTGTGAGTGAGATCCAACAGAAAAAAACTGTCTAAGGTATGTTTAAAGACTCTCAAACAACCATGACGTTCATCGCCTTGGGCCAGCAGAGCTGGGAAGAAATGGCAAACCCCCACCTCAAACAAACACTGCCAACAACTTCTAGTGATCTCTCTTTCTCACACTAACAAATGCCTATGACATCATCCCGTGACATCATACCCGTCCCTACAATCCTGATGATATCATGCGTCATATGATATGTCAAGATTCAAAAGCTGAAAAAAGTCAAAATGCAAAATTCCTCTGAAAGGGGAAAAGGAAACCATGAAGAATCATAGCATCTACAACATTGAGGCTAATTTGATGTTTGTTCAACTGGACAGAACTGTTCGAAAGACAAACAGAAGATCATTCTCAGTACCTCTTCTAACATGGCACGACACGACAATTAAGTTTAATGTTAAAAATTGTACACACTTTATTTGTAAAACAGTTTTTAGTACTTAGTTATAGTTATATATTATTATAATATAGTTTAGTTATATATTATTATAATATTAATTGACATTTCAAATGAGCTTTTATATACACATATATATATATATATTTATATATATATATATTTATATTTACAAATCTTTAGTTAACAATAACAACAGTGCTTCAAACCACCAATCAAAATCCACTGATCTATCAAACCACAAAGTAATAAAATATGATTCAATACTAAGACCATTCAAAGTTCAAAGCTGTTATGGAGCAATAAGCTTCA
Organism: Enteromius trimaculatus; assembly: GCA_032361065.1. Lineage (NCBI taxonomy): Eukaryota > Metazoa > Chordata > Actinopteri > Cypriniformes > Cyprinidae > Enteromius > Enteromius trimaculatus. The sequence goes on from JAUMHP010000070.1 coordinate 15,552,324, forward strand.
CATAACTGGGAATGAAGTCAGTCTTCATTGCCTGGTTCATTTTAAAATTCCGTCATTATTTACTCATTGCGTCATTCCAAACCTGTATGAACCTTCTTCACTGGAACACAAAACAAAATGTTAGGCTGAATGACAGCCTCACAATTCAATATTCAATTGTAATCTCCACATGTGGAAGAAAGAAGGCCATATGGCTTCGGAACAACATAAGGGTAAGTATTTTGGGGTGAACCATCCATTAGAATCAGAAATGCTTGCCTCTTATAATGGAAAAAAAATGGGAATATGCAATAAAACTTTCAGATCATCCACTAAAAGTGTGCCAGTCCCCACATTGTTCCACATGGTTGAAGACAGTACATGGAAAACTGCATCAATCCACCCGCATTTGTTGCATCTGACTTTATTTGTCATGGTCATGGGTATGGAAATCACACTTTGCTGAAGATTACTACACCAGAGCCAGAATGGTGGTATATGGCAAGAGCACATTTGCTCTACAAGCACATTTCTCCTCCAATTTAGCAGAAAATATGCTGGACTTCACCTCCGACTACTTTGCAGCTGGAAATAGTCAGGATTCAGGCATCCATGTCTCCCCCCACCCCCCCCAACTCAAGTTTACTTTAACAGATTGTACTGTATGCATATGTTTACAATTTAGGGCAATCCCACTACTTATAATGATTCTGCACCATGTGTCTGAGCAAACACATTTGTTTCACTGCACTGGCTTATTAGCTTAGTGAGAGTGTTCCCGTGATACAAGCCCAGGAGACATGGCAAGCACCGATAGGTTTGTTGATTGGATCACTGCGATTGAATCGGTGGAATTAATATCTAAACATACCTTGTAAGCTTGGGCAGCTGGTACTGGTGTTAGTGTTTGTTTGCAGTTGGCGCAGGACAAAAAGGGATTCAGAGGACCTGAGGGCTAAAACCCTGGCATGGCTTTTTAGTCCACAGAGAGATTGTAGAGCACTCACACACATGGACTGATTATTGTTGACTTGTTTCACTCATTCAAGTAGTAATAAATATCGTTATTTAAGGTAGTTTCCTCATTGATAAGACATTTAAAAATCTATTTACTTGAAGTTGAAGTCTTTCAAGTTTGGTGTTCAAAACCAAAAGGTTGTTGGTTCTATCCCTGCTAGGTATGATACATGAGAAAAAAAGTTTAAAGAAACATTTTTAAAAAGTTAAATGAATAAATTAGTTAATAACATAAAAATGTAATGAAATTAAGGCATATTTTGGTTTCACTTATAATTATAACATTAATGGAAAAATAGCCATTAATAAGAAATACAATGTAAAAAATATAATGAATAGTTCTATGCTGCAAGTCTGCCTTCAAAGGAACAATGGCTGATTTGAATGGGAGGTGAAACAGCACTTCGCCTGTTATGCATCTCGTAAACATGAAAAAAAGACTGCTTTACGTGTCACCCAGGGATGTGCAGGTGCTGTATAGAGTGCGAAAGGCAATCTGTCACGACTAGCTGTGTGTGAGAAGATATGTTTTATGTTTCTGCACAGCTCACTATTTTTTTGGAATGGAATTTGGAAGTCAGCAACTTTTTCCACTCCGTGAATTCTTCTCAGAGTGATATGTTCTGTTATGTTCTCAGGTTTCTAGAGAAGATGTGAGGTGTGGAAAAAAAAGAAGAGATAAAGAAAGATAAAAGGAAAAGAAAGATACAAAGAAGAAGAGAATATATCATGAATGTATGAGAGTGTTCTTTTTCCACTGGCATCATTAATTAGTAAATGATTATATTTAAAATTATTTAAATGAATTTATTTATATTTAAACTGTTGCGTTTAGGCTTTAAAAGACCTTAAAATGATAGGAGTGTAAAGAAAGAGTGTACAGAAGCAAAGACAGGAGGGTGGTGGTGGAGAGGGTGGGAAGTGGAATGGCTAAAATTAGCACACCTGTTGGTAATTTATCACACATAAACCTCACACCTAATTTTCACACCTGTGGCACAACGGGTTCTGAATCCCGCAATTCAGACACACATGCTGTTCTACACACATGCTAAGGGGTTAGCAGCGAGTTCCCTGCATGGAGAAAGAGCAACGTCATGGCCAAAGATCAGAGAAACAGCGTGCCTGGGATTTTTTCACACCATTGAGCATTAGTGGACCTAACAAGACCCTCCTTTTCCACCTGCCAGTGATCCAATCTCATACCACTTCATAATAATACCACTGCAATCCTAAAATCCAATACAAAGAGAGTGATTTTTCACCCATTTACTGACTAGCATGTCATTCAAAAATCTGTATGACTTAAGCACAAAAAGAAGATATGTTGAAGAACACTGGGGTCCATTACATTAGGTGGACTTTAATGGAGAAAATGGAAAGCCACAGGCATTCAAAAAACAAATTCATATAGGTTTGGAAAAAACATGAACGTAAGATTGAAGGCATTGTCCATGATGCATTTTATCAACACTGACAAAGAAAGTAGAACTATATTTCAAAAAATAAATAAACTTAAGGGACCAGAGGCCACTAGGGGGCCTTAAAAAGCTTTCAAGGGGCCCTCAAGATGACTTAAAATGAAGTACAGAACAAATACTGAAAAGCCAAAACAACAACAACTCAAGATATTTCTTAATGTGCCCTTATTATGGGTAGAGAGCGGTTCTTATTTTGGTTTTGGGAGTCCCCAACAACAGGTTGACATGCTTGTAAGCTCAAAAAAACACTTTCATTGTCTTAAAATATGTATTTGCATTTTATTTTATGCATTGAAACAGCTATCTTTACCACTACTGGCAAAGAATGAATTAGAATTTTTATTCAAACCAATGCAAAAAGACTAACAAGTGAGTGGGCAATATGCTAATGTTTCATGTTGACTTCAGCATGAAACAGCTTGGGACATGTCTTAAAAATGACTTGCCTTAATGGTTCAGAGTCAACTTTTTTTAAAGACAATACGACAATACGCACATTCTATTTTATGGACTTAGAGCTGTGTTACACACTACATGCAATTTTCAAAAATCCACTTTAATTACTCTGTCAGTAACTGTTGTTTATTATTTAAAGAACCAGGATTCACTACACTTCCCCAAAGCTTTATGAGGAAGCTTTATTCTAAAAGTGATTCCCAGACTTCTTCTAAAAATTCTCTAAAATTCCTTCAAATATTGTTGGCTTCTGAGTAAAAAAAGATTAAGAACTTATGCACATGGGTGGTATTTGCCGTGCTATCAACCCGTCTAAGTGATATTCTGGTATATATATATGAGTCAGTTTTTTTTTTTTTTCATTTTATCATGTCAGCAAAAATATTGTTGAATCACTTGGAAAAGTAATAGCATGGCTCTTCTCGAGCTACACAGTTTGAGGAATCATTCACATTCTTAATTTAACAGATAAATTACCTGATAAGCTTAATACTGACAGTTAAAGGGTTGTTCAAATATCTGTATATAACTATAAATGCACATAAAACTCACCCACACATACAGACACACTACCCAAACTGTATTGTTTGCTTTCACGCCTGACTCTGTGCTATGCTGGGAACATGAAAGGTATTACCTCATTAACCCTTTAACGAGACCTCTTCTCCACCTTCCTGGCAAAACCCTTCCCTACCAGGCCAGATCAGAAGTGATCCATAAGGTCAAAAGTGTAGAGCACCACGGGGGTGGTAGTCAGAAACATGCAGAGGAACCTCATATGGTCCCAACCACTAAGAGGGGACTTCAAAGCCTGATGTCCAAGACTGAGTCTTCTACTCCATAAATAGCTGCAGCAGACCCTCCAAAAACTTCTACTGAGCTAATTAAGCAAGAATTCAACAGGATACCACGCAACACCCCTGCCATCGACTTCAAAAACGGCATGCATACGATCAGCATAAGCCTGAAAATAACAAAAACAGGTTTTACAGTTGCGGTTTCCTGCACACATGGGTGGCACAATGTATAAAATCTGCGTGTATTGTTACAAATTTGTCAAATCCCTGTGAAAACCTGGCAAGCGAGGACATGCCAGAACACTTCCAGATACAAATGAACACCAGGGCAGGGTTTTATGTAATGGCCGCTCGTCTCATCTGCTCCCCCGGGCAGAGCTTACACTAAAGAGCTCTGTGATAATCACTCAACTTCAACCTCTTCTTGCTCTTACCAAAACAGACCTGTCTGGCAGCCAGATACATCTCAGATACGGCCCTGTACAGCCCCGTACTCCCATAAACACGTTGGCCACATCATGCAACTTTCTTCTTTTGCCTTTGAGACATGAAAGCGGTGTTGATCTCGACCAAGAAGTTTTGTCCTAAAAATGTTTAATTGCAATCACTGTAATTAACTATATACACAACATTAACATATTACAACATGCATTGTTTCAAGTCAGTGGTTTTTTGAAGAAGAAGAAATCAAAACTTTTATTATTATTATTAAGAAAGAAGACACTAAACTGATCAAAAATATGTCACTGTCGCTTATAAAATACTTTTATAATGCATTTTGTTCATTTGAACTTTCTATTAATCATCATGGAAAAAAAGGATAATTGTTTCCACTGAAATATTGGTTATAATAATAAGCATAATGGTTAAAATAATAAGCATATCAAAATGTTTTCTGAATATTCGTGTGATGCTGAAGACTGGAGTAATGGCTGCTGAATATTGAGCTTTGGTATCACAGGAATACAGTGCATTTACTAAAATTAAAATATATCAAAATAGAAAAACGTTGTTTTAAACTATAATAATTTTTCAAAATATTACTGTTTTACTGCATTTTTGATCTAGTAACCTCATCCCTTGTAAACAGAAAAGAGACTTTAAACTTGCCTCCCGACTCCAAACTTTTTAACGCTAATACTCATTTTCACAGAAAATTATGCAAATATACAATTTAACTATACATGCTAGTTAGAAAGGTCAAGTACTTTGTTTGTAAAGAAAAATCCTGAACAGTCTCTAAAAGAAAGTAATTGCAATTAGTTAAAATTACTTAACAAGAAGTTCTAAGCATTTATAGTTGATGCTAATTTCAGCATTTCCTAAAGCATTATTAAAATCACAAGACTTTAGAAGACTAAAACCGACTAAAATGAATGAATATGACATAATGACTAAATCTGAAAAAAACATAAACGTAAAGGCAGAGCATGTTAATAACAATGACAAACTATTAGTGTCTATTACTGCAGTGTTGCCACAAAAGCCATTATTAGCACATGAACATGAAAACTACATTTGACCCCTGCCTGCGGATGGATACCTCCAACGTACCATCCTCTCCGTGACAGCTGTTTACACAAGAGAAGACGGTGTGTTTCTGAGGTCTGGCTCTGGTTCAGATAAAATAATACACAGTTGAAGTCAGCCAAGATGTAATACAAGTGGATAACTGAGAGGATGAAAAAAGGAGGAATTTGTGAAATGTACAAGGATATTTTCTCTTTCCCCTCCTCCCTAACCTTTTCTTTACCATTCTCCCCCGCCTCTGGCCTGACCCCCTCTAAATATCTACTACTCAGTCGCTAGTTAAAGACAAATGGAAAATAAAGAAACAAAAATAGAGATATACTGAAGTCGCACAATGCATAAACTCACCACAATTGAAGTCCTCTGTTTTCTGAAACTGAAGAGTCTGAGGAATGCGTTTTAAGGCCACATGCACATTAAAATCATAACTCAAGCTTGTGAATTTCCCCAAATTATGTGCAACAGATTACAAAGCACAAAACAGGACTTTTCTCCCTCAGTTGTTTCCTATTTAGGTGGCACAATGCCAGACTACATAACATGCATGCACATGAACCAGCATCAGCAAAGACAAAGCACAACACACAACAGACAACAATAACTGCTGCAACAATAGACTGAAACTTCCTGTTATCACACAGCTCATTGGAAAACTTGATTCTGATTTGTCATTCGGCAATGGATCTTTTTTTAATATATATATACTGTATATATAATGACTGTGTAACTGTATACACAATGATTTTAACTTTAATTGAACTCAATATTGAAAGTATTTAACATCAATATATTTTATAATATTAAAAAAAGAATTACATAAGGCCCCTCCAGTTGTGGTTGGTAAGGATTTTTCATGTTTTTGAATAGACTTTTGTGTATTTAATCAAAAATACTGTAAAAATAGAAATAGAAATAATTTTTAAAATAGTACTTTTTTTGCAGCCATTAGTGTCTTCAGAAATCATTGTAATTTGCCAATTTGCTGCTTAAGAGCATTTCTTATTATAATCTTAAATATAATGTTGGGGGAAAAAAATGTGCTGCTTAATATTTTTGTAGAACTGTGATACATTTTTCATGATTAAACGTAATTTCTCTCTCTCTATAAATATATATAAAAAATTTAAATAAATAAATAAAAATGTACTTACCCAAACTTTTTAATGCTATAATGTAAGCTTAGCACATATTTTCCTGACATAAATCACGGCGTACCTTATATCAGGTTCTTTTTACTCTTGAGGGAACAAATACCTCAGTCTGTGAGAGTGAACTTAACCAAGTTAGGGACGGCATAATAGTAATGAAGTTAATGGAGCATTTTATACTCCTAGCCATAACAAATTCATAAGATTGACACAGAATCGCCCATTCATTTCCCATTTCTCATTTGCAAAAAGCACACAGCTTATTGTTTAATAGAGAACAGAATGTTTTGAAGACCTTATTGTTTAGTTCTGTTGCATTAAGCGGGGTCGCCTATGACTCACGACTCCAAACAAATGCGCTGATTACAGATACATGTTGGCTACTGCTCACAAACCGCTGACACTCACTTTCTCATCAATGGCTAGTGACCCTTGAGGACCTCTTCACATCTGAGATGCATGTTGAATCCTCACAGAAAGAGAGGGTGGGTGGGAGAGAGACAAAGAAAGACAATAAGCTTAGCGCCAGGGCACTATAATGACTACCATGCCTGGCCTTGATTAAAACCACACCAGGGCTTCTGGGTTGCGCAGGCAGGCAGGCAGCAGGCAGGGTGTCTACCTTCCTTCCAAGTTCTTAGAAAGCCCAGACGTCCTTGACCCAGACCCACAATGAAGACAGGCACAATGACAGGGCAAAGGGGACGAGACCCAAGCTCAATCCACGGACAAATTACAAGCGAGTGGTGTAGCTTTATTGCCCCTGACCGGCTCACTTCCGCACCATACTGAAAGCAAGGCGTGTGGATGGCTGGTTTGATGTGGTATGGATGCGTAATTAGAGGTCCTATCAAGCGCAGGGGAACAGAGGAGGCCTGTCCATCTGTCGGGTGTTAGTGGGAAGGGGAGGGGGAAACGGCAGCCCATTGCTCCCCCTTGTTGTTGTTCCAGCGATTTGTGTAGGCGTGGAAGTAAATATCCATCAGAGCCGGAGACAGACCTCACACGCCTGCGTATGTATGTGTGTTTCTGTCTGAGGAAGCCTCTTGAGCTCACGTTACAACAAGGCCTCGGCGATCGATTGGGAGTAGGTACAATAGGAGGCCTGCACACACACGGACCGACGGTCTCGCGAAGGACAAACATAAATGCGGTACAGAATAGAATCTGGCAAGGCCTGGGAACACAGAGAGCCTACTCAAGGCAGTTCGATTTCTCCAACCCTTCCAAAGCACTTTGAACCACCAATTAAATTCTTCAAAACGTCCAGCACACTCAACTGACACTCCATTACCCTGTCTGTGCTCTCCCGTCCTTTCTCATATAGCTGGATCAGGACGGGAGGGGTGGGTAATTCATATGGAAGTGCATGGCGCAAAAGAGCAGCATGGTTTTTTCTACGTTTACACGCTGTTTTAAAAATGTGGCAAACTTTCTCCCTGCCTACACTCAGAGCATCAGAGCGATGCCATAGAAGAACCATTTTTGTTTTAACAAATAAACATTCTATAAAGAACCATCTTTTCTTTTCTTCTTTAATGTTTTGAAGACCTTTCATGAAATGGTAAATAAAGGTTCTTTATATAACCTTTTAGTCAAAAAAGGTTCTTCCATGGCACAGTGAAGCACCTTTATTTTTAATGTCATTATTTTTTTCTTGGAAAAACCATATAAAAATATGTATCTCTGTGTACATTTTTACATGCCTTACTGCACAATTCACCACAGTTTCAAAGAGAAATGTCCACTGAGTGGCGCTTAAACAAATATTCAATACGTAAACCCTAGCACCTTCTATTAAGTTCATGTAGGTATGTATTTCGGCGGTTCAAAATATCTGTGGATTGTTAAATGTTAATGCTCTATCATGTTGGAAATATGCCCTAAACCAAAACCAACCTGACAGTGTTGCAAAGCAAATGCAAAACTGACATAAACACGCATTCATTGATGCAACCATGCCATTTCAACTTCTGGTGTTTCAACCGTAGTTACACGGGTCTTAAACCAGAGCTTCTCAACTCCTAAGTGCATCTCTGTATTCCGTGAGCTACCGAACAAACCCACCACCCAAGAAAACCCATAGGAAACCCATGAAGCTGGATATGTGTGATGCTGATGTTCAAAAACTTGTTCAGTTTTCAAATGTCCCAGAATATTAATATTGTTTTGAAGTCACATGATCTTCTTGAAGTAATTGCGCAAAATCACACTTTGTTAATCAAAATTGTAAATTTTGTAAAATTAAAATTGTAAAATTAAGTATTGCCTCTAGTTTTAGGAAACTCCAGTGATATGTCCTTATTGGTACATATTTCGTGTCACGCTTAAAAAGTACATGTATGCCATGAGACCAGGTAGTTCTAGAACAGTATTCTAACTGAAACATAACCTCTAGATGATCAGTGATTTGAAGCATTCTACAGAAGCCAATGATTTGGTAAAAATCTCTATATTCTATTTAATTTCAATTTTTTTTGCATACAGGTTTTCTTGTTGCAATACATTCTACAACTGGCTTCTACGTGAAGGACAGCAATGCCGGCTTGTAAAATAGGCAAACAAATAGGCTTTTCACAAGGAAGCATAATCAAGATGCACATTTTTTCAGAAAAGACATGTTGGAAATGCACTTTTGATGTCTTAAAATGCTGGCTATGGAGGAAGCTCACTAGGGCTTGGAAGCGAGCAAATATCTGTCACAGAACAGGCAAAACTATGTCCGTGACATGCACAATGTTTGTCTCACTTCATCAAATGTCCAGATGATACCAAGTAAAACCAGCGCTTGATGTAAAAAGCAATGCTTTTGAATAACACGCATGGTACAGATGTGCGAATGAATGTACTGTACATTATGCGTTCTTGCATTCAAAAACAAAGACAGGGTGAAACAGAAGAGCTACTTTAAACTGGACATGCTATCTTAAAATGGTGGCAAATTTTGACAATGGAAAGGCTACATAACAATTAAAAATAGCTCAGATTAAATTAAATAATGCATTCAGGTTGAACAGCCTTCATGAATTTGTATTGTTATTCAACAAACACCTCTTAATACCACTAACCTGTGTCTTAGTGTGACTTAGGTTACTATTTTAAACTATTTGTTTAATGTTAAAACAACTTGTGTTATGTTCACATCTTGGAAACAAGTCCAGTATTCAACAGTTTTACTGCTCAATAACCTCAAGAGAATCAAACCCAACAGGCTTACCATATTTAGTAGCCTTATAAGAAATGCATTAAAGTAAAATTACTTCAGGGGGCTGGCTGTTGAGGAAATAACAGAAGTGAACATATAAAAAATATCTCCCTGGAATTTAAAAGGCACACTGGACCTTTTGTCTGTGGCACCACGGTTTTCAATCACCATCGGGAAGCATGGACCGTATTATAATAAGATTCATATAATAAGTCTATTTTATTTCACATTTCCGAAAATGAACTTTTACAGTGTGGTAAATTGTAGCCGGAGAGGAAACCATCTGTTTGGCATTTAGCTTTGCCAACATATGGGATCTTCTGATGACAACGATTGAGGCCAGTGGTGAAGATCCCCATGTGTATGTTACAATAATCTATAAAAAAATAAATCTATGAACGCACAATGGGCATTTCTCTGTTGCGATGAATGAAGGCGTGGAAAGTGTGTGTTCTCAGCTGCACGCATTCAATGCTCATCAGTTTATGTGCTTGGAACATGAGGCAGCACACTGGTAACGAAGAACGCATTTGGACACAAGATGCAAACCTTATGTTAAAAGGTTAAAATTAATTCTATTAACAAACAAATGAACTTGAACACTTATTTTTAGGAGTATACAGCATAGGTAAATGGTGAAAGTGGGTAAAACAGAAAGAGAGAAGGAGGTCTCATCAGATATTTGTTCCTTCAGAACACCAAAAGATTTAATCCGTCTCAGGTGATGGTGCTCCAACCATCTCTAACTGATCTCCTCAAAAATGCCATCCATCCCTCCCTCAGTATAAACTCTTTGTCTAATGATGTTCTCTCTCACGCACACACAGTTCGCAGAGATTCACTAAAGAGAATCATGCCACATGACTGACGGCAGGCTGCATTGCGACAGGAGAGGGACACAGTGAGCACAACCAACTCCACCTGACCTGCTGGAATAACAAAGTCACTACTGGCCAGGAGAATGAACGGATGGGTGAGAGAGCTGGATGTACTTGACGCAACTAAATGAACGTCAATTCCATAGAACATCACTTAAAATATGGATTAGAATGAAACGGCATGTCACATTTTCCAAAGGAAGAGTGGCAGAATGCGATTGTTATTTTCTTTAATAGGGGACTCTGGAGTCACTCTGGAGTCACTCATCCTGTCACGCACTTCATCAGAAGATTAAGTGGCACGAACATAGCAAGAGCCAACATTAACACTTACACCCATAAACCTGGGACCTTGGGTAAACTTGTGCAAAGCATAGCTCTAAACAGTTTTTGTCATTACTCTTTTTTATGTCTTCCCGAACAAATTTTAATGACCTGATCACTGTAAAACAAAGAGGTCTTTTACATCCCACACTCAGGCCAGATTGTTAGGCATGCAGCAAAGGCATAGTTTACCCAAAACTGACAACTCTATCACTTATTGAAGCCCGTTTCAATAACATAAAACTAGTAAAAAAGGTAATTGCACCATTTTTATCCCACATATTAAAAGCTTGTATCTCGCAATTCTGAAGAAAAGGTCCGAACTGAAATGTCAGTTCACAATTATTTCTTTTTTCCTCTCAATTCAGTCTATAGTTTAAGCCAGGACTAGGCATTAGTTAATTTAAGATATTTAAGCAACTTTTACAAAAATGCCTTATAAGTACAAATATCACAGGTGTGCATCTTAACACAAAACAATGGCACTGACATGTTTTAAGATATGTCAGAGCAAGATATTTTCATCTGAGACAGCTCAAGCATGCAATTTAGTCTGGGACTAGCTTAAGCCTCGTCTGTGAAACTGGGGGTAAATCTTTCAATTCAGAGTTTAAATAAGAAAAAAGAAAAGTGGGAAATGTGAGAAAAAGTAAAAAAATGTAAGATACAAATTCAAAATCAGAATAGCAAATTATAGTCTACTACTTTTTACGTCAGGTTTACATCATTTACTCAGCCTTACACTGTTCCAAACCTGTATGCATTCCCAAATCTGTATGCCAACCTCATTGTCTTTCATTGCACAAAAAAAATACTAATTGAGATATTGTTTGGATTTACTTAATTGTGAACCATTAAATCTTGCATTTCATACTTCTTTATTAAATAATTATATGTCAAACAACTTATGAGGCATAATGGGATAAATCACAGTGTGCTGCCAACAGATTAAGATATAACTGTTTGATAGTGTTAAAATACAGGTGCTTTCCCCCTAATCTCTTGAGAGAGAAGCTCAGGAGCTCAGTGATGGAGCTAAGCCTTTCCTCTCCTCCACTTTCTCATGGATTACAGTGACTCTGTTTCTCTGGAAACAGACTTCTATTAGTTCCATTACCATGAACTTAATCGGACCGTTCATCAGAGCTAGCCGCTTCTTAACCTTCCGTAATGCAGAGATTCACTTAAAGTGCAAGTAAATGGCTTGTGCACTGAGACATTTTATGGTCCTTTACATACTAAAAAGCTGTTTTTGACTTTTTAGAGCAGTAGCTCTAGGCTAATGCATTAACACCCCTTCCGGCTTGTCAAACCAGCAAGTCATGTGCGCGAATTTGTTCTGGTATACGTGAGCCCACAGTTTTTATGTAGTCAGCAGGTGGCATCATTAGCCAGAGAATAAAAATGAAAAGTATTACCCCAGGGCCAAGCAATGATATCATGGCAAACACACTGGCCTCCATAAAACACTGAATGGGGGGTACAGAGGTGTAAATTTAATATGTTTCTTACTTTTGGCTCAAACAGCTGAAATGGAAGCCTAAATGAATCAAAACAAAAGAAAAAGCCATGTGTTCCTGCTCAGATTTAATGGAGTATCTGATGAGAATAAATACAGTTGCGAGGCGGTTAAGACGAAGTCTTGTAAAACAGTTCAAGAGGATTGACCATCTCGCTGGAGTGATGTTTGGTTGTTGATTGCACACGAGCATGCCAGAAAAGACTGCGCATAAAGCTGTCTCAAGTACACTGAGGGCAAGAAAACCATTTCAGCATTTTAGACTCAATTGAACAGTGATACAGCCTTTCATAAGTATGATAAATATAGAAATGAAGCAAATCTAAAGCTTGGCGGCATTGTCACCCTCTGCAACAACCCCATACACACACACAGGTTTCTGTCCGCAGGTTCAAACTAAAAGTTTGAGTTCACTGCACCACCACGGCATGTTTTACAAATCACCATTTACACATACACTATAGGATCCCACTCACCTCCAGATGCACCTTTGACACCATTTTCCCCATTAAACTCCCCCTATCCCCCTGAAAATGCTTAAGAAGTCTGCCTCTGCCAACAAGTTTGATCCTATTAAGAAAATTATATTACGTAGTATCTGAAATCGCAAATCTTGTAGAAAAACAGTGGGGCTGAAAACCTGCGTGTGCCAGTTCTCTACAGTGTCTGGCTGATTATTTGCAGATGGGAGCAGAGGTTTCCCCTGCCATGCCATGCATGTGATTAAATCTATGAACGCCTCCCAATTTACATCTCTGCGGATTTAAGAGCGCATATCAGCCGTGGTGTCAGCAAGTGTCTTTATTTGGGCTCGAGTTCAATTGGGAGGCGGTTGTTCTGTCACATGCAGTGAATGACTGATGTTCAAGGGTTTGAGGCTTTGGGGAGGGATGGAGAAGTTTGAAATGTTTGACTTTCAGCCCCTCTGTGTCCATATGCGTTGGCTAAGCAAGGCTACCCTCATATTTACTGATGGGTTAAATCCCAGCGGCTCTTAAGAGTGGATTGTTATACTTGCACCAGTTGTTCAGAGCTTAATCAATGTCTGTCCGAGAGATCAATTAAAAGCGGCTTAGGGCAAACGGAGGGTCAGTGCATTTGAAAAGGGTAAAGGAAAGCTCTATTCATCAAATGGCCACCAGACAGCCACACTGTGAGGATCATCTGATCAACAGTTGGTAGCCTACTAGAGAACGAATTTTCCAGATTCTTTAAGATTACTCATACAGTAGGTCACTGATGTTCTCATGCAAATGTGAACTAACCAACCTTTACGAGACATAATTAAATTTGAGATTATAAAATCAAGGCTTTAGCAAAGTGTGCGAATTATTCAATGACTTTTTAACATCTTCCGGGATTCGCACAACGTCTTCAGCATACTTATGCATATGTTGAGTATCTAAAGAACTTTGAAAGAAAAAACAATAGTAAAATGTGATACTGTTATCAAATCATACGCAGACCAACGGGACTCCTGTATTTAGCTCAATTTGTCAAACTTTTGAATTTACTGAACAATATAAATACTTAATCGACTATGTGAAACTGTGGCTGTAAGTGACAGACTATTTTTTGTTTATAAAACGGATGTCCACATCTGAAATGTCATACTTTCAAAATGCGTTTTAGCTGTTACACCGATCTCAGTTGGAGAATATTTCAAGGCGCCGTTATTTATGACAAATTAAAGGCGTAACGTAGTTAAAGAAGAAAGTGTTTTTCTTTAATACCTTTATAATGAAAAATATGCACGGATGAAGGCACCACGCGCATTCTCGGACGGGAACTGATGCTGAAACGCACTTCTAATACTCAATTATCTTCTTAAAGGTACAACATACCCTAATGTCTTCAATTAAGGTAAACTTCCTAATGATCTTCAGGTGTAAGGAAAAAGCGCACAATTGGATTCTTATGCATGCCAAAATAAACAAAACATGAGTGTTCCTAAAATAGCTTTAATTATAGCATTTAATTATTTAATTTTTTGCATTTTTGGCAGCATGCACGTTGAAGTCTAAAACTTCGAGAAGTTGCGGTGCCCCGAGGAACATCACCCTTGAGCAAGAACCCATCAGCGAACCTCATTCTACAAAAAATACCATGGTAAAGACAGTTTTCGCCAGAGTATTAGAGTTACAACTAGCTACTCATACTGTTGTGTAACCATTTTTGTGCTTCTATCAATAAATAAATAAATAATAATAATAAATTCGAATCACAGAAAGATTCTGAAAGCGTAACTACGGTTACCATGGTAATTTTTGGCAGCGTAACACCAGGTGGGACAGTTCCTGTCATACGCGGACCGTAAGTCTCTCTGTGTAGAAGCGCCAGCCAAATAACTAATCAGACCATTAATAAAGCATCTATCAAAGCCACATGCACTGTCCCCCTCACCTCTTTTGTTTCTTCTCCAGCGGTGAGACTGCTGCGTCTGACAGTGGCTGTAGTCCACACAGTTCAACACGATCAGCGCAAATGAGAACAGACGAAACTGCATCTGGGCGGCTGTGTGATTGTCCCGACTCACGGTAGAAAGCGTCAAAGGTACTCGCCGCGAGCCTGCAAGGTTCCTATATGAGGTTTCAATATGTATATTTTTCCACAGAGGAGCGGGGAGTTGAGAAGTCCGGACTGAGTTGTGTCACACATTAGAGGGGTAGAGAAAACACCAGCTTTCACCACCGGTTAATGTCATTTTAGAGAGCGAAACGCGCTTGTTATACTCTAAAAAGTGTCTCGTTTTGTCTGTGGAGAGAGAGAAAGCTTTTAACTTGAGGTTGTTTGAGTAGCAAATACACCTTGACGGATCAGCGTGGTTTCATTCAAAAGAACTTGAATTCGCGAATCTCCAAAAGCGCACGAGACGCGGTGGATGCCCTCAAAAGTAGATGCGAGGAGTGAAAGATATATACCTGCGCGGATCCAGTCCGAAAAAGAGAAACTTTGCCTATACATCAAGTTCCTTCCGACTGCCAAAGTGGACTTGGAACATTCAGCATCCCTCTCGCAGGAAAAGTTTAGTCCCTTCGTCCCCTAGACAGAGTGAGAAAACACATGGATGCAATAGTCTGCAAAAGCTCTAGAATAAACCCAAGAGGTGCATGAGGATGTGTGTGTAACTGTGGCATATGCTGCAGTGCTCGGCTGGTGATGGAGTATCACTCTACTGGTGCTGATGCTATATAGGCGCTGCTGTCACGTGGAGACTCCAAGATCTTGTGGGGCTTCTCGGAGCACTTTCAGAAGCCCCTTGGTCAAGGAGAGGGTTGTTTGCCCCCTTCCTTGTTTAAGTTTATAGATGACGACAAATGGATTTTTACCCGCTGTATCTATACACCACATTATGAGCCCCAGGGTCCTAGTGCATTGGCTTAAATTAATACTATTATGGATTAATCGCATATTTATTTTAGAGTCACGTGAACAAAAAGATTAACACAAAAAGTAGCACCATATTAAAAACAACTGCAGTATATAAAGTACCTGAGAACTTCAATCTCTATTTCACTGGTATCATAGTGTTGTGAGAAATGTACAATATTTGAACATGGTTTTGCCGGTATTAGCCAAGCTTTGTGACTCGATAAACCAGCTGGACATCAGCTTTCCCGGGCAGGATACCAGTAAATTAATAAATTAATTCAGAAAACTCAAAACATACATACAACATGAGAGGCAAAATAAGGGCCCTCTTATGAAATCTGGGGCTTGAAGGTTTCAGTTTATTGATATTTGGAAAATAAATTCCATTTTAAAACAAAATCTAAAAGACTGCAATTTAGTTTTATATATTACCGATAATACAACCTTATGTTGCTTTTAATATTAATATTAAGACATTAATATTATAAGTTTTAAAACCATTTAAAATGCAAAAAGAATAATTGCTGAGGCAATTTCCTTTAAAAGCTTCTATGCCAAAATAGACAAATTGTTTTACCCGGCTTGACCACTAGGTGTGGCACTTAATCTTTTATTTATTTATCAATTTTTTTGACTCCATCTCAAATGTCTTATTCCAGCCGTGTTATTTTTGGCTCAAATTCTTTCAGGTGAGGTAAAACGGTGCAGCACCTGAGTCAGGTACAGATACAACGATTTATACAAACAGGTGTTACACAACACAGCACTTCACACACCACAGAACAACGCATATGTCCTTAAACACGTTTGATAGTCTACATGGACTGTCCATTACCCTCCTCAGAGAGAGAAGGGGAGAGAAGATTAAAAAAAAAACACATTTGTCATTTGTAAGTGATGACACACTCTCCTCCAGAGCCCTTTGATGTTCAGATCAAAGTGAAATTACCCCAAATTCAATGTTAATTATATGACAGCTATTTGTCTCTATCAGTGAAACACAATAGAGTTTCATTTCTCATTAAAAGAAATCTTACTGAAGACATATTTATTCATCTGCCTTCATTACACTTGAGTTGTATCAGGTTGCTTGACAGTCTATGCATAATTATAGCCATTTACACAGATGCACATCCATTTAAGTGCATACTATAACCTAAATATAAAACTGAAACACCTGAAGTGATTCCCTGACAACTCGAAGCTTATGCATTGGAAAAGACTCTGTAATGATCTCTCATATTACCAAAAAAAAAAAAACCTGCTCTAAATTTAGGCCTGCTCTCGTAAAAAAAAAAGAAAATACGTTTGCAATTTGGAAAACCGGACTCCAGGAATAATCCTGAGAAAAATTTATTATGGAACATACATTGTATGTTTTAACTATGTGGCCTGTTTTTGAACAAATGCCTTAACCTTTACAAGAAATGAACAATGCGAAAAAGGGAAAGATTATGTTGACCTTTTAACCAAAACCTTTTCGTTTGGGTGTTTGTTTATTTACTTTAAGTGAAGTGACAGACGTTGTGGTGGACAACCTTCTCAGCCACACGTCTGCTGTTGGTCTGGATGTCTTACTAAAACAACATCTGAGACAGCACTCCTAAGGTGAATGTGATAATTAAGGGCTAGGAGGGTTTTATTTTCGTAATGTGTCATGGCACAGGACCGGTAAACCAATCACTTTAGCCCACCCCGCTCCTTCCTCTCCACTCGGCCGCTCGCTCACTCTCTCGCTCGCTGGGAAAGTAAAGGTGACGTCAGTTGTTTTAGATGTCTGGCTAGAAGCCCGAGCACTGTGGCAGCTATAAGCCCCCTCTTCACTCGTCCAGAGAGACAGGACCCATAAACATGTCAGCTGATAGAGAGGCCAAAGCAGACATTAAGACACGCTTCGAATCCCAGCCTGCAGTGTCTGCGAGCGAGGGATGGAAATAGAAAACAGAGCGGCAGACTGTAGGTGTCACACGCAGAAGATGGAATGAGATGGGAAAGGTGGGGAGGCATTATGTTGATTGTGTAGCGCATCTGACGTGCCCGTGTGCGAACAAAGAGGACGAGCGATGTGGAAAATGACAACGAGAGTCGGGATGATCACCTTTCCATGCCCTCTTCGCCGCAGCGGAGTGGGCCGCTACAGCGCCGTAAACGCAGCAGACTAAACACTCATTCATCATTACGGCGCATACATGTGCAACGGCACAAACCCCCCCCGTCCCACTCAGTGACTCAGAGCACATTAAAACTTCATCTATTACACAAAAGATTACAACCACTTAACCCTCAACCACCATTCGTAATGTCCAGGAATAAAATGCAAGCATGAGGTGAAGATGGTTTTGTAAGGGTTTTTTTATTTAATACCAGATGCATTGAACCCAAGTGTAAAAATAAGGCCTCTGTCTCGCTCCCTTGAGGGACACGAGAGGGAGAACAGGATGTTCGGCCGCAGTATGGGAATGCTAGAAGGTTTGATGTAAGTGTACGGTCCGCAAAGATCCACTCAATAAAAGCCAGAATCCTGAGGAGCCCAGTTTGGAGTCTGAATGGAGAGGAAGAGAGTGTCAAAAAACGTTATTAACCAACACAAATACAAGTGAGTTCATTACAGATGAATGAACATGCTATACACTTGGGATGCAACGACTGCAGATTTTGTTGGTACGATTATAGTCTGAAGAATAATCACGGTTTTACGATTATGACGATTATTATGCATTCATTCATTTGATAACATAACTAAAGTATGAAATCACAAACCCTCTTTATATGATAAAATGCTCTCACTGGCTTTTAAAACAGAAATGGCACAGTAAGCATTAATACATCGCAAAATAATATAAACAAAAGTCCATTGGAATTGAGAAAAAAAAAAAAATAATAAAAAAATAAATAAATAAACTCTGCTCTGTAAACATCCATGACCGTATTTATCTTTTGAAAATAACAAATAGTTAATAACAAATGATTTCAGTTTTTACATTCTTTACCTTTCTTTTGGACCAGAGGTAGAGATTTTTGACATGGCGAAAAATTGGTTCACCATGGTTTTTACTTATGATTAATACTACAACAGGGAATAGTAAATAAACGTTTCTGAAGTCTTATTAATATACAACTAATATTAACTTAATTTAACCCACAGGGGAAACTGTTACTAATGATTGAAATTAACTAAAATATTATAATCAACTTTCATCTATAGATAGGATAGACTACTTCACACCTGTCAGTAAGAGTGATCTTAACACGCTTTCATCTCTTTTTTTTTAATCGTAAGCGGACACAATGCTGATCTAACGAGCTCATACAGTAGCTTTGCATCAGGTGGTTCATGCCGTGCATTAAAATCTTTCAATGTACATCCAGCCGTCCGTTATTCATTATGCATTCATTCCTTAGCAGCAGTTTTTCACGGCAATATTTAAATGACACCTTCTTGGTGTACCCAAAATGGTCTCACACTATCAACAGGCATTTCTCCGGTTGAAATAAAGGATCTGTTTAGTCCTCGGTCACAGTTAGTAATGCATGTTGTAACCTTGGTGGCCCGTGTCTCTATAAGCGCGTCATTTTAGCCGGTGC